>OZ024904.1:105916760-106459754 GCA_964017125.1 Flabesymbios commensalis | reverse complement strand
ATACGAAAATCGTGATTATCTGTGAAATTTCAGCTTAATAATAAACATCACTAAATGATATACCTTTATCCGCCAAATTATTCAATCTGAATTTTCACTCACTTAAAGTTGTGTCTCGCTGACGCGATCCACAACTTCAAGTGGGTGAAAATTATTCAGATTTGACAAAATGGAGGTCAACTGTTTTCAAATCTTGCTGATTGAGGTCACATTTTATCTTTAACATGTTTAAAAGGTGGTACTTAACGTGATAACAAAAATGAAAACCCCAATATATGCGGCACCGGCGGTTAAAGGTTAACCCTTAAAGCGCTGATTTCGACCACAGTAGACATTGTGTATTTTTATTAGCACATGCATAACCCCTGATAACGAGCTGTTCACAGTAAAATATGCCTTCCATCTTGAAATACTAATATATTATATATTTGGACTTATTTTTTTTAAATAACATACATTTTTAGCCACTTGAAGCTGTGTATCGCGGTAGCGAGGCACAACTTCAAGTGACTAAAAATTTTTAATTGAATAGCATAGTGCTCAAGGGTTCACATTGTAATATATCATTACGATACATTTGTCCACGAGTCATTTACTTTTCATTTCTACGCCAAGCATGTTACTGTCTAAGTCAGTTAGGTGATAAATAATATCATTGGAAAATCATGACTATATGTCTGTAATTCCATCATGACATCGAACATAAGCAACATTAACATTGGAACATAGCATTAGGAGACATTTGTCGACAAGTTGTTTACTTTTCATTTCTATGTCAAACAGGTTACTGCCAAAGTCAGTTAGGTGATGACTAATATCATTAAACAATCGGTCACGTGGGACACCTTAAAGGGACGGGCACAGACTAAAATCACAAAAAATCGTTGATTTTATTTTGGCTTATTAATATGACCATATGATGTAAACATGTCCATAGATTAGAACTGCAAAAGTTTTTTTTATTTTTTGTGCTGCGCATTTACCAGTTAGGCTAGATATAGAGACGAAATTTCCGTATTTCTCATTTTTGACATGGTTGTCCAAAATAAGAAATCAGGAATCCGATAATAATGGTATGTCAAATGAAATAACTCACTTCTTCTAGCATCAATGAATTAATTGAAATTATCAAGCGTTTAAAAAGAATAAAAAAACGTTCCGATGTGATCGGCCCAATAACATTTCAGGTGATATATTACTTTGCGCGTCAACCCTTAAAGCGCTTAAATATTTAGGTATAACCATGGAGACCGAAGGTGTTTTTTTTTCAATTTAACATCATCACAAATGTCTTTCCGCTTCATTTGAATACCTATGTTATGGGTCTACGGTCAGTATACATATTTTAATCTTTCAGTGCGGGGATCGACCTTAGACATCAGAATCTGACGTCTGTACAATGGGCTCATTCCTTCCCCCTGCAGTGTCTGTGTTCCAGCTGGTTCTTTTTTTACAATGGGCTCATTTCTTCCACTGCAGTGTCTGTGTTCCAGCTGGTTCTTTTTTTACAATGGGTTTATTTCTTCCCCTGCAGTGTGTGTGTTCCAGTTGGTTCTTTTCTTACAATGGGTTTATTTCTTCCCCTGCAGTGTGTGTGTTCCAGTTGGTTCTTTTCTTACAATGGGTTAATTTCTTCCCCTGCAGTGTCTGTGTTCTTGTTGGTTCTTTTTTACAATGGGTTATTTTTCTTCCCCTGCAGTGTCTGTGTTCTTGTTGGTTCTTTTTTACAATGGGCTAATTTCTTCCCCTGCAGTGGCTGTGTTCCACCTGGTTCTTTTTTTACAATGGGCTCATTTCTTCCCAGCAGTGTCTGTGTTCCATTTGGTTCTCTTTTACAATCGACTCATTTCTCCCCCCTGCAGTGTCTGTGTTCCAGCTGGCTCTTTATTTACAATCGACTCATTTCTTCCCCTGCAGTGCCTGTGTTCCATTTGGTTCTTTTTTTACAATAGGCTCATTTTTCCCCTGCAGTGTCTGTGTTCCATTTGGTTCTTTTTTACAATGGGCTCATTTCTTCCCCTGCAGTGCCTGTGTTCCATTTGGTTCTTTTTTTACAATAGGCTCATTTTTCCCCTGCAGTGTCTGTGTTCCATTTGGTTCTTTTTTACAATGGGCTCATTTCTTCCCCTGCAGTGCCTGTGTTCCATTTGGTTCTTTTTTACAATGGGCTCATTTCTTCCCCTGCAGTGTCTGTGTTCCATTTGGTTCTTTTTTACAATGGGCTCATTTCTTCCCCTGCAGTGTCTGTGCTCCATTTGGTTCTTTTTTACAATTGTTTCATTTCTTCTTTATTGTATATTGCATAACGCTGTCTAATCGCCGGCTACAGCCCAGCTACAGCCCAGCATCGCAACAGCGATCCTACTAAGTGGCTCTGTTCAATCTCGTCATAAAACACTCATTATGTTATTTTTCTTATACGGACCGTAGATAAATAGTTTATGATGGGATTACCATACCTTTTATCAACACTTCAGATTCTGACGCATAAAGACGGTCCCCGCACTGAAAGAATTAAAATATGTTTATTGGTAGTAGACCAATAACATAGGTATTCAAATAAAGCGGAAGGAGCTGACTAAGACATGTATGATGATTTCAAATTGAACAAAACCTTTGTTTGTAAAGGTCAATATATTGGTTAATAATTTATAAGAAAGAAAGAATAACTACTGGCTCATACTGTCTTGTTTTTCAAGCTGTAAGCCCCCCGCTGTTTTATTGTTTTAGGTGGCTTTTTAGAGCACCTCAAATGATTGCTGGAGTCATTTTTAACCAAGCTTTTCAATATTTTCAATATTTTCACCACCTACATTTTGGTGTAAGTTGTTCGTAACACAGTTTTTGACACAGTTAAATTAGTAGGCCATCACAAACCAGAGCAATATTTATTCACTGACGTAATTCGCTACCATATATTGAAATCTTAACCACGTTTAGGACATTTCGACGTTCTAGAGCATATAATTATAGCATTTTGAATACAAATATTTTTCAAGATTCAGATATTCCTTATATTATAAAACACTCTCCTGTCGGCATGTTCTCAGAAATTTATCATCTGATTGTTTTGGTCGTAAGCAACTATTACATACTTTAATATGTTATTCTGAAATTTATTGGTAAAAAATTGCACATAACAGTGCAGCATAAGAGAAGGTATAAATAACTCTTGCATGGCTTTAAGATTTATAACAAGAAACAATTTACAATTCTTAGTTGTAGGCTACCACCTTATCTGCGACAGGACGGCTTGTAGCTTACATGTATAATTATATTAGTGGTAAGCCTAAGCTATGTATGGGCATTTAGGTTAGAATCATAAATACATCAGGCCACGTGTGCTCCATCAGCAAAGCATGCCCAGCGGACACAAGACGTTGAGTGAATGTTGGTTTAACGTTGGTCCAACATCGTAAACGGTGAACCAACGATAGACCAACATTGATTCAACATCTTGTGTCTATATGATCTGCTTACAGATATATGTAAACAAACTGCCCAAAGACTGTCAGACAGTAGCCCCAGAAGATTTCAGCCACAGATTGAACCCATACAAAATCGTGGGACATTTCTTTAGACGGTGATATCTACGACTTGGCCTTGACGAATCAGGTTAAATATATATTTTTTTAAATCAGTTACATTTCAGCTACGGGATCGCATGCTCTGATCATTTTCCACACAGTCGTTGAAAAATTATGGGCATCTTTCGGTCCTTGGGGTTGCTATAGGTCTCAGTCACCGCCATGTTGAAAAACGTTGATTGTTTCGGGTGAAACAAATACATCAATCCATGGCCTCGGAGAGGACGTCACGGCTATCAGAAAATGTAGGATTCAGATTATTTTTTATTTAGAAAATCCATATAGACGCACGTGCGTCTTTGGGTACGGCTAAGCTACGCCCCTGCTATTTATTTACAAGTGCATACGCGATAATTTGCCAATATGTTTTACAGTGAAACGTTGGAATACTTCTATTTGTAAATGAGAGCAAGGAATTCTAATTTAAATTTCTTGATGACAGTCACCATAATTGAAAATGAAATGGCACAAAAATGCCACCTTCAATCATAAATACAAATTGATAAAAACAACTGGACATCTAAGGACAAAGAATAGCGTTCGGATGTGTCAAACCCAATATCATTTCATCTGAATATTTATGTGAAGAAATCATGGTGTTAAAACAAGTTATGCTAATCAATTATTCCTTGTAACCGTCTTATCAATTCCCTTTTCCAGGGAAGATATGACAAGACTAGCAATAATAACCTTTCATCAATTTAGATTTGAGTTATCCCTGATTGGATAGCCTGGGATATACGTACCATATATTGAACCAATCACGGGCACCAGGTCCAGACAGAAGTATGCATTTAGTTAAACCTACGTCCAGTTTCATGGATACATGACAACACAGTAATGCTATTGTTCCATTTAATGCTTCCCATACAAATACCATAGCTATGCCTTAACAAAATACATTATCACAATCATATTACACGATAATAAGACATCAATATTACGTAATTATTATGCAATCGTTACGTAACAATAAACGTACCAAAAAAACACCAAACAGAAGCTGGAGGCTGGCTATACGGACATAGTCCATATAGCCAGTAATTAATAAAGTCATTACTGAGGTCATGACCCCATACACCGGACTACGATTACATTGGACTGTGTGGCATCTGCCGAGTTTACTTGGTGTATCATCCCAGCAAAAAGAGACGTTATTCCAATGTTGATTTAATGTTGGGCCAACGTCTGCGACGCTGGCCCAGCATTAAATCAACAATGGTTTAACATGTGTTGTTAGTGATATGAAAGAGGTTATTGGGAGATAATATAATTCACTATATCTATAATTCATATTGTCTCCAAATAACTTGTGACAATCAGTCATAGCGTGCTGTAGAATGGCTTCATAAGAATAGCTGATCAAATAAACGAGTCACACTCTATATTAAATGCATACGGCAACTTTAGGAAGTTGAGTTGGGCTCATCTCAGCCAAGTCACCACATCAAGCCCGAGCCTTTAGGCGAGGGCTTGATGTGGTGACGTGTTCTGATCATACGCTGACCATACGTCTCATAGTGAAAGCCAACAGCATATGAGGGCCAAAAGAAACATGAATTATAGAGATCATTTAGGTATTGATGGCAAATACATCGTGTCTAACGTCTGATGTTTGGCAATAGTTTGGTATTGAAAAGTATTTGAAAGTAAAACATAGTAGAAGAGGAAATTGTTTTAAAACGTATTTTTATATAAGCTATCATCAATAAATGGGAACAAGTATGTTGCTCTACTCCCTAATTTACATAACATCTGAATGGTGGCAGTGATTGGCTTATCTCGTCATACCACAGACTGAGCCACTTTACCATTGGTCGGGGGTAGAATACCATAATTGGTCCAATAAATTAATGGAAAATTGAAGCGTTCGAATGTGTTAAATCCAATGCGATTTTAATCAATGAACTAATGGATCTGGCATACCGTCTAAAATGACGACATGAACGTGCGGAAGTGTCAAATCCAATAACATTTCTGTAATTGAAATCACATTAAATTAAGACGCAATGTGTTTGTGGTGCTCGAATTAATGCTTTTAATCAAGCATTTTTAATATCTGATGAATTCCTGTTTCCAAGCAAGAAAGGAACCAATTAATCAGAATTGTTCATTTTTTTCTTTTATTTTGAGACAGCTGGAGGCTCAAAATAACATCATGTTGCGTGTTATTTTATTGGTTAAGGATTTGTAAATAAGTATCTATGTTTAAAAAGTAAATAATTATCCCTCAATTGAAGTTTATTATTTCCACCAGAAAAATAAAGACACACATATCACCTTATACATTGACAAACGTCATGTTATGACATTTCTGCTATTTCTTTGCCAGTGACACACAGAAATACATATATCCTTGTACTCCTGATTCGATACAATCATTAGATGTTGATGTGGGTGACAGCTAAAAAAGGCCAAACCTTAAGATAAAGAGATCAAGGCAAAACTTAGTCGACCATCATCGAGCCTCGAGGAGGCAAAGCCCTATTTTCTATTTGTATTGCTCGAGCATGATACTGTCCGAGCTGTCCTGGGTCAACCCTTTCAGTGCGGGGACCGTCTTTACACGTCAGAATCTGACGTCTGTAGACGTCAGATTCTGACGTATAAAGACGATCCTCGCACTGAAAGAAATTAAATATTTCTAATGGTCGTAGACCCATAACATAGGTTTTCAAATGAATCAGAACGAACTAACCAACACATTTATAATGATTTTAAATTGAGAAAACCCTTTGGTTTCCATGGTTTATACAAAATAATTCAGCGCTGTAAGGGTCAAACAGTGGCTAAATGATCCACAGTGTGTCCAACAGACACCCTCCTCTATTGTATGGCAGACATGTTAGTCTCTGAATTAATCTTAAAGGTGATCTATCACCCCTTATATGGTATGAATAATTATGTCCTTATATTGGGTGATTGGCGATAATGTGACCCTCCATATATGGAGTGATTGGCTATCATGTGACCCTCTGAGTCAATCACCCCATATAAGGAAACACTTGTGCCCCATCTTGTGGCAACTGATTTATTTGGCATAAACTTATTCATACTATATAAGGGGTGATAGATCACCTTTAAGGAGGTGATCAATAACCCAAAGCGACAATCATTCAGTGAATAGCAATAAGAGCTGGTTGTGAGAGAATGCAAGCAACATTAGCCCAGAATACAGAACTCAGAACTCAGAATTCAGAATCATTTATTCGCCTCTTTAACAAATATATATATAGTCTCATCATTTTATACAGATAATTAATGATGTGATGGGCATGGAGACTTACATTAAGATCAAGAATTTGATCGCTATCATGCAAGCCACCATATTTAATAAGCAAAATTCAACAAAACATGAACATACCAGAGTTGCATGGATCAAGCGCGCCACGTCGACGCCAGACATGTACCGGATAAATCACAACAGCCCGTACGCCGTCCCCCGGCCAACCCACAGAGAAAAAATATTTGTGGGTTAGCCGGCGAAAACACGCACGAAGCCGGCAACACTAATGCACGACCCAGCGCCGAGGTGGCGCACTTGACCTCTAGACTGCTGATATGATATCGGAACATTTATATTTATATATATCATATGTGCAAAAAACTATGTGAGACTCCACGACATCTCATATGTGGACATTTAAGTCCGCAAATGAGAGGTCGAGACAGAGCACATTCAATGATTCTGAAACTAGTTCACCCGACTCGTGACCGGGTAACCTTACATGACAAAATATAATTATTTTATTCTAGAATGTTATCGATTGCATACATAACAATTTTCAATTAAACATTGTGGCTGGTACATTTTAATAAAATAATTACGGGTATACAATACAAAACCTGAAAAACTATGAGTAAGAAATTTGTCTCGAATTTCGTTTGGTAACCGATTTATTAAATTGGGAATATTATGAGAAATACATTTGGTAGCAAATACATGATTCACTTTCATTGGAGTCAAATCATCACAGCGTCTAGTGTTATATCTGGATTGCCTGATAAAATTCAAGTTTTGAAAATATTCCGGTAAACTCTTTATCAAATATTTGTAATAAAATTTTAACTGATTAAGTTTAAATATATCCTGTATTTTTAAAAGATTAAGTTTGATAAAAATTGGATCCGTATGTGCTAAATATTTACTTTGTGTTATAAATCTTACTGCTCTCTTTTGTAATTTCACAATTCTTTCATTGTTATGTCCCCAGATTAAAATGCCATAATTTACATGTGGCAAGAATAGCGAGTTATACAACTGGAGTAAAACATTCCTGGGAAGTACAAATTTCATTTTATTGATAATTCCGAGGGTTCTTGAAAGTTCACAGGATAGTTTCTCTATAGGATCGTTCCAATTTAAATTTTCATCTTATCTGAATCCTAAAAAATCTACCACTTTTGTGTTACCAATAACAGTATTTTCGATTTGTATTTCCGGAATTGATACTTTACGTTGTACTTTATGGAATATACAAAATTTTGTCTTAGAAATATTTAAAGACAATTTATTGAGTTTTAACCATGCAATAATTTTTTCTAGCTCTATATTAATTATGTTAGCAGTTTCCTTGTTATTTGTATTAATGGGTGCAAAAAGTGTTGTATCATCGGCAAATAGTATAAATTTAAAAAAGTTACTTGATTTAACAATATCATTTATATAAATTAAAAACAACAGCGGTCCTAAAATAGATCCCTGGGGAACACCTGTTTTTATATCCAAAACCTGTGAATTGATGTCATCAAAAACTACAAATTGTTTTCTATTTGGCAGGTAACTCTCAAGCAATTTTCCTGGACCATCAGAAACGCCATAAAATTCCAACTTTTTTATCAAGATGTTGTGATCTAACGTGTCGAACGCTTTTGAGAGGTCCAGAAAAATTCCCAGAGGCACCTGTCCCTTGTCCATCATGTTTAGTAACTTATCAACTAATTCCAATGCGGCAAATTCGGTTGAGTGACGTTTACGAAACCCATATTGACTTCCATAGAAAAGTCCATTTGTTTCAAAATAAGCATACAATTGATTAAAAATAACTCGTTCTACAACCTTAGATGTTGATGGTAGAAGTGATATGGGTCGATAGTTTGTAAATAAAGTGTCATCTCCTGATTTGAAAATCGGAACTACTTTGGCTTTTTTTAGCTGATTTGGAAATATGCTAATTTTTAAACATTGGTTTATTATAACAGTTAGGGGTTTTGAAATGATCTCCGCTATTGATTTAATTAATATGTTGGAAATGCTATCATAACCTGAACTGCTTTTAGAATCTAATTGAGAGATTATTTTATTTACTTCTTTTATTTCAACTAGTTGAAATTCAAATTTAGTATTAGGTTTTGATACTAAGTAATCGCTAAAGTGTCTATGTGGAACTTCTTCAATTTTGTCTGCAAGATTTTTGCCTATATTCGTGAAGAACGCATTAAATTTATTTGCTATATCTTTTTTATCTGAAATTTTCTTTTCTCCGTGTTTAAAATAAATAGGTAATTTTGTGTTTTGCTTGTTTTTGTGTAATATATCATTAATCATTGACCATGTTTTCTTCACATTACCACTGTAAATATTGAATATGTTTTGATAATGTCTTTGTTTTGCCATTCTAATGCTACGTTTTAATATTTTATTGTATGTGTTTAAATTGGTGGAGAGGATATCATATTCGATTGTATTTGGATCACTTTTTTTTATCTTTTTGTATAATTCATTGCGAAATTTGATAGACTTTAATATACCATAACTAATCCAACTATTTTTCTTATGTTTTCGAGAACTAAACTTTATATTTTTGCAAGGTAAACATTTGTCTTTATTCTTTTCAATAATAGAAGACATAGCATCATAATTTATCTGAGGATCAGCTTCGGGATTTTGATCTATATTACCTAAAATGTCTGCAGATATTAGCTCATTTTTGAATTTTTCAATATTTTCGGGACTCTGGTTTGAAACTTTAATGTATTTAGGTTGTTTGTTATAAGAATGGTTACCCTCTATGCTTATGAAATATGGTTGATGATCTGAAAATTTATCTATTAATATACCTGATGCCGCACGAGTAAGCTTTTCTGAATTTCTCCCTAAGAAATTATCGATAAGTGTGGCACTACGTCTCGATATCCTAGTGGGCAATATTATATGTGGATGAAAACTATGAGAAATTATAACATTAAAATAATCACTAACTATATTACGTTTTAATATGTCAAGTAAATTAATATTAAAGTCGCCTCCTGTTATTACTTCAGCATTGAATGTATTTAATTTATCTAATACCTGACTAAATTGATTATTAAATGTACTATAATTATCTATTGTATCTCTAGGGGGTCTATATATATTTCCTAGTATTATATTACTACATGTATTTCCGCTCGAAACTTTAATAAATTGACCTTCCCAGATATCTGACTTTTCATAAATCGGTAGATTTGAATAACTATAGCTATTATGTAAATATATCATCAGTCCACCTCGGGTACTACACATTCTTTCTTGTGATATACATGTATAATCATCCAGTTTAAACAACGCTACATCATCATTTTGTGACAGCCAACTTTCTTGTATTATTATAGCACTAAATTGTAAGTTACTTTGTTTTAAATTTTCAACAAATAAAAATAACTCGTCAAATTTTGCATTAATACTAGCTATATTTGTACTTAAAACTGTAAAATTTGTTTTATTTTTTTCCAAAAAAGTTTTTAAATCGGCAGTATCCATATACGGTGATTTATAATTTACTTTTATTTCGTTTTCAGTGTCTTCAATTGAATCAAGTATAGTCAATAAAGAATTATCTTGGTTACCATAAAAAATATCAGTCATTAAATTATCTTTTAACGAAGCAGCCATTTATATTTAGTGTATAATGAGGTTGTAAGACAACCATTTCGAGAAATGCATTCCATATAGGGTTTAAAAAGCTATGCATATTGCATTCAAGTATTGTTGATGTGTACACAGATTGAACAAGCATTGGTAGTCTGATACAATATATAAGAGTCACGAGAGGGGTGAACAGTCTCTGCACACAAATGCGTCTGCTATTTAGGACACATTGTGTCACAAACAGCAGACTAGTGTACATATCATGGCCCACAATGAGTTGACCAGGAAATGCACTCGTACCGACAACTGCTGACCACCCACATGATTCCATGATACAAACTTAGCCCAGACAGAGAAATCAGCCCTGTCACTTGAAAGGGGTCCGCTTGAAAGGCCTGAATACAACCTTAGCCCAGAAAGAGCAAAAAGCCTGTCACTTGAAAGGCCTAATGAACATAGAATCAAGATTGATGCAGCTAAAGCTACACGTATTTTACGTTGCCAGATAATTTTCGCTTTTTAAACACTAAGCACGTACACATAATTTCTTTACATTGTCAGAAAAAAACTATTCGCTCCCTTTTTTAGGCTTATGATAAATGAAGCAAACTGATATGGCCCAGTTAACACTATTTTTTCGGTAAAAATATCAACTTTTCATGAATTAAACATTCAATACCTGGTTGAGTTTGTCAGATGTTATTCTTTTGTGATGACAGACATGTTATTCGCCGCTAACCTAACCAGCAAAAAAAATGAAATGAATCGGGCTTTAGACCACCTTTGTGCACATATAGGCTAAACTGGGCCAGGAGAACCTCCTGAGGATAGTGAGATGATTGAGATGACACTGTCCTCCAGACACAGGATTCGAAATTCGAACCCTGGCGGTCTGAGGCCGAGCACGCTACCTCTCGGTCACGGAGGCTCCCCACAATACCAACTTTCACACGTGGATGGGGAAGAAACATTTTTTGATTCTTTCAAACCGCCGAGACCGGGAACCGAACCCTGGACTCTGGCGTGAAAGGCAGCGGTGCTAACTACCCTAGGGCCCCCGCCTAACCTGACCAGCAGGATGCGATAGGTACATTAACCCGTGTAGTGCTGAAATATGTTTTCCATGGAAACCAAAAAGTTGTTTTAATTTGAAATAACCATGAATGACTGTCTGTGCATTTGAATACATGTGCTATGAGTATAAGGCAATTACAATGTTTTAATTCTTTCAGTGCGGAGATCGACTTTAGATGTCAGAATCTGACGTCTACAGACGTCAGATTATGACGTCTAAAGTCGTTCCCCTCGCCTAAAGGTTGGATGAGAAGCCCAACAGGAACAGAAAGTACTGTCGATACGCAACCCACGCAAGCAGATCAGTCGTTTTACTTGACCAAGTGCTCAGTCTCAGCCGGATCATAGAGTGGGGCATCGTATACAAAATCTACTTCATCAATACTAAATCGAAAAATATTTATTAGACGTTGAAAATCATATTTTTGAGCAAACAGGAAACGATACAAACCCATTGATTTATGATTGATCAGTCAATCACCGACGGCATTAAATTGTTATTTGTTGCAATATATTTTGTTAGTTTTACTGTCTTAGTCATTTAGTACCTCAGCTTAAACGATCTTATTTTATGAAACTGGCAAGACGATGATATAACGGCTAAACGATTAAGTATGTCATTAATTTCCTACCACTGTGACATGCTACCATGTTATGACACTCAATGTGTCACCAGGTGTATCAGTGCAGTTATTATATACACTTTGCTAACAGTCTCGACCAAAACCAGTGAGATAAATTGGGAATACATCTGACATTTGGTGGTGAAAAGATTATTATTTTCACCTCGGACAGGAGGTTTTTTTGAAATGAAATGAGTCGGGCTTCAGGCCACCTTTGTGCACATATAGGCTAAATTGGGCCAGGATAAACTTCTAAGGATGGTGATATGAGTGAGATGACACTGTCCTCCAGACACAGGATTCGAAATTTGAGCCCTGGCGGTCTGAGGCCGAGCACGCTATCTCTCGGTCACAGAGTCTCCCCACAATACTAAGTTTTACGAGTGGATGGGGAAGAAACATTTAGGTTTCTTTCAAACCGCCTTTCAAACCGGGAAACGAACCCCGAACTCTGGCGTGAACGGCAGCGGTGCTAATCACTACTCTAGGGCTCCTAGGTTTTATGAAATTAATTCATAATTAAAAATGAAATTGTTTTATAATTAGTTGCATTATGCATTAACTGGATAACGGGAAGGACAGCTACAGGACATTTATAATTGAATAAAAGGCTAGGTTGATTTAGGACATAACGTGTGTCCAATTTGTTATCATAAAACTATTACATTTTATTTCATTTAAAACATACACGTTAGTCAGCAATCATCACTGGCTTAGCACTCAGCTCTCTCAATTTTTAATTTTCCTGAAGGCAAACTCCCTGAGACCATAAAAAGGCACACAAAGTCAATTTTGCTCAGTTCAGTTTCTGACCCCTCCACTGTTTACACATGTTATAACATCTTCATCAACGTGTTTCAATTGACAATCTGTGGTAAACATCATAATGGGCACGAAACAAATGGTGATGGTAACAGCAAACATAATCCATCTGAATAATCTGCATCATAAAATTGCAGGGCGAAGAAATGGCAAGAGAGATAAATGACATTGATCAGTCTGTTACATTGTCTGATACAGTCTGTTACATTTCTTTCTACGAAGATTTTGACTTGAGCAAATGTAACTCTTGATGGTGCAGTTATTTTCATGAGCCACTCCGCCACTGGCCAATGTCCATCATCATTTCCCAATACAATAAGATAGATAGATATTTTATTTGACGACCGGAAGTCTATGCAGACTTATGCATCATTGAAAAAGATCAGTTTAAAATATATATGTACATGCCTATATAAAACAGCTCGGTAAAATCACACGAAAATTAACATATGCATGATATGTAAACTTAAAATCAAAGTACATTATATACTAAAAAAGCACAGTGTAATTAAAACATCCATCATAACTACTTACAATACAATTAAACGGCATTTCCGTGATTTGCTTATGTTTCCTGCACCAAAACCAGAGAAAAAATAGCTACTGCATATAGCAAAAAAATGTCTGTAAAGCGTAGAGAATTATGAATTATATAATGTAAGAAAAATTATAAAAATGTATAAAAATTACCATAAGCTTTTATTATATTTAACAAAATAAGCTAACCCGGAAAAGAGATCTCACTTGTGCAAACACAGATAATTGAGTTGAGCAGCTGGATCCGCATTCTTTTGTCAATCTCGATTGGCATGATTGATGATGGTATTGCCACGCAACATTGCCTACTTTTTCAAATGAGAATTGTGTCTGGTATGGGTAATGCCATTCTGTATCACTGTTAATAAATTGAACACGTGTCTTTATTCAGAATAGTGGATAAAGACTGGCGCCGTTAATCAAATTGATTCGATTAGATAATTATAGATCTACCAAAGAGTGAGAAATCAATCAGTGCTTCACAGTTGATACTTGATGATTTTGTGGAAATTTAATTTAAATTTTGCGGTCAGATAAAGGCTCTTTTGCTTCGCCTGCTTATTCAGTGTCTGTCACTTGCATAATCTGAATACCACCTCCCTTTTCCTTGACCCTTCCCAGCAAACACAAAACATGTGTACATGTATAACATTTATGCAACGTTGGTCCAATATTGTATAAAAGCCATACACCATTTGCATAACATTTATACAAGGTCGGGCCAACGTCTTTGACGTTGGGCCAACATTGTATAATTGCCATACACCGTTTGCATAACATTTATACAACGTCGGCCCAACGTCTTTGAGGTTGGTCCAACATTGTATTTAAAATGTTATACACCATTTGCATAACATTTATACAACGTCGGCTCAACGTCTTTGACGTTGGTCCAACATTGTATAAATGTTACACAAATGTTTTGTGTTCGCTGGGTTAGGTCTACAACGCGCAATATTTTCGTTTAGGTCAAGGAGATCAATAGTCAGGGGGCCATTCTGTGTAGCTCGCATATTTAGGGTTTTCTCTGCCACCCTCTGCTATACTCGTGATAACCCCAGATATTGATAGCATGCATATTCGGGTACAGTAGACTCTCGCCTTCCGGTCAGATCACCAATGCGGTCAGATCGTCATTACGGTTGATTTTTTTCGGCCCGAATTCGTTCTCAGTCAAAGCCATATCAAAGGCGTCTCACCAATACGGTCAGACCACCATTCCGGACTACGGTCACATTTTTGTTGCAAAATGGCAAGTTCACTCTCGTCATTGCGGTCAAATGAGTATTTTCAATATATCGTTATGACCATTTCGTTAGGGGATTTTTATATTGAAAAACTGTCACCTATGTTTTCCACACATGTACAATACGTACATTACAAACTTGGCGAATAACTTTATTATTATTTGGTGACGATAACATCAAATCACACATTGCTATATGAAAAATAAAATGAAATGTTCTACATTGAAATATACGATTGATCCGTTAGTTATATAGAAGTTTAAAGGGTAATTGTTTGTTGATAAAGCGTCTCGCTATTTCTGGCCATACACTGTCTGTGTATCCTCAATAAGCATAATTAAACATGTTAACTAACGCAAGCACCATACAATTAAAATAATAAATTTATGACAAGGTGGCATTAACCGGCAACTATGTAGCAATAATAGTGATTATTTTTAAAACTATTTGTTATTTAACAAAAATATCTGCGTTAGTTATATAGAAGTTTAAGGGTTAATTGTTTGTTGATAAAGCGCCCGCTACTTCTGGCCATGCACTGTCTGCGTGCTGCAGTAACTATTTTATTTCAAGCGTTAATTATCTGGTATCGTCAATAAGCATTTATAAGTAAACATGTTAGATAATACAAGCAAAACACAATTTCAAAAATAAATTTCTGACAAGGTGTTATTAACCGACAATAGTGCAATAGTGAATATTTTTAAAATTATATGTTATTTTAAGAAGGTGAGTACGTTAGGTGTATAGCAAATTATTTCTTGATAAAGCGTCTCGCTACAGCAAATAGTGTTCATGCAGTGCTGAGGTAATGATGACGGTTGACCAACATTAAAACAGCGTTGGTTCAATCGCCCGTGATAATAATAATTAAAGACGTGGGAATGTCGTAATTACACAACTCAAAACTGTTCATTTAAGATAGTGTCTATATAGATTTTACAATTCAACAAATTTTATGTAATTATCATTACATGTAAGTTTTATTACAAATAATAGACGTAGATTATTATATATTGGGACGCATAGGGTTAACCCTTTCAAGCCTGAATTTATCATTGCCATCCTTATCCACTACAAGCCGCGAAATGCTGTCTCAATTCTCGACTTGTGGTGGATGAAGATGATTTGAAGTGGGTGAAAAAGTAAAGAAAATTGCCATGTATTGGTGAACCAGTTTCATGGAAATTTTCGTTCTAAAGCCCTTAGTTGTGGGAAGATTAAGTTTGTTTTCAGAGCTTTAAAATGATGCTTTAAAGCATCGTGTGGGCTTAAAGGGTTGATGATCCGCTAAGTCTGCGCTCGCACCTGCCGCGTACCGTCGGCAGTGAGGGGACACATATTAACACCTAACTCTAGTACGAACACTTTAAACAATGCGAATATAGCAGACAATGGTAGGCTGTTAGTTTTTTATCGGAACACTTCTTTGAACTTGCATTCCCAGTACCTTACATGATTAGCTCCATAACATGGAGTAAATTTTAACATGGCATCTCAACTCGGAGTTGTTACTCCATCACGGTGACCAATAAACATTGGGAGCCCATGAACGGGGCTCACAGGCCGATATAAGAAAACGCTTTTGAAAGTGAGAAATTATTCAATCATTATTTTTTATGCTGCACATAACCATAATCATGTCATAATATAACTTACCCTAAGGGATAAAGTGACACTTATCAAAGCTAGTGCCGGCAAATCTTATCGTCAACAAGTGACAGTTTGTCAGTGAATAAAAAATACTCATTTCATGAGACTATGGCAGCGGTTTCTGTCCTCAAAGACTTTACAGCGAAGCGTAGCCTGGATGGCATTCTACCTTCTATGTTCAATATTGAGGATAAACTACAAGACTCTCATCTGAAAATAGAATCCACCGGTCAACAATTCTCCATCAATTCATTTTTCAAACTGCAGTAAGCTGTTTTGTGACATTCATTAAAAAAATGTTTTTATTAAAATATTTGTTTTATTTAATTGTGCATAATTATATGATCACTTTTAACTTTGCACTAAATAAAACACTGTTTTGCTAAACAGCTGCAATAAACTTAATAAATCTACTATTGTTATTATTCATTTCATCATTTGGAGCATATAGACATAATTGACTTGATATCAAATAGCAGAACGCCACGTGGTATGTATTGCCCGATCACTAATGCGGTCGGACCACCATTACGGTCAAAACATTCTGGCCCGTACTTGACCGCACTAGCGGGAGTCTACTGTATATGAAAATGCTTGTCGTCAATTTCAATTTTCTTGCAAAAATATATTTATGGCCCTGTTTCCATGACAACCCATTTTCGCAAATATGCAACAAAATAGGCCAAAAAATTCAGACTATACAGACGTTGTTCTAAAGAGTGGAAGCCAAGTGCAATATGTTCACCTTTATTTAGTATAAAAGTAATAATAATGTAATAATGTTGTTGATAACTAGTTGAGATAGTTTCCCAAGTTATCACCGTTACCATAGATACCGATATATTTCTTTTTGACTTTATGCATTTATCAGACTAAAGTTTATATAGGTGAGTTTGAATTTACCAGTGTCAACCTTCTCTAATTTCAAAATGATGCAAACACGAAATATGATGAATTAGTTTCTACATCATTTTACATCCAACAAATTATGACGTCATAATTAAAATCGTTTTAGCAATAATGTGACGTTCCATAACGTCATTTATTCCGACGTTCGGAAGTGCCGCCATTACTATAATTTAGATTTTCTAAAATCTCCCAAATACTACTGGTCGTATCAAATAAAGTAATAATTATATGTAATCCAATATTTCCGTGGTCATGGATTCCGATTAAACCGGTCTCAGAGCTTTAAAAATAATGAAATACAACTTTTGAATATAAAATAATATGATTTGTTTCCATCACAGTGCCAGCATCAGTTTGTATGGGTGCTGACCTACATATTGGGAGAGTGTTAATTTGTCATTTAAATATTGACTTTTATTGGTGTGTTCCACGATTATCAATGCCTTAAACCTGTTTAAGTCATATTTTTGCTATGATGTCTTACAGGGCTGATAAACTACAGTGGTGTAGTAGTGACCAAAATGGTCACACTTTTTTGACACGACCGCAGCCAATATATGATGTCAATTGATTCGAAGAACCCAAAAACGTAGATGAGTAATACGTAAATGATAATTTATGTCCACATCGGGTATTTTAGTCATACGTATTTTGTTCATTTAATCATGTTAGTTTATTTGATGTGTGTAACACGTGAATAAGTAAGAAAAATGTCTTTTTACGTCACTTTTCAGCCAGTATGGCCATTTAAGTGAAACTTCCTAGATTACAATATCCAATATTGTATAGTAAAAGTGGCAAAGAAAAGACAAAGCTAAAAACACCATGTTCGCACTAAAATATTCAGTTTAAAACGTTTGATATGATAATGATGATGCTCCTGACACCTATGTGTAACGAGTTTGATGACATACTGCATCGCCCGCGCCACAACACAGCTCAATGAATATAAAAATGTTAGCACAAATAATGCAAAACACGAAATGATCATAAAATGAATGACCCATCAAGTCAATATTCTGTGAAACGCAGTGACGTCACTCGGTGAAAACAAGGTTGTATAAGACCCCTCTCCCATACTTCATTGTATTAGCCAGCTCGGTGAAAACAAAGGAGATCAAGGTCATTGAGCTTCACAGAATATCTCCATGAGTGATTGTACTACAAGTCTTAATAAATAAAACATATAATAGAGGTTACATTCCCGTAGCTGAATAATAAAACTTGCAGGGGTATCCCTAAATAGTTCAAATAGGGAGTTAAACGAAACATGTTTCCTTCTGATATGCGCATATTTCGCACAACCGAGAAGGACATGTCTTACAGAGAGACGAGTATTGCAGCACATAGGTCGCAATTCTCGTCTCAATAAATATCCGTTTGTGAAATAGGCATGGCCAATTCTGGCCCTGTATCAGACAACGTCATCTCTTCTGCGTTCCATTGATGTAAAAGATCGCTTAATGATTGGATGAACCCAGCAAAAAAGAATGTCCTTGTGCCCAGACAAGTAGTGACACATGTGTAAAATAAAAAACTGCAATGAAGATAACGAGTCTGTGATGACCACGAATTCCTCGTCACTACTATCCTAGATGTATTCGATGGCAGCTTCAATAGCTAACAGCTCTGCTGTGCAAATTGAAGCCTCATCGTTAATGCGGCAGCTAAATTCATGATCATCACAGACAAAGGACATAGCTGGCCTCTTGTCTTCCTTTGATCCGTCAGTTTACACCTTCCTTTTGTGTAACAAGTATATTCCATTCACATACAAAAAGTATATTGTTCTTCTTGTATTAATAAGATTGACCAAGTTAAATTTACCTTGAAAATGGCCCCAACTACACCTTTCAATTAGTCTGTAATAACAGACTCTGTGTGCGATACAAAGTCTGTAATCATTGCCATTCGTATAATTCGGCGAATTAAGGCGTCTTTGTTTTATCAATGATTTTATTTTATTTATAATGACAGAATAACATATCATTTGAGTAATGCCTTAATGTGAGGATTTCAACGCCAGTCTTTATGAGTGAATTTATCATTTGAATAGAGCTACCCTAGCATACTTCATGATTTTTTTTTTATCTCAGTGTACACTGTCTACCAGCATACAAAACCACAGCTTTTGCTATGCTGTCCATCTCTGATGTTCAAAAATGAGCAGGAACTCATGTTTTTGCGTCAATATGTTGTTATATCATATTTAACGGATTTTTTTTTTAATCCAATAAAAAAGTTTTCCTCCTAAGCCGTTCCAGATGCCCCCGGAAATGCTGATCTTTATTTGAAAAGAGTGCTATATTCTTTTTTGAGATATAATGATATATATTGAAATATAAAATCCCAACAATTCTGTTACCCTTTGCATTAGAAAAAACCTTAGCGCTGCGAGTTTTTCAAATATGTATATGAACTTGTGACAATGCAGCTAGAAAATAATGTCTGTGAACGAAAATATGACAATTTGTAGCAGAACGACGACGAAAATGATGAACAATTGTTACTTCTGTCACCGTCACTTCTGTTACAAAATCAAGTAACAAAAGTGAACAAAATGAAACTATACATGTAGTCACTTCTGTTACCTCTTTGAATTATAGTTATAAAAGTCTTATCTAAAAGCCTACTGAATATATTAAGAATTTCTGGGCTAATGCTAGATTGGTATTTAAAATATGGTGATTCTCCATTAACACAATACCTTTATTTTAAAGTTACCTCATTTTCATACTTTATAGATATCCCTTCTGTTGCAAAAGCTGTCAATTATGTACATTAGTCGTCTTTAATTATTTTATGACAAAGGTATTATCACGTATACTGTTAAATGGTAAAGCAAATGAACATACCGATTTGTAAAACATACCATTACAATTTTTTAGATCAATAATGTAATATTTTCACTGTTCAGTGTAAAAAGTCGATTCCATCACCAAACCTTGTCACGACCATGTAACTTATGTTATTTAAAAAAAAACGACTCATTTGTTGCCATTTTTAAAACAATAGGTTCCATCATATGCTGAAAGCACCTCTAGATGATTGAAGTGGATTGTGTGATTTAATACGAAGTGATAATATAAATATTTCTAGATCGTTAACCTTCTCACTACCATACATGACGGAAATTTCCGTCGTCATTCGTCAATGAACGTAACCATAAAATGACACAAATTTTCGTCAAATATATACTACATTTATGTATTTTTCGTCATTTGAAGCTGGAAATTGCGTTAGCAATTCCAGCTTCAAATGACGAAAAATAGAACTCCTACACCAGTATATCTGGATCCTGGTATGCACCCCGGCCTGGAAGTCAAAGGGTTACGCATTTTGGTTATGGCAAAAGTTTAAATATGCCTATCTGCTAAGTCTTTTAAAATCTGGATTTTGCATGATGGCTCTATAAAATTTAGATTAAATATAACTAGTTATATTGCTGTTAAATTAAAATCGACACTGTCATCGCTGTACCATATGTATGTCTGGCTACAAAAATAAAAAATGAATAGTTATTTGTGATAATATGTCTAAAAACACTTCAAAACTCAAGGCAAAGTTTAGTATTTTTCAGGGTGTTCATATCGCATATCTGTTGATGTATCTTTTTTAAGGGTTT
Source organism: Flabesymbios commensalis (assembly GCA_964017125.1). Taxonomy (NCBI): domain Eukaryota; kingdom Metazoa; phylum Annelida; class Polychaeta; order Terebellida; family Flabelligeridae; genus Flabesymbios; species Flabesymbios commensalis. Next base: position 106,438,827 of record OZ024904.1, on the reverse strand, counting down.
TTTCCACTTTGAAATCATCGCAAATGTCTCAGTTAGCTCTTTCCGGCTCATTTGAATACCTATGTTATGGGTCTACGACCATTATACATTATTGTATACGACCATTATTGTAATTCTTTTACTGCTGGGACCGTCTTTATACGTCAGAATCTGACGTCCACAGACGTCAGATTCTGACGTATAAAGACGGTCCCCGCGCTGAAAGGGTTAACCATTGTCCCGCTATAACCCTTTACACGCTAAGGTATCTGATTTAAATTCCCTCCCACTTGAAGCTGCGTCTCGCTACCGCGACCTGCAAATGAAATAATCGAGCTTTAGGCCACCTTTGTGCACATATGATGTAGACTAGATTGGGCCAGGACAACCTCTTGAGAATGGTGAGATGAATGAGATGACACTGTCCTCCAGACACAGGATTCGAAATTCGAGCCCTGGCGGTCTGAGGCCGAGCACGCTACCTCTCGGTCACGGTAGCTCCCCACAATACTGACTTTCACGTGGATGGGGAAGAAACATTTTTGTTTCTTTCAAACCGACGAGACCGGGGACCGAACCCCGAACTCTATCGGGAAAGGCAGCGGTGCTAACCACTACACTAGGGCCCCCGTCCGTCGCGACCTGCAACTTCAGGTGGGTAAATATACTCATAGTTGTCAAGTTGAGACCACACATTTTCAAATCATGATGTTTGACTAATATTATGCGCATTAACAGTAAGTTGATCGGCTAATTAAACAGATTAAAAACAACTATTGTCATGATTTGCGATTGAAGGGCTAACAGCAATATTAACATTACCCTGATGACATCGCAAGGCTCTGACACAGTGACCTCCATTTTTAAATGTAATAGTTCTAATACGATCAAAAGTTTCCGCCTGCTGAAAATGGCCTAGTTTTCGTAGGCACTTGAAATATTAGTCTTGATTTTATGGCCTCCGAATTTTTTGGTAGGCAGCGCGAGTGTCGTTTTTACACAGCTGGCTGTGGAAACAAAATGGCGGTCAGTGTGACTGGGCCTCGCGCAGCAAATGAGTTAGGCGGCCCAGTCTTACCGGTTATATTACCATTAGCTGGGTGGGTCACATCTTGAAAATTTCTGATTGATTAATCCCTATACACTTTCTTCAATTTTGAAATTAAAACATTTCTGGTAAAGGATACATAATAAGCGTTGCAGCATTGTTTTCCTTCCATTATTAGTTCAAATCTCAAGCCGTGAAATATGAAACTCACGAGGCTACTTTATGCCATTCAAAATTTAAATTAATAAATGTATAGGTGATATATTTCTACTGTGACATTATGTCATATTGTGGCGGTAAATGTTTCACTATAGGTCATCATACCTTAAAATTTCCAGGCAGCCTCGCATAAAACATTGACAATATATTGACATCTAATATCACTTACAAAATTTGGCTGAAAAAAAATCATTATTAAAAGGAAGACAAATGGAATACGTGGTGATTGTTAATCAACGAAATTCAAAATTCATTATAATAGGTATGATGTAATTAACTGCAATGTGAAGTTTCACTTCCTAAGTATTATAGTCCCAAGTATGTATAATATGGCTGTATTATAAATGACATTCAATCAGAAAAAGTAACAATTCAATAAATTTATTATCACAGATATTTGTGAACGTTTATTTGGTATATAATATGTTTATGTTCTAGAAAGCGAAAAAGCAAAATGATCATGGCAAGTGATCTCTGCGTATTTGTAGTACTCGTCATACTGATTAAGTAATGTATTATTAAGGTTACATTATAAAATACAACTTCACGTGAGGAAAAAATAAACAGATTTGTACAAATAGAATCAAAATAGATGTAAATTTTGCAAATTTAAATCGTTTTTATCGGGAACGAAATGTGTGTTTGGACATCAGGATTTTCTAATTTTATGTCTCAAACTAAACAGATATGAGTAAGTTTCGCTCACTTGAAGTTGTGGGTCAAATGGGCTGTCATATTCCACATTAATGTGATAGTAGTGATGGGTTTTAACAAAAACCTGTTACAGTTTATTTAACTTTAATACATAAATAGGTGAAGTTCTAATATGAAACTGCAAGCCAATGGGTCTAGGGAGACAATGTCGTTAGCTTTGAGGCTATTTGTAAATCCTCGTTAAATAAATATGTTTAGATCAAGCCAACGGGTGATACGTTATACAACATTGCCCGATATCATTTATATTATATAAATGAGTACAAATATATATCACTGTTTTAATTGCAATGATACATACTTCTTGGTGTAAGCTACAAATGAGGCGTTGAAACAATGTTGGTTTAATGTTGGGCCAACGTCTGCGACGCTGACCCAGCATTAAACCAACATTGGCTGCTGGTATGTTTCTCGGTGCGTAGAGTTTGATGGATCAAGTATGGTACTCTACTCTAAAGAATCACAGGCGACATTTAGTCAAGTTACCTATGATAACATAACGAGGGGCGCGGTCTGGATTAGGGTGCTGTACTTGAGAGATTAACTCTTTCAGTGCGGGAACCGAATATTCAGACGTCAGAATCTGACGTCAATATACGCATCATTAATATCTCAGCCAGCTCTTTCCGCTTCATTTGAATACCTAGGTTCTGGGTCTACGCCCAATATAAATATTATTTTTTTTCAGTGCGAAAGCTGTGATGCGATGTATTATTATCTGTGGATGGTCATCTAACCGTACTCTCTCATGATCACAATATTAGGCCGGGAGCCAGATCTAGCCCTCGTACTCACAAAAGCTAAAAAAAATTTCACTGCGATTTTTATTTAGCTTGACCATTGAGACATAGCGAGTTTTAGTTATTTTTTGCCAAACAGGACGCTTTAGGTCCTATGGCCTATTTTACCATTTCTTTAGAAGGACACCAAAATAAAATTGACAGAAATTCGAAAAATTGTTAAAAATAGTAGTAGTTTTACTTATTTTCAGTATTGTTTTATTCACAGCCCCTGGCCATATACACATGTAGGTGTTTTAAAAATATTTGAGCCCAGATTATATTTTGAATATTTTTTTCAACCCTTTTATCATTATGTAAAGTCACCCATTATGTAAAGTCAATAAATTAACTCCTAAATTCCATAGATTCACTCCATGGATTCCATAGATTCATTCCGTTGATTCCATAGACTTACTCCGTAGATTTTATAGATTTACTCCGCAATATACAGATTCACTTCGTAGATTCCATAGATTCGTTCAACATATTCCACAGATTCTTTTCGTAGATTCCATCGATTCACTTAGTAGATTCCATACATTCATTTTCTAGATTCCATAGATTCACTTTCTAGTTTCCATAGATTCACTCCATAGATTCCATAGAATAAATTCGTAGATTACATAGATTATGACTGGATATTCCATCAATTCACTCCATAGTTTACAAATATTTATTGCGTACACAGAGAACAAACAAATATGCAAAGACTTGCATATGCAATATTCAATTCCTGAATAATGCAATGAATTGTATACATTCGCTCTAAGCTTACACCCATTATGTAAAGTCAAAAAATTAAATCATTCCTTAGATTAAATACATTCACAGCGTAGAATCCATAGATTCCATGGATCCAATCCGTAGATGTCATAGATTAAATCGTAGATTGCATATATTCACTCCATAGTTTCCAAATATCCACCCCGTAAATTTCATAGAATTACTTTGTAAATTCCATAGATTTACTTTGTAGTGTAGATTCACATCGTAGATTCCATAGAATGCAAACATGTTAATCCGCAAATCAGAATGCCAGATTCGAGAATATATTGTGACTGAATAAATAAGTGAATGGGGCTTAGGCCTATGTGCACATACAGGCTAAACTGGGCCCTGAGAACCTCCTGCGGAAGGTGTGATATGATGTTGATTTAACCGTTGATTGCTTTGGCAGATAATATGGGTGTTGAAAAGGACCAATGTCATCATCTTAGTTTGACCGTTATTCCATATGGAAGCAAACATGTATTAACTTTTGTGCTGATAAAGCCGCATATATACGTTTTGAAGCAAATTTCAGACTAAATAAAATACCACTACAATTTGTAACATATCTAGTGGTAGATGGTTATCTAACTAAATAAATCGATTTGGGAGATGTCTATTTTTCACAGATAATATCATTTTTCATTCATTTGAAGCTGGAAATTGCGTTAGCAATTCCAGCTTCAAATGAATGAAAAAAATTCAGCAGCTGAAATTTCAACATATTATGATAATCAGTTTTCAGCCAAATGCATCTTTGGTCTCTGTTTTCTAACATATTAAGGGTACATAAGTGCTATATCATCCAGAAAATATTAATATCAATGATTTAAAAATCAATATGACAATTCAAGTTGATTTTCAGAACGATCATTATCACCAAAAATAGATCTGCTTAATTTGCTTTCCTATTTAATCAAAGAGTTTTTATTCATTTTAAGGTGGACATGGCTTTAATAGGTCTTAATGTTGATGTTTGTATAGCAATATCAATTCACCAATATGAACATGATAAATGGATGTAACATTTTAATAGCGCAACTTAATACAAAATATCAGCAGTACTTATTTAACATTACACGAGTTTGTAAGGTCAGTAACGGCTCGTTCAGTAACCAATCTGCAATAACAACTTACCTTTTCAAAATAATTTTCAATTTTTGATGGTTTTTACATTTTTTTAAAATAATTTTAAATAAAATAATCTATTCTGGATCGAGGAGCTAGTGTAGCAGATGAAACACTCATCTTAAACACATTTTATGCCATTTTGTTTAAAAAAGGGCAGAACATCATACATTAGTACTCGCTTCGCGTTAATACCGTAAATCTGACAGCGTCATTCGTGTTTATTCCGATATCTCCTGTATTATTACTGTATCCTCTGATGGCTTTAAATGAGCACAACTTCACACATGCCGATCATACACACATATTGATTACAATCCATTAATTAGAGTGCATGGCTGATAGGAAGTGTTCTCACAAGTGTAGTGGGTAAAGTTGGTGTATTAATGCATTCATGTTTTAGCCCTTTAAGCCCCCACGATGCATTAAAGCATCATTTTACATTCCTGAAAACACACTTAATTTTCCCACAACTAGGGGTTTTAGAACGAAAATTTCCATGAAACTGGTTCGCGGCTTGTAGTGGATGAAGAAGACCGTGGGGAGCGCATTTCAAATTCTGTGTGTAGAAGGCAGTGTCATCTCATTCACCTCACCATCCTCAGGAGGTTCTGACCCAGTCATATAAAAGCACAAAAGTGCCCCATTTGTCTGTTCGCTTATCCATTCATCCATTCATTTGTTTTAATCGCTAGGTCATTTGAATAACATTTAGGATCTGGTAAAATTGTGTCTCGCTACCGCGATTAATAGCTTCAACTAAGTACAAAATATGCTTTATTGAATCTTTAATGAATCATTCTACACTGAAGGTAGAATTCATATTTAAAATACACTAAATGTATTGTTAATAAAAGGCACGCAGGGCTGGTAATTAACTTGTTATTGATTACGTCTTTATACAGATGGTACACAAACCATTAATTTGAGTGACAGGCAGAGTTGGGGTCAATTCCTTTCTATCAATTCCAAATTCCATTCCAATTCCTTTTTATCAATTCCTGAGTCAATTCCAATTCCTTTGGTTTTGAGAAAAGGCAATTCCAATTCAATTCCAATTCCTAAAAAGTCAATTCCTAATCAATTCCACCCAAGAATGAGACTTTTGATACACATAGAACAGCTGTATAATAACTTGATATAAAATAAAATAATAACAGCTGATATAAAATAAAATACATTTTATTTATTATCTTGTAAACATATTTAAACATGTTACACTTACTAAACCTCAATATTAGTAGGGTGGAGTACATCTTTGATACTTGATGACGGAGTTGTACTCGTGTGGACGCGGATGTGAGCGTGTTATTTCTATAGACTAACTGTTACGCCACAATTGCCATCAACACGGCAGTGTAATTAGCACAATGTCTCGCGACAAGCCGTGCTACTTGAAACTCTGATAAGTCTGACCATGTGGAGGCTATGGCGTGTCGACCCACACCTCACTCAAATAAACTCGTATTAAAAATAAACCAACGTAGGATCTATTGTTGTATTTCAATTGATGCAATTATTCACAATATTTATTTTCCGATTATACTATTTTTTAATATCTGATTCTAGCGTGTGGCGAATAAATATACCCTAAGAAAATATATCAGGATAACCTCTAGGGCACAAAAGGCATATTAGCGAAGTAATCAAAGGGTCAATTAGAGCGCTTAGCTTCCTTCCTACCAACACTGGATGTTAACCCAATTTTGCTTTAATGTTGCTCCACCGTCTTCAGCGCTTTCCCAATATTAAATCAGCATTGGCTCAACATCTATTGGAAACGCATTCGTTTCAAGGTCCCGATATTTCTTTTGTTCTATCAACTCGAAGGACAAGCGATAGTTATGTTCTAAGCCATTCATTCACCTAAGTCTAATCATGACTCGTGATTGTTTTATAAACTGTAGACGTCCAAATGACAAAAATATAACAAATACGAGAACTAAAATTATGCCCATGAGACAAGCATTACTTTTTAAATACAAATGTTAAAAAATGCTGTTAAGTGACACAAAAGTGATAGTTAAACAGTTTGCTCATCCTTGTGCGAATATATAAGGAAAGCATTAATAAAATAATAGTACAATTATTTCCAGAACCTTAAGCCAGCAAACACGAAACATTGACCCAATGTTGATATAATGTTGGCCCGTCGTTTCCGCTGACGGCCCAAGATTAAACCAACGCCGGCTCGGCGTCTCATTTTTGATGATAATTCAGCCACTCGATAGTGATTCTCTAACACTATACAATAGGTGTTGACACTAGTTGAGTTGTCATGAGTCGCACTTCTCGCCAAAACTGTTACCGGCTGGTTACATCAGTCCGCGGGAGGAAATCAAGGGTGTATAGTAGCAACAAGTAACAAATAACAAGTATATACGCACACACCAATCTTTGATAGTTAGATCGAATTGCTCCAACTTCGGGCAATCTTGTTACAACTATTATTTAGATTACACATCACAGTCTTATTTAATCTTGATGGCCATAAGTTATTTAAATAAGGATTTTTACATAACTTAAATAAACCTTTTAATATAAGTTTCTTATTATTATTATAATACACATATCAATCAACATCGATCAGGTAAAATTATACTGCAATGACAAAAGTGATGATAACTCAAGCGTGTAATAGCGCTTAAAAAATAAACATGGATAAAAAAAGTCAATTCCTTTATCAATTCCGGGCATTTTTTGTCAATTCCAATTCAATTCCAATTCCTTTTTTTTCAATTCCAATTCCTAGTCCAATTCCTGGAATTGAGTCAGGAATTGAGCTCAATTCCCATTCAATTCCGGAATTGACCCCAACTCTGGTGACAGGTAGGATGGTACTGTGTGATTCATGTTTATTGATAATAAGGGGTTCTGGGCATGTCTAGGGAGTTTACCCCCAGGCATGCCCAGACGTGTCCCTAAATAAACTAAAATCAAAGTTCATGCACTTTCATCAACCACAGAAACGTGTAACAATTCCAAAATAAAAAATAAACAATACATTAATCGAATGTGTGGATGAATTTAATTATCTGGGACTAATTATAAATAAACACCTTAAATGGAATTCACATGTTAATAAAATAGGAAATAAAATATCGCAGACAATAGGTGTGATTAATAGACTTAAACACTTAATACCACAAAAAACACTAATGACCATTTACAATTCTCTCATTCTTCCACATATTAATTATTGCATATTAGCATGGGGTCATGATTCAAATCGGATTTTAAAACTTCAAAAAAAAAGCAGTTCGAATTATTGTTAAAGGTAGTTTTTATACACACTCCGATCCTATCTTTAAAAAATTCAATATTTTTAAAGTAAATGATATACATCTTCATCAACAACCAAAATGTTATTCTAAATTAATAAACAACATTCTTCCTGATCATTTTTATGACTTTAATCTTGCTCTAAACTCTGACCTTCATGATTATAACACAAGGGGGGAAAACAAACTGAGGAATGCCCATTTTAAACATGAGTTTGCTCGTAATTGTATCAGAAACCAAATGCCACATTTATTAAATACCACACATTTATCAATTTTAGAAAAGGTACTCACTCATAGTTTAAAAGGTTTTGGACAATATACTACACTATCTAATAGAGAAATATTCTGACATTTGTCTAATTCATAATTGTTATGTTTGTAATTCGACAACACCTACCTAATGCACTGAATATGTATGTGTGTATGTATATATATATATATATTTATATATACATTTTCCTTTTGGCCACAATGTTATTTATTTTATAATTTTTGCCTATTTTGTGGCTGTGTCTCGCTGACGCGATTGACAGTTTCAGCTGGGTGGTGATTATTGAGATTTGATAAATTTATGTTTTGAGTTAAAATCCTATCCCATATTTATCCAAACTTTTTCATTTGCACAGTCCCTTTTAATTTAATCTGACAAGCTGCATAATATTTTGTATGATAATTTTGTATCGTGATTTACTATATTATATAGTATTTTATATTTTATATTATTTATACTTAGGTGGCTTCCATGCCAGCGACTCTTTGAGTCTTAATGGTAGTCATCCTGACATGTTATTTAATTTGTATTTTTTCAGTGTTATTTGTCGAATAAACATTTTTCTTCTTCTTCTTCTTCTTCTTCTTCTTCTTCTTCTTCTTCATGGACGAAACACAGCTTTGCTATCCTTGGGTGGGATAATCCCCAGAGTAACAATAGCTAAGGGTAAACTACATTCATCCCACGTGAGACACATTCTGTCTAACTCTCTATTTTCTGTTGTTTCAAGGCTGCGCTGATACGGGAGCTGCATTAGCAATGCTGTTGAACAGAGGAACTGGGTACACCGTTTGCAATCCAGCTGAAGCTGTAGCTTCCATTGAATGGTTGATATATACTAGTCCTTCTCGCACTCATGCTGTTGGCTTTCACTACGAGACGCATGGTGAGATCAACCCATCGCGCACTCTCTCCAAAACGTTTCACTGCTCAGTTTGATTTTGCCGCTTCAAATAAATATTCGTACGAGAAAATACATACTGCATCGTTGGGTACGGCGAGATGGGCTGATCTCAGCACTCGTCACCACATCAAGCCCTCACCTAAAGGCTCGGGCTTGATGTGGTGACTTGTGCTGAGATGAGACCATCTCGCCTTTCCAACGATGCCGTATGCATCAGCATGGAAGGTGAATCCTCCCTATGTACGTGATATAGTCATTCTGATGATAAACAACATGATGAACGACACAACCAAGAAATGTAGCATTTATTTTCTTATCAAATAATCTATAACCGGACTGTACATATGGATACATATATATATATATATATATATATATATATTGGTAATGTTGAGTCGCATTTACAATATAATTACAATTCTGATGATATTTATAAATAATGAATCGAGCTGGCTAAATATATCATGCAGGATATATTTACCTTTGATTGTCACTTGGGTGCATACATTTGAGCAAATTTGTATATATATATATAATAATATTAACAATAGAGAGTGGTTTGTGTTGTATAAATGAGTGACAGGGGATTTGTACGCCATGAATACATGTCGAAATATATAATACTGGGTTAAACTTGCAATATATTTACACATTTTTTTTGTTTCAAATACACAATAAAAATGTTAAAGAAAAGGAATTAAAATTCTTTAAAGTGAATACATATACGCGAAATATACACAGCATGTTTTAAGTTGTATTTTATTCAATATACAAAACAATGAGGTAAAGACTTTGAACGTTAGTGTTTTTTCTTCAGGATATACATGTTACTGATCTACATGTATTTTAATCTCACCGTATATAATTATTGACATTACACCACCAGATGAATTATAATAATCATTACTAAACTATTTAAATGTCACGACAAGACACAACGTTATAAATTACATGTGTTATATATTGGTATGATAAATATAACAATGTCATTTTATGTTATATTGAAAGGCAGACATGTTTTCTCTTTTCAAAATCTGCAGAGTGTATAGTTATATATTTTAAACACTCAAACAATAAACGTATTATTACAAGTTATGTAGCAATGTGTGATTATACTGATTATTATATTAAATCAATTAACCCTTTAAGCGCTGACCATAACTATAATCTTGAATCTGCTTTATTATTTAACCCTTTAAGCCCTCACGATGCATTAAAGCATCGTTTTAAATCCCTGCATACAGACTTAATTTTCCAACAACTAAGGGTTTTATAATGATAATTTCCATGAAACTGGTTTACCAATTTATGGCAATTTTCTTCATTTTTTAAACCACATCAAATCAGCTTCATCCACTACAAGTCGAGAATTGCGGTAGCAATTCACGACTTGTACTGGGTGGAGATGACTATGGTAAATTCAGGCCTGAAAGGGTTAATCACAGTCACTGGGAATGAAATGTGCAAACATTCGATCTCTCAAATCAAACAAATATGAGTACTTTTCACCCACTTGAAATCGTGGGTTGTGGTAGCGATACGTAATGTCAAGTGGTTAACAAATTACGTGAAATAACTTGCGGGGAAAAGGTTTAAGAATAACGAAGAGTCAGCAGCACGTAATGTTGATCTGTGTATCCCATGCTTCAAGTTGGTGAAAATTAAAATGAGGGTTAAGATATTGATGGTAACAATATTTGTTTCCAGCATAGCAAGAAAGATCAGGTCCTGAGACAATATAATCAGATTATGAGTTGGCCATTATATAATGAACAAATGAACATGCTAAGATCAGTGGATGGCGTATATGTGTCACTGGACAGTTAAAGAAGAGGGCACGTGTCATTGTACTGACGACTAGCTGCCACTGTTTTTATATTTTTTCTTTTACAAATTCGTGATTGACACCCACAAAGTATTCCAAGTTGAGATTACCCGTTTACGTTTGCGAGCATACCCTCAACCCTTAAACCTTTAAGTCTTAATTGACCCTTTCGTTGTTTTTACTCCATTTTATTTAAAACAAATAAATACGATAACTTGACTAGAAAAAGATTATGATGATTTTGCATTTCAAGCTGGACAAATCAAGATGTATTCAAGGATGATAAGCTTTCACTTATATGTATTAGACTACAGTTTATGTATATATAGCTCCACTGGCCTCAATGATATACATCGTGTACTGCAGGGGAATGCAAAGTAATGTGACAGTGTACACAAGATTCTAACTCCCTGAAACACGTCGTGTACTACAGGAGAACAAAAGGTAATGTGACAACGTACACCAGATCATAAATTTAGTATTTTTATACCATTATTCACAAATGAGATGTTCTTCCGCCTGCTCTGTATTTATAGAAAATACAATGCTATATCCCGTATTTTATACAATGCTATGTCACGTATTTTATAACTCACAATGTGACATGGCTCTGTTACCACTATATGTACTGTATTTGACTGTTCTGTATCTACTCAAGCGATAAAATGTTATTTTACATGTTTAATATCTACTATAAATCACAATATAACATGGTTCTCCACTATGTTGACTATATTTGATGTAGTACTCCATTGTGATCAGATCCTACTTCCATTATATTGAGTTCAATGAGTAATCCAGTCCAATATGATCAGCAACCACGTCTTGCAAATTGACTGTGAGGAAACAAGCCTCCACCTCCACTCCACTATAATGACTATGCCAAGGAACACTTCAAAGTGATGTTCCATCTCCACTAAATCGACTTTGTCAGGGAACTCACCCAAATGTTTCCAGCTTCCACCTCCATTAAATTGGATATATACTTCATTGATAAATCCAAGGTGATGTGCTTCCATTTTTTATGACAGTTTTTAATTTACTACAAGATTATCAGATTATGTGATTCTACCAGCATTACTGACATTAACTATTTTTTTTGAAAAAATCCAAAGTGATGAAGGATCACATGCACCACGTTCACTGTATGTCAGGCAGTACTCCACGATGGTCACTATTCATTTCCACTGCATTGACTAAAATGCCAAGGAGTAGTCCAACATGAACAGCACTAGTAGACCCTTTAGTTGTTTTTCTTTTTGTATCTATATTTTATGGCTTATTCCAAGGTGGTATAATCACTTTAACAACAATAATTTATGACATATTCTAAGATGTTGAGCTTTCACCTGTACCATATTGCCTGCATGCCAAGGAATATTTCAATGTGGTGAATACACACCTTTAGGCTTTACCATTTTGACTATAATATTATTGAGTAATCCTGATTATTGGGGAGCACCCACCCCCATTGCATTGACCTTGCGTCACGGAATATACCACTATGGTAGGCTAACACCACTTCCACTACTACACCCACCTCCACTAAATGTCAAGGAGTATTTCAAGGTGATTTACCACATCGACTATATTTCATTGAGTAATCCAAGATGAGCGTCATCCAGCTCCACTAAGCTGACTATAATTCTCAGATGGACACACACCTCCAATCTTTGTGCAATCCAAGATGAGAAGGGGCACACCCCACTAAAAATTAAGATTATTATCTTGACTTTCACTCATTTACATTAGAAAAGTTAGGATTCTCTTCATTTCTCCAGTGGAAATGAGTAGAAGTCAAGATAGGCATAATATTACGAGTTTTAGCTGGATGGACCCAGTGTATCCACATACAAGTACACTAAACTGACTCTAAATTATGGAGTACTCCAAGGGGACGAGCTTCCACCTCTGTTGTTTTTACTACAGTATCCGTTTGACGGTGAATGTGTTAACGGTAGCTGCTCTGCAGCCTCTGTTTCTGTTGATGATAAGTGTTGCACCACGTTAGTAGGAATGGCTGTAGAGTGCGTCACTGTTGGTTTAGTGGTCACTAACGTAGTGTTATACACACCGTACGTCCGCTTATTGTCCACAGACACCACGGCGTGGGTCGTGGACTTGGTGCTCTGAAAAGTACTGACGACCTGTTGACGATGTGGTCCATGGAGATTTTCGTCATACTGTGCGCAGGGACAATAACGAAACACGTAGCGGAACCCACACCTGAACCGCGAGTTCATCCAGCAGTAAACGAGCGGGTTGTAGCAGCAGTTACTCATAGCGAGCCAATGACACATCACCCAAATTGGCTGAATGTAACGGAAGCTCCAAATGTCCGGATGAGCATCACCCACCAGAGTGATGACATGAAGGGGCAGCCAGCAGATACCATAGACAATTACTACTGTAATCATCATCTTCACCATCTACAACATCATAATGTAACATTAACATCTCCCACCAGAGTGATGACATGAAGGGGCAGCCAGCAGATACCATAGACAATTACTACTGTAATCATCATCTTCACCATCTACAACATCATAATGTAACATTAACATCTCCCACCAGAGTGATGACATGGAGGGGCAGCCAGCAGATACCATAGACAATTACTACTGTAATCATCATCTTCACCATCTACAACATCATAATGTAACATTAACATCTCCCACCAGAGTGATGACATGGAGGGGCAGCCAGCAGATACCATAGACAATTACTACTGTAATCATTATCTTCACCATCTACAACATCATAATGTAACATTATCATCTCCCATAACATCATAATGTAACATTATCATCTCCCATAACATCATAATGTAACATTATCATCTCCCATAACATCATAATGTAACATTAACATCTCCCACAACATCATAATGTAACATTAACATCCCCCACAAACTCATAATGTAACATAAACATATAATATAACAACATAAGATAACATTAACATAATATGACACATATGTTACAACACATAATGTAACATTAACGTATGCTACAAAAAACATAATATAACATTACCGTATGCTAAACAACATAATATAGCATTTACAGCTCCCATAACAACATGGTATAACTCAACATCTCACATCACATAGATCACATTGAGAGGTTAGCAGTTTGGAGATAAGCGCTATAGTCGTTTTAAAAATACACCGGTGACGTCAATCTATTGTTAAAACAGTAGATTCGTACTGTTATTTTTCATACTGGCCCGGGCGGGCACAGTGATTAATATGCAGGTTTTACCATGGCACTACATGCCTAATGTTTCTTGGTTAACCACACGGACTATTTCATCTATCAATTATTGGAGCACATGTACCTATTTTGTGTATTTTAAATCGAAGAAAGAACTCAATTACGATGGATTCGTGGATCTGAATATATCTGCGCGCCTCGTACATTCAGATCTACGAATCTATCGAATTTGTCTTATTCAGCTGTATTAGCCGATTACATCACTGCTATTGCGAGTGAAATGTGTGCTTAAACGTCAAGATCGGCAATTGTGTGGTCTCAAATTTAACAAATAAGAGTAATTTTGACCTAGTTGAAGTTGTGAGTCGCGGTGGCGAGACATAACTTTAAATGAAGAAATTTGAAGTTTTATAATTTAGCAGTTTAATGGTAAAATAAAGCTATAACAGACACAGTGGACTGACAGGTGGCAATGCGTAGATAGAGGATATCTTTAGTGGGTGTAATAAACTAAAAATAGTTTAATATGGTGATAATGTTCTGAAATTTTGACACACCATAGGTGTGATGATGTTATATCAGTCCAAGAATGGGAACCCACGAGGAAAAAAAATTGCGATTTTTAAATTTCATGTTTAATGTTATTATTTGTCTAATTGATAAAAATACCACAATCGCCTTTATTTCTATATTATTATAACGACAAAAAAAATATACTTGCAACACCAACAAGCTTACCGTTATCAATATAATAAAATATGCATACAAAATGTTCAATAAGGTTTGGAAGACACAAATTATATGTCGACTATGAACAGCTGGATTTATTTTCACACTCTGTGCAGCGGTTTTCATCATGAGACGTATATCGGTATCAGTTCATAGAAAGGGTACCCACTTTTACCATCAAATCTTGACGACACATATCAGTTCCACTCTGAAGGGGACAGCAGAAAAAAATCTGAATATAAATACTTTACTATAATTCACAAAACGTTGCTAATGTTTTGCTTTATATGAGTAGTCCACTGTGTACGAATAGTGGGGCACATCTGTACCCAGAAAGCACCACGCTGATTACAGAGATAGAGGCAATTGGGGTACAACTAAAACCATAAATGTACACAGAGTGGTCTATAGCTTTGATGTAAAACGTGTCGATAATCCTTGATCTAGACGTTGGGATGTTATTTGGTTTAGATTGGGAAACGATCAAAGCCTTTGTCGCTGCATTCAGTTCGAGCATCAGACACTTAAGTAGCTGATGTCGTCTTTGTAAGTTTGTCTTCAGAGAATGTGGTCGTGAGAGATAGTGGCCAGTTTATGTTCTGCTCCCACGTCACATGGCCAATTTGTACAGCGGACACAATCCTAGATCTAGCAAATAAAATCTTCCACGAAATTGTGACCGGTAAACTACATGTACCGTGATTATGCTTCAACCCTTTCAGCGCTGAATTAATTTTAATTTGTAAAAAAAACATCGCAACCAAAGGGTTTTTTCAATTTAAAATCATCATAAATGTCTTAGTTAGCTCTTTCTGATTCATTTGAATACCTGTGTTATGGGTCTACGGTCATTATAAATATTCTCACTTTTTCAGTGCGGGGATCGACTTTAGTCGTCAGAATCTGACGTCTTAAGTCGTCAGATTCTGTCGACTAAAGTCGATCACCGCGCTGTAAGGGTTAAACACGAGACGTTGAACCAACGTGGGTTTAATGTTGGGTCAGCGCCGCAGATGGTGGCCAAACATTGAACCGATATTGGTTCAACATCTAGTATTTACTTTGACTATTGTCGTAACGCCCGCAGTCGGCAGGGGGCTCCCGATAATTACGTCATCGTTTTTCGTCTAGGAAAATAGCGGGAATGTATTCACAATGTAAATTATTAATATTTTTATATTTACATATTAATCAAAATACACGCTAATTCTATATTTTATCGTTTATGAGTGTTTGAGGGGGGTATATTACGAACCGGAGCTGACGCAATTAATTAATTTTGTTGAATGATTTTCGCTGATTTCTCAGTCATTTCTCAACCAATTTTCTTAAAGCCCTATTTCGGAATGATGAATGAAATTCGGTCGAAAATGCTTTCACCCTGGCTAATGTGAATATGGGTATAGTGACATGATTCATTCACCCTGGCTAATGTGAATATGGGTATAGTGACATGATTCATTCCCCCTGGCTAATGTGAATATGGGTATAGTGACATCATTAATTCACCCTGGCTAATGTGAATATGGGTATAGTGACACGATTCTATCACTCTGGCTAATGTGAATATGGGTATAGTGACATGATTAATTCCCCCTGGCTAATGTGAATATGGGTATAGTGACACGATTCTATCACTCTGGCTAATGTGAATATGGGTATAGTGACATGATTCACTAACCTTGGCTAATGTGAATATGGGTATAGTGACATGATTCATTCCCCCTGGCTAATGTGAATATGGGTATAGTGACATGATTCATTCCCCCTGGCTAATGTGAATATGGGTATAGAGAATATTGGAGATAAAATATATATTATCTCCAATACTATTTGGAATATACTTAGATGAGCTACTACTTAAGCTTAAAAAGTCAGGAATTGGATGCCACATAGGAAACATTTTTACAGGTGCTCTAGCCTACGCCGATGACGTTGTTTTGTTGGCCCCCACTAAACACGCTATGTCGCTGATGCTGAAAATATGCTCTGAGTTTACAAAAACTTTTGATATGATTTTCAATGCTGATAAAAGTAAATTTATACATTTTCCCTGCAGTTCATCTAAATCTGAAAAGTTACAAATATATTTCGATGGAAAAACATTAACGAATACTAGTATAGAATGTCACCTAGGAAATATTATAGGACCTAACATAATGAATTCACGTATAAAACGCTCAACTGATGATTTGTATATGAGAACGAATCAGTTGTTATCAAGCTTTGGTTTTATCAAAGGTGATGTTAAAAGAAAACTTTTTAATTCATTTTGTACGGCAGTGTACGGCTCCCAACTTTGGGACTACTCCACCAATGCTCCTGAAGCATTTTATACCGCGTGGAGGAAATGTCTCAGGCGCATTGATGGACTACCTAATAAAACTCATAAAATTATATTACCTGTATTGTGGGATGTTAAACCCATACATGTTCAACTCCATAAACGTTTTGTAAATTTTGTAAATAAGAATGCTCAGACTGAAAATGAAATAATAAAAATATGTCATAATCTTACAATGCAAGGCAGCAGCTCCGCCGTTTCAAATAGTGTCAGCCATATATCTTTTCTGTATAATATATCACGCCATAATGTACCTACGTCCAGACATTCATTACAATTTGACATGCCTGCTGATGATGTTGTCGCTGTATCAGCCTGTATTAATCAATTATTGACACTAAGAAACAATGTACATTTAGGTAACATACCACGAGAGGACATAATATCTGGGATCAATCTTCTGTGCACCGAGTGATTTTTCTATATATTCACATAATTACACTTTAAATGTTATTGTTCTATTGCATGTACATGTACGAAATAAATATATTATTATTATTATAGTGACACGATTCATTCCCCCTTCATTCACCCTGGCTAATGTGAATATGGGTATAGTGACACGATTCATTCACCCTGGCTAATGTAAATATGGGTATAGTGACATGATTCATTCCCCCTGGCTAATGTGAATATGGGTATAGTGACATGATTAATTCCCCCTGGCTAATATGAATATGGGTATAGTGAAATGATTTGTGATAATATGTATAAATGAAATGTAACTCCAAATGTTTATGTAATGTTGGGCCAGATGTGCAGACGATGTACCAACATTACACCAACATTGTCTTGTGTTTGCTGGAAAACAGTTTTTGACTATATTTTTTACACAAATATATTTTCAAGGTGTATGTTATATATTGTACGTTCTAACGCTTTAACTTTACGCTTTTCATAGGCATTGCTTAAATATAACGTTAGTGCTAAATATAATATATGCAAACGTTGCTCATTTGAGTGCGATATGGGAGAATATAGCACTCGTCCAATAAATAAGTAGACTGGTGCTGTACCTACAATATCGCACGAAATATGAGCATAGTTTGTATTTTCTCTCGCGATCAAG
This sequence comes from Flabesymbios commensalis, assembly GCA_964017125.1. Classification (NCBI taxonomy): domain Eukaryota; kingdom Metazoa; phylum Annelida; class Polychaeta; order Terebellida; family Flabelligeridae; genus Flabesymbios; species Flabesymbios commensalis. The sequence goes on along the minus strand of OZ024904.1, from coordinate 106,420,548 downwards.
GTACACATGACAGCGTCACTGTCATTGTAGGCCTACTTCAAACTACAGCTAGAGTGCGATATTGGCTGATACCGATATACGTGAACACCACTGCACTGAGTTTGAGAAGTAAAGTAAGTCGGATTTTAATAAAATCGAGACAATTTCTACTTACATAAATTCATGCACATTTATGCGTGGGAAATATTATGTTACAAAGTCATTATCGTTAATTTTCACCAGAGGATGCTGACAAACAGTCAACAGGAAAGCAGACATCCAATGACATTATGAATGATAGATGACATTTAGAATCACCTGCTTCTTTAAATATCACCACCGATTGGTCTTCTCGTGTACATGTACAGTAGCCCCTACACCGCTGAGTACGACTATAGTCGTTTTTAATTCGTTTTGCTTTCCGTCTATATCACATTCATTAGAAACAAAATATGTGTTTACACATCAACATTTTCAATTGTTTGGTCTCAAATAAAAAAATAATTTTCACCCACTTGAAGTTGTGTGTCGCGGTAGCGAAACACAACTTCAAGTGGGAGGGGAATTTACATTATTTAATTTAGCGCTTTAAGGGTTAACAGCTGACCGGGAATTATCAGAACAACACATTATTATTTCATGATGTCACATTTTACCTGTTTACTTTTGACAATCATGACTGTGTAGCATATACTTGATATATAGGCAGTTTTACTGTGTTTATTTTATAAATTAGTGAGACGTTTAGATATGAAAAGGAAATAACTAATATTTAATTACTACCCAAATCAACTTATTCTTTGGACATCTGCTGTATTTTCAATACCGCACAAAATATGCACAACGTTTTCAGAAGCGAAAATAATTTTAAAAAAACTGACATCGAGGTAAATCCAGTGCGTTATAAAATAGTTTGACTCTCCAAGTGCTAAAATAATTTCGTATAAACCATGGGGACCAAAGTTTTTTTATTATCATTTAAAATCATCCCAAATGCCTTAGTTAGAATATTCTCCTTCATTTGAATACCTATGTTAAGGGTGTACGGTCATTAGAAATATGTATATTTTAATTCTTACAGTGCGGTGATCGACTTTAGTCGTCAGACTCTGACGTCTATAAGGGTTATTATCAATTTATCTTTTCACTGAAAACCACAGCGACAAAGCTGTCATCCTTCGATCCTTACTCTCACACAAGTAATTTGTTCTATCTCACCTTTCTTTTTGAGGTAGCCATCTTTTGATCTGTGCTACCACCCAAACATACTCTCGTTATAAAGTATATATTTTATTTTCGTTTCGTTTGGATGCAGCAATCCTTTGGTCCCTGCTATCACAAACGTATTTTGTTCTATCTCACCTTTCTTTTAGATGCAGCCATCATTTGATCCCTGCCATCACAAACGTATTTTGTTCTATCTCACCTTTCTTTTACAGGCAGCCATTCTTTGGTCCCTGCTATCACAGCCGTATTTTGTTCTATCTCACCTTTCTTTTGGATGCAGGCATTCGCTGGTTCCTGCCATCACACACATATTTTGTTCTATTTCACCTTTCTTTTAGAGGCAGACCACCTTTGGTCGCTGCTATCACTGACGTATTTTGTTCTATCTTACCTTTCTTTTAGTTGCAGCCATTAATTGGATCCCTGCTATCACAGACGAATTTTGTTCTATCTCACCTTTCTTTTAGAGGCAGACCACCTTTGGTCCCTGCCATCACACACGTGTTTTGTTCTATCTCACCTTTCTTTTAGAGGCAGCCATTCTTTGGTCCCTGCCATCACACACATGTTTTGTTCTATCTCACCTTTCTTTTAGAGGCAGACCACCTTTGGTCCCTGCCATCACACACATATTTTGTTCTATTTCACCTTTCTTTTAGAGGCAGACCACCTTTGGTCGCTGCTATCACTGACGTATTTTGTTCTATCTTACCTTTCTTTTAGTTGCAGCCATTAATTGGATCCCTGCTATCACAGACGAATTTTGTTCTACCTCACCTTTCTTTTAGAGGCAGACCAACTTTGGTCCCTGCCATCACAGACGTATTTTGTTCTATCTCACCTTTCTTTTAGAGGCAGACCACCTTTGGTCCCTGCTATCACTGACGTGTTTTGTTTTATCCCACCCTTCTCTTAGAAGCAGCTATGCTTTGGTACCTGCTATCACACACGTATTTTGTTCTATCTCACCTTTCTTTTAGAGGCAGACCACCTTTGGTCCCTGCCATCACAGACGTATTTTGTTCTATCTCACCTTTCTTTTAGAGGCAGACCACCTTTGGTCCCTGCTATCACTGACGTGTTTTGTTTTATCCCACCCTTCTCTTAGAAGCAGCTATGCTTTGGTACCTGCTATCACACACGTATTTTGCTCAATCTCACCTTTCTTTTGGAGGCAGGCATCTTTTGATCCCTGCTATCACACACATTTGTTGTTTTATCTCACCTTTCTTTTGGAGGCAGCCATCCTCTGGTCTCTGCTATCCTCGGCTTCTCCTGGAGGTTTCTTGACCCAGATAACGAATCCTATCCAGCTGTAGGTGAACAGTAACACAGACAGGGGCAGGAAGTACTGGAGCACCATGATGGTCAGTGTGTACATGTACCTCTGGTTAGGATTTGGCCACATCTCCTCACAATGGTTCCGCATCTGTCCTGTCATATCATGCCGCTGCTGTATCCGTGATAACACGGCCGTGGGCAGAGACACCGCCAGAGATAACAGCCAGATCAGGATGATGATCCTATACGCCTGCTTAGTGGTCATCCTGGGTTTCAGGGGGTAGATTATGGCCCTGTAGCGGTCTATACTGATGGCGACCAGCGTGAATGCGCTGAGGAATACTGTGACGCTCTGTGCCAGGGGTACAATAGGGCACATGGCCGCCCCAAACGGCCAGTAATGGATGAGGACACTGGTGACAAACGTGAATGGTACACAGAGTACTGACATGAGCATATCACTACAGGCGAGGTTAAAGATGAAGTAGTTAGTGACAGTCCTCATTCTCTGGTAGCCTAGCACTATATAACACACCGTGATGTTACCTCCCACAGCCACTAGAGTTATCATGGAATACATCACTATCACTATAGACTGCATGTACACCGGCATCGAACCCATGTCCGTCATATTCACAGAAACCTGGGAGTCATTACTGACATGATCACCAGATGGCGTCTGTGATTGATTGCCACCTGGTGAGTGGTAGATGACTCCTGATAAGGTGTTGTTAAAGACCACCACGGGGAAGACATCCATCATGATGACTGTGGTCTACAATCTGCTGTATTACAATGCAGGTACGGCAGCGCTTCAGGAACTGGTGTTCACAAGGTCCAGTTATACATAAATACTCCAGAAACTGATTGTTCACAAGGTCTAGTGGTTTCAGCAATGCTCCGGAAACTGGTGTTTCACAAGTATTAGTGGTACATAAATACTCCAAAAACTGATTGTTCACAAGGTCAATGCTCCAGAAGTTGGTGTTTCAAAAGTACTAGTGGTACATCAATTGTCCAGAGACAAATGCATCACAAGGTGTGATATATCCAGAAACTAGTGCTTCACTAGGCACAGTGGTACAGCAATACTCCAGAAACTGATTGTTCACAAGGCTCAGTTTTTCTCAAGGTCTCGTGCCACATCAATAGGCCTAGTGACACATCAATCCTCAATAAACTGGTGTTTCTCAAAGTCACGTGCTACGGTACTGCACTGTCGAGGTGACACTCATGTTATTTTTGGATATATGAAGGGATACTCACAAATACTATTGGTACATAAATCCTTCAGATCTGAAGTCAATGTATCACGAACACTGTTCGTACACTGTCGTAATTACGCTAGTGGTACATAAATACTCCAGAAACTGAGTGTTGACAAGGTCTAGTGTTTTCAGCAATGCTCTAGATACTGGTATTTCACAACATCTAGTGCCACAGTTATACTCCAGATAATGCTGTATTGCAATGAATACCGGTACACTGGTGGTGGTGGTGACTCTCATGTTAGTATTAGATATATGAAGGAGAAATCACAAGGACTTCTGGTCATCAATAGTTCGATCAGTTCACATCGCACTGCCTGTCTGTACACACTCGTAATTATGTTTTTTTTAAATTTGTGTATAATTGAAGATATGAAGAAATGCTGTACCCTCTGTTTCCCCCAAAGTGACGTTCGCTCACACAAATTTGCAGGTTTTTCAATGCTTAAACAATGCCTTCAATATTTGGTCAAGTGCTTTATGTCGTACCCAGATGCTGTTTGTGCAGATATCCTTGCTTTCTTTCCAGCTAAGCATCACTCATCTCGACTGAAACACAACATTATTGTTTATGTATTATTATTTCTGAACTCATTTTTATCATAAAAATTTGCCAGATTAAGATTTTCTGAGAAATGGGTCATCAGCTGGCTGATATGAAAGTGTAGTCTGTGGGTGGTGGAATTTAGTCAATTCGTCCTTGTTTAATGAGCATTCAATTCGTTTATTTATTCTAAATAATTTAACCCTTTGCCTGCTGATCACGACAATAGTCTGTTTTTTTTGCTGATTACACCATTTTTATTGGGAGTGAAATGACTTTAAACATAAAGATATTTAAATGTTCGGCATCAAATTAAACAAATATTAGCAATTTTCCACCACTTGGGATTGTGGATTGCGGTAGCGAGACACAACCTCAAGTGGTTAAAAATTTAAATAAATTAATTTAGCAGGATAAGAGTTAAATACCTTTTTGCCACATCTATACATTGACTTGTTAACGGCTAAGTAGCACTATAGTCGTTTATACTCAGTTTTATTAGTCGATTAAATTACGGTTATTGGGAACGAAATGTGTGTTTAAACATCACGATTTGAAAATGTGTGGTCTGTAATGTAATTTGCAATGTATGTAATTTTCACCCACTCGAGACACAACTTGAAATTGGTAAAAAAATAACTATTATAGCTTATCGGATCAAGGTTTAAATTGGTAATCCAAGAGAAAAAAGTACCAGGTTTTAGCTGTACCCAAGTTGCGCAGTCGCTGTAATCAGCGTAGAAATTTCTGGGTGGAGATGTGGACAGTGGACTACTCCTTTTAAAGTGGCTTTTATCAAACACTTGACCAGTAGATTTATGTTTCCTCGCTGGTGAAGTGTTGTGTCATCATGGTGGATACCTGATTCTACTTTCGACTAATTGCTGACTTCATTGTTTGGCGAGGTCAGCTTACACAGAACATGTATGCATTGATTAACCCTTTGACTTCCAGGCCGGAGTGCATGCCAGGATCCAGATATACTGGTGTAGGAGTTCTATTTTTCGTCATTTAAAGCTGGAATTGCTAACGCAATTTCCAGCTTCAAATGACGAAAAATACATAAATGTAGTATATATTTGACGAAAATTTGTGTCATTTTATGGTTACGTTCATTGACGAATGACGACGGAAATTTCCGTCATGTATGGTAGTGAAAAGGTTAAGTAAACAACACCGGTCTGACAAACACGAGAGGTTGGGCCAATATAGCGACGCTGGCCCAACACAACCAATATTGGTTCAATTTCTCATGTTTCGTGGGTTGGGGGGGGGGGGGATGGACAAACACCCAGGCATGAGATCATGCGCTGCATGCTTAGGAAGTCGTAGATTGCAGGTTCGTGCCCAGGTATACTGTTAGATTGTATGCTAGGTAAGCTTCTGGAAAAGTTGATTTGAGACAGCTTACTTGAAACAAAGGCCCATCGTGGATATCAATCACTGGTCCGCATGAAACAACTAATATAGCACTAGAATATATAAGCAAGAGTCATTCGTGCAATCCGCTTTGTATGCCAGTCATACCATTGGCAGGAGAAGGTGGTGAATAATCTCATTGGACAATCAGTCGCGAGGGGAAACTTAGACGTGGAGTGGACTGGCTAACTGTGGAAGCAGCAGGTAAACCCGGATCCCATGGGCCAGTAAACAGATGCAGAGAAACAATATTGGGCTAAAACTGGGCCATCGTCTACGACGCTAGCCCAGCTTTAGCCCAATATTGGCTTAAAATATCCTGGTTGGAGAAAAAAGCCTTCATTAATCTGGAATGCTGGCTGGCATCCGCTTTAGGCTCACTAGGAGCAGCAAACACCTGTTATTTTCCCAATATTCTTCCATTGTTGGATAACCGTCTCCCCACCCAGACATTTCAGCAATGAATGTAAAAAATGAAATGAATCGGGCTTTAGGCCACCTTTGTACACATATAGGCTAAACTGGGCCAGGAGAACCACCTGAGGATGGTGAGATGATTGAGATGACACTGTCCTCCAGACACAGGATTCGAAATTCGAGCCCTGGCGGTCTGAGGCCGAGCACGCTACCTCTCGGTCACGGAGGCTCCCCACAATACTAACTTTCACACGTGGATGGGGAAGAAACAATTTTGTTTCTTTCAAACCGCCGAGACCGGGAAAGGAACCCCGGACTCTGGCGTGAAAGGCAGCGGTGCTAACCACTACCCTAGGGCCCCCGCCCAGCAATGAACGTGACAATCAGGAGAACCTTACTATGGCAAACGGATGCCGCTTAGAGCGTAAGGGCCACCTTTGATGTAGAGTGCACTTATCTCAACAGTTCAGGAGGGAAAAGAAGAAAGATTCATAGAGTAACATAGATAAATAGCAGTAACTACTTGATGATCATTTCTGGTTTCTGTATGTACGGCATCATTACGTGACCCACGCTAGACGTTATTGTTCCCCAATAACATGTGACAACCATCATAGCCTGTTGTTTTTCGATTAAGCTTTGCAATAAATGAATGAATGAATGAATGAATGAATGAATGAATGAATGAATGAATGAATGAATGAATGAATGAATGAATGAATGAATGAATGAATGAACGACATAACGAACGAATGAACGAATGAATAAATGAATGGATGCTCATCATTCTTTTATTGTGTGTTTTTTTCGGCCGATAAAGCCCAAATCAAAATCTGTGTCATGTGATAGCGGGAGCTAATTTTGAAATATTGTTAGATTGTATGCTGGGCAAGCTACTGGACAAGTTGATTTGAGACAGCTTACTTGAAACAAAGGCACGTCGCTGATATAAATTACAGGTCCACATGAAACAACCGCATGCATCAGACTGGAATATATAATTACGAGACATTCTTGCAACATCAATCTGCTTTGTATGCCAGCCCTGTCATTGGGAGGAGAAGGTGGTGAATAATCTTATTGGACAATCAGTCGCAAGGGAAAACTTAGACGTGGAGTGAACTGGCTAATTGTGGAAGCAGCGGGTAAGCCTGCCCCAATCCCCCCCCCCCACGGGCCAGCAAACACGATACATCGAACCAATATTGGGGTAAGGTTGGGCCATCGTCAACGACGCTGTCCCAACCTTACACCAATATAGGTTAAATGTATCATGATTGCAGACAGATGCTTTCATTATTCTGAATTGCTGCCTGGCATCTGCTTTAAGCTCACTAGGGACTACAAACACCAACATTGGGCTAAAGTTGTTCCAGCGTCGTAGATCCTGGCAACTTTAGCCCAACATTGGTTTAAAGTTTGATGATTGCAAAGAGAAGCCTTCTTTACTCTGCAGTGTTGGCTAACATCACGGGGAAGTACAAACACCAATATTGGGCTAAATTTGTACCATCGTCTACGACGCTGGCCCAATCTCAATATTGGTTTAACGTATGATTATTTCAGATAGAAGCTTCTTTACTCTGCAGTGCTGCCTGGCATCACTGGGGAAGTACAATCACCAATATTGGGATAAGGTTGGACCATCGTCTACGACACCGGCCCAACGTTGGGACAATATTTGTTCAACGTATGATGATTTCAGAGAGAAGCTTCATTACTCAGTGCTGGCATCTGCTACAGGGACAACCAATACCAGACATTGTCCCAATATTCTACCACCATCTCTTGGTTGCTGTAGACTGCATCATTATGTGACCCACATAGACAAAGTATGTGTTCGCTATTGTCTCCTAATAACATGTGACAACAAGTCATAGCGTGTTGTATTTCTGTCAAGTTTGCAATGAATGGATGAATGCTAATACAACAGATCGTCGCCTCGGAGCTAAAGGATCCTATCTGACACTCGTTAGAGTGGCAGATAGGATCTTTTAGCTCCGAGGCGACGAGATAAAAACGACTATAGTCGCCCTTAGCGCCTAACCCTTACAGTGCGGGGATCGAGTTTAGACGTCAGAATCTGACGTCTCAGAATCTGACGTATGTAGACGTCAGATTCTGACGTCTACAGTCGATCCCCGCACTGCAAGAGTAAATAGATTTCTAATGGTTGTAGATCCATAACATAGGGATTCAAATGACGCGGGAAGAGCTAACTAAGACATTTACAATGATTTTAATCTGAAAAATACCCTTTGGTTTCCATGGGTTATATCGACTTTAGACGTCAGATTCTGACGTCTAAAGTCGATCCCCGCACTGCAAGAGTAAATAGATTTCTAATGGTCGTAGATCCATAACATAGATATTCAAATGAATCGGAAGGAGTGTGGTAAGACACTAATGATGATTCACCATTGAAAAAGGCCCTTTGGTCTCCATGGGTTATAAAACAATAATTCAGCGCTTGGAGGGTTAAAGGGTTAACTGACCATATGTCATCATAAATTTAATCACATTCATATTTTTACATAAATTGCAAATCTTAGAATTTTCACACCAGTTGACCACGAAATGGCATGCTTAACCTTTCATTAGATTTAGTGTTATAGTTTGTCAACCGAAAATATCACAATTCAGATACTATTTTAACAGCACATTGTCAGCGTCTAGTGACAGGGTTAACCCCAGTGTCACTTGACTATCTCACCATCCTCAGGAGGTTCTCCTGGCCCAGTTTAGCCTATATGTGCACAAAGGTGGCCTAAAGCCCGATTCATTTCATTTTCCCAGTGTCACTTGACTATCTTATTGTCCAATAATATCACAGCGTCGGCATTGGGAAGGAAATGAACGTTTAAACATTCAGATTTGGACTCATTTAAACAGATATTATGAGTAATTTTCACCCACTTGAAATTGTGGATCGCGGTAGCGAGACACAATTTGAAGTGGGTGAAAATTTAAATCTTTCAAATTAGTGCCTAAGTGGTTAACACAATCGTATTGTATATTTATGCTACTAGACAAAAACATTAGTTTATCAAGCACATTCCAAGCAAAGATCTCGACACAATGCTGTAATCCTGTTGGTTCAATATCGCTAGCTTTGTGTTGCTGTGATTCTGCTTGTCCTTGGTTGTTGTCAAGTAACATATACAGAGCAATAGTATTAAGTGAGTATTTTAGCAGCATCTCTCCTGGTATATGTTACTTTTTTTGGTTTATGTTACTTGACATAGTTTACAAATCACAGTCGAGGAAGAACAAAGTGTTGGCCGAATGTTAGTATATTGTTGTCCAGCATCAAAGACTGTGGGCCAACATTAACCCAGCAATGGGTCATGTCAACTGCGTGCTGGTATTCTACGTAATCCTGTCAGCGAGGGGTGGGGGTGGGGGCATGACAGCCTTTAGACGTCAGATTCTGACGTCTAAAGTCGATCCCCGCACTGGAAGAGTAAAATGTTTGCATGGCTGTAGAACCATAACATAGGTATTCCAATGAAGCGGAGAGAGCTGACTAAGACATTTATGATGATTTCAAATTGAAAAATACCCTTTCCATGGTTTATACAAAAGTATTTCAGCGCTTTAAGGTGTAAACTATCATATGGATGGCATCATGCACAAGTGGGCTAACCCACATTTTGACGATTTTTAGAAGAAATCGCGCTGCAACATGAAGTACATGATAAAACGAATAAATACAAATTAACACAGAAAGGTAACAAAATCAGTGACCAAATAGTCTAACCCTGAATGTGAAACTCGTATATTGATCAAGTTGTGGCTATCAATGACATACATTTTCATCGTTTTTTTAATGTGGGTTGGACCAATTTCCCGTGAGTTGGACCACTTGTGCATGATGCCATCCATATATCGCACTGGAATTTCCTCGATGCCATTTTTCTTATCTAAAAAATATATCGCGTTGTGCGAATTAAACAACGGCTGAATGTTCCCCAGACGTCACAGAAAACACAAGACGTTGATCCAATGCTGGTTTAATGTTGGCCCACCATCTATGACGCTGGACCAACATTAAACCAGTATTCGCACAACGTCTTGTATTTGCCAGGATACTTATATTGTCCCCTTGGATATGAAAGGGTGTATCTGCCACTTTGTAAAGTGACAGATACACCCTTTCATATCCAAGAAACGATATATTGTTTTCCAGACATGTAATTTCCGAAGGTTATCTTGACGAGGTGATAAATTATTCCACAGGCATTAGTAATCTGCGGGATGCATTACGTCCAATAAACTAACCATACACTTTATGTGGCATTGTCTCCACCGTTGTAAAGTGGTGCCTTAATCAGGCGTATTAGACGCAGAAATAATGTATCTCTGCTACGTCTATAACCAGCTGGGGTTTTTTGCTAAACAATAAATATCTTGTAAAAAATATAATATTGTAACTTACGTTTTTTTTCAATTTTGCATGATGACGAGCGTATTTTATGTATTTTTTAGATTTTTAACTTTACTAAAACAAAATGAGAACAAAACAAAACAAAAACAAAACAAAATAAACACCAAAAAACATGTTATTTGTCGAGGGGGGGGGGGCGGATGATAACTAATGTAATCGGACCAGCGGACAAGTGGAACATGAAATGAAGGGGATTTAGCCCACCTTTGTGCACATGTAGGCTAAACTGACTAGGAGGACCTCCTGAGGATGGTGAGTAGAATGAGATGACACTGCCCTCCAGACACAGGATTAGAAATTCGTTACCTGGCAGTCTGAGGCCGAGCACGCTACCTCTCTCTCACGGAAGCTCCTCACAATATTGAATCTTTACGGGTGAGCGGGGAAGAGAATTTTTTTTTTTTCGGTAAGCCCGAAGCCGGGACTATGCCCTACTCTTATTTCGAATGACTTCAAGGGTTCTTTATAGTGCACAGTACCATAGGCAGCACTGTACACTCCATGCTTTTGAATAGTTTGGATCACTGTATATGCACAACCATGATGGCAAATATCCGTCCCGACCGGGATTCGAACCTGGTACCCCCAGGTTACAAGTGGTGAATTTTACTCACATTTCGTTCCAAAAATAATAGTGATTTGATCGGCTAAGGAACTAAACGACTATAGTCGTGCTTAGTGCTTACAGGTTCTACCCCCGCTCTTCACTCGTGTCACCAGTGTCTCCATCTCTACTTCAGACACTGGTCATCTTCCCCAGATCAGCTAATATTAACCACCAGGGGATAGAGATTTCACAGCCACTCTCTGTACTGCCGCATCTAGGTGCGTGGGAAAAATCCCGCTTCTTTCAGAATGATGGCCTCACAGAGTGCAAAATAACTCGATTCATGTTATTACCATTGACGCTTCTGAAAATGAGAAAAAAATATCTAGGCTGAATATACACTGATATATACCGTATGTAGTAAAAATTGTGCTTAGCTGATACTTTTAAAAACTCCATTAAATTAATTATCAATAAATATAAAATTGAAAGTGGAACACTCATGGATACCCTCAGGTTTGTATGACGACCCCCGCTCTGGCATTCAGCTTTCATAGAAACAAATGTTTCTCCTCCCTGAAATCGACCGAGAGGTAGCGTGCTCGGCCTAGGCCGTCAGGACTCGAATGTCAACATTATTGAAACCGTATATAAACGTCTCCAGCAGCACAAGGGTTAACACGGTTTAAACACACATATTCACATCCTGGGCTTAATCTCATTTGCTGATTGGTCTACGATAGGATTTCAAAAAGCGCTGACCTAACATAATATGCGTTAGCAGAGCGAAACCATATAAACACTGTCTACGTATTTGTTCTTGATTTTTAACGGTAATTGTCACCCAGTTCTATATTTGATTAATTGCATATTTGTCGTTTTGTGTGCAACGCTGGAGGAATGATGCCATGTACTTTGTCTAATTAATTTCACCGGATATACGCCAAGGAATGATAAAAACAGTATTTTCTAGCTTTAATCGCTGGTCGTCGGAGGATATATTTTCAATTAATGAAATGTGAACGGTTTATCTCTTATTCAACCGATATCAGCACAATTTATAATGAAAGCAAATAAACTATTGATACTTTAACAATAACGGTAAGATTAAAATACAATGAACAATAACAGTGAATTTGAGATAGCTAGGACTATAATATATGCATATGATATCGTTGGGAAAGCGAGATGAGCTCATCTCAGCACAAGTCACCAAATCAAGTCCGAGCCTTTAGGCGAGGACTTGATGTGTTGACGAGTGCTGAGATGAGCTCATCTCGCCGTACCAACGATGCAGTATGTATGTTCTCGTACGAATACACTCTTTGTGCGATTGTGAGCGTAAACAGGAGTCCCAATTAAATAGTTCAGCTTTGGTCACTGTGTGGCGTGTTGTTATTGAAAAGGGTGTAACAGGAGTCCCAAATAAATAGTTCAACTTTTAGTCACTGTGTGGCGTGTTGTTATGAAAAGGGTGTACATGTACATTGTAGTATATATATTTGAAACGGCAAAATCAAACTGTGCAGTGAAGCGTATGGGAGAGAGTGCGAGATGGGCTGATCTCACCATACGTCTCGTGATGAAAGCCAAGAGCATGAGTGCGAGAACTATGTGGTGAGCTAGTCCATTGAACCTGTACAGCGCGGAGATCGATTTCACACGTCGGAATCTGACGTCTGTAGACGTCAAATTTTGACGTCCAAAGTCGATTCCTGCACTGAAAGAGTACAACTATTTCTAATGGCTGTAGACCCATAACATATTTTTTTCAATTTTCAAGTGAAGCGGAAAGACATTTATAAACATTTAAAATTGAAAAAAAAACATTGATATCCATGGTTTATACAAATTATGTCAGTGCCTTAACCCTTTAACCGCCAAATTATTCAACTTGAATTTTCACCCACTTGAAGTTGTGTCTCGCTGACGCGATCCACAACTTCAAGTGAGTGAAAATTATTCAGGTTTGACAAAATGGAGGTCAACTGTTTTCAAATACTGCTGATTGATGTCATATTTTATCTTTAACAGGTTTAAAGGTGGTATAATGTGCTAATAAAATATGAAAACCCGAATATATGCGGCACCGGCGGTTAAAGGGTTAAGCTTTATGTGGTAATTATGCAAAAGATTGGTACTTCAAAGTATATACAGATGAGAAGATCGACATTGGTGTGAGGTGAGTTGATCAAGCTATGTCATGCACGTCTGAAACAGTAGACGATGAGCCAATATCGGTCCAATGTTGGTCCACCGTCTGCAACAGTGGACCAACATTGACCCGACGTTGATACAAAGTCAACCAGACGTTGCCACAACGCTGCTGTAATGTTTGTTATCTGTCTGCCCAGTAAACACGAGGCATTGAACCAAAGCTATTTTAATGTTGGCCCAGCGTCGAAGACGGTGGGGCAACATTAAAACAGCATTGGTTTGATGCCTCGTGTTTGCTGGGTGGTGTCAGCACAGCAGACACAACAAATCAAACAAATGGCGGCATAATGCTGGACCATTGACTACGACGCCGGTCTAACATTAAGCCGACGCTGGTTCAATGTAGCATGTCTCCTGGGTTCCGATCTACATCCACTTCCCATTAGAACAAATTGATCACTTAATCTTCTCTGGTTTTTCTTTTTCGTTGGCTGGCAGAGCAGGGATCCAATTTCAAGTCCACAAATTGCGCACTTAATCTTGGGCTTGTTTATTTAATGGCCCTGGTTTCAGTAAATTGTGGAAGCTAAGGACGTCTCACTAAAAAAAACAGGGTGTCGAAGGAAAAGATGTCCTGGTGAAAGAAAAAACAGAATTAAGAGACGACTGTTTCGACGTCGAATCAACGTCGTGTACCCAGTCCTACCAAACACGGGGAGCTTGCTTAATGTTGGGCCAGCGTCGTAAACGATGAGACAACATCAGCCCAGCATTGGGCCAACGCCTCGTGTTTGCTGGGGTGGAATATAACGTACCATCGAACCATGGCTCCAGACCTCGTGTTAACAGTGCGGATATATTTTGGATTTTATTTTGCTCGTCAGAAGCCTGCTTGGAAAGTTGGAGATCGCGGGCTCTAACCCCACTCTTGCCTCCAAATTTCAAAGAAATAAAATGTTTCTTTCGCGCTAACTCGTAAAGATTTAATATAGTGGGGAGCCTCCGTGATCTAGATCCCGGCGGTTTGAAAGAAACGAAAAAGTTTCTTCCCCATCCACGTGTGAAAGTCAGTATTGTGGGGAGCCTCCGTGACCGAGAGGTAGCGTGCTCGGCCTCAGACCGCCAGGGCTCGAATTTCGAATCCTGTGTCAGGAGGACAGTGTCATCTCAATCATCTCACCATCCTCAGGAGGTTCTCCTGGCCCAGTTTAGCCTACATGTGCACAAAGGTGGCATAAAGCCCGATTCATTTCATTTCCGTGATCTAGAGGTAGCGTGCTCGGCCTCAGACCGCCAGGGCTCGAATTTCGAATCCTGTGTCTAAAGGGCAGTATCATCTCAGTCATCTCACAATCCTCAGGAGGTTCTCCTGGCACAGTTTAGCCTATATGTACACAAAGGTGGCCCTTCATTTCATTTTATTTCCTCGTCAGAGAGATATATTACCACATTTCTGTGATCGTGCTCATCTATTGTCACGGTGTACTTGCACAGGGAGCCTTATACTTAACTACAACTGCCGTCACCGTGGTCACACATTCTGTTTGTATGGAAACTGGCTTCGTACAAAAATATCGGCACAGGTATGGTACTCTACCATCTACTTTAAAGAACAATTGAATGACGGTGGTGATTGGCTCATTTCGTCATATGATCTACTCTTGGATTGGTCGGTGGTAGAATACTGGCCTTGGTCCAAAATATCATTCGTGGGGTATAGTTTCATGATACCTTACATTTATTATTGTTATTATTTAGCTTATTTCTATAGCGCCTTTTTTTATTTTTTAACCAGTCAAAGCGCCTGTGGTTTCAGTCTCTGGAATAAAATTGTCTTTTGAAAAGGCTCTTTTTGAAGGTCATAACGGATGGAGCTGGCGTAAATCCATCAGTGCACTATTCCATAGCCAAGGCCCCTTGATTGCAAAAAAACAAGGTCTGACACATCTTTGCGTCCAACACTAACAGTGTAGGCCTGGAGCGTAAAGGTATGATAGGTTAGAATTATTTTCTTTGTCCGACCACTAGATTCTAAGCCGGGAATGGATAGTTATTGTTGACCTAGTACAGATCAATTATCATGGTGGACCTATGGTACTGAAATCAGTCAGGTGTGAGAGTGCAGTTGATTATGAGGGATCCTCATTATGTTAGGATTTGTCTTAAGTCAGTTAAAACCCTCTTAGCTGTGAAAAAGGCCTCGCCTTTCGGCCTCGACTTTCACAGCTAAGAATGTAGAGCTCCTCGGGCTTTATCCTATACGGAACATGCATTTCTGATCAGATATTTACGAATTTGCTCAATTTGGCGCAGATGATAATGTGACGATCTGCACAACTCCGACACATGGCGCTCCATAGTCATGTACTTGTCAAAGGAGGCACCAAGGTTCCTCACAGAATCATACGATATTCTGAAAATTTTATAAATATTGTGGGGAGCCTGCTTGATCGAGAGGTAGCTATCTCGGCCTCAGACCGCCAGGGCTCGAATTTAAAATCCTGTGTCTGGAGGGCAGTGTCATCTCATTCGTCTCACCATTCTCAGGAGTTTGTCCCTGCCAAGTTTAGCCTACATGTATATGTGCACAAAGTTGGCCTAAAACCACATTCACTTCATTTCCTATACAGGGGTAGACATACAGCAGCAGCATTTTTCACAGGTGCTAATATATGACTGTCTATCTCCCTTCTTCCCCATTCTACATTTTATCGCTTGCTTCTCCCCCCCCCCCCTTGGGACCTGTGATTTCCTGGCTTACAATCAGGGTTTATGCCCTTGCCGCTTCATACCTGACCTCTATACATGACCTCTAGCGCCATAGCAGTGTAAAATTTCTGTGTGTTTTGCATTCTAAAATAATGTGATTATAATGTCCAACCAGCGTCGAAGGGACTGGGCCAACATTAAAACAACATTGTTTCAGTGTATCGTGTTTGCTTGGGTGTTACCTAGCTCTTGTAGAATGCTCGCACACTGTCTATTATTCGTAACCAGGACAAGTTCAATGTTTCGTATCCGCTTTGACATCTCATCACCAACACAAGCTGGTCGTTCGTAAGAACGTCGTATCAGTGTCCGTACGTACGGCGTTGTTCCAAAGATTACAAAACCACCCCCGCACCACACCCCCAATAAAACGTACTGCATTACTGTGGCTTACCGATAACAATCCATGAACATCGTGCTTTTTTACCATTTATATCAGGCTGTCCGTAAAGCGTTTCTGCAGCCATCTTAGCTCCCACAACGCTGACACCTCTTTGTATAAATCACAGAGACCAACTGTTTTTTTGTTAATTTAAAAGCAGCATCAATGTCTTAGTTAGGTTTTTCCGGTTCTTTTGAATACCTATGTCTTTCAGTGCTGGGACTGTCTTTATACGTCATAATCTGACGGCTACAGACGTCAGATTTTGACGTCCAAAGATGGTCCCCGCACTATGAGGGTTAAGTGGGTTTCCGGATTTCCTTGGCATGTTGAGTTTTATCAAAATATATCGCCTTGGTACGCATAATTAACATACCGCCCTCCCCTGGTATGTAGCTAGCACTGTACAAAATCCCTGTCATGGACAAGCGATGCTCGCTACAAGCTAAATGAGAGCCACGTGGCACTTGTTTTGGCGCATGCGCTGAGGTTTGGCGCCATGGCGAGAATGGTGCAGGCCCCAATGACATAGGCTATTACAATTTCCATGGCAGCGCAAAAAATGTTTCTTTGCGCGGATTTTTTGCCCAATTTAAATTTTTATTTGACTGCACATAATTTAACTGTAAAATACATCAAAATAACGAGGTTACGACCGTTAATGTGAGGTATTTTACTTAAGGAATAAAAAATATATTTCTTTTTTAATTCTCGTAGATATGATAACAGTACAGGTAATATCCCAGCTTACGCTTTACCCTACGCTGGGTATATTTTAGGCTACCGTCTACGACTACGGGTCAACATTGACCCAGCATATGGTCAATGTTTCACACGTGTTCTGTGATTTGTTTGTTCTCTCTTATTATATATGATCACCTAACCGTTATGTGTCTTGTCATCACGGGTCCAGCGAGTCTGAATAAATAGTCTGCCATCTATCATGTCTGTGGCGCTCTGCACATTCAAAAGGCTGTGTCTGCTTAATTGTAGAGTGAGCACATACTGCCTTTTGGCTTTGCAGAGCGCTATGGCGAGTACTGTATGTGTTGTATTATTGACTTTTAATCGTCTCTGCGTGACTTCGCAATCTATGGTGCGTAAGAAAAACACTTCATGGGATTCAAATTACCTGCATCACCCCCCCCCCCCCCCCCCAGACTCGATACATTACACCGATGCTGGTTTAATGATGGTCCACCGTCTTTGACGCTGGCCCAACATTAAACCAACATTGGTGTGATTTATTGTGTTTGCTGGGAGCCATTCGATAACGAAAGGTATCATGAAATCCATAAGTGTTATTTTAGATAGTAAAACAACTGCTTGTACAGCCAATTCTCAAGAGATTTTCATGAAATTTTGTAGACATTCCATATTACAGTCATTTGGCAACTATTCTGAAATATATACAACAGGTAGACAAAAATACAAATTTAGGCATAATCTTTCCGACGGTGGAGAATTGTTTAAAATTTTCACTCAATCAATTTTCAAGCGATTTGCAAGAAATTTGGCAACTTTAGTCTTTGGCATTTTGGCAGCTATTCTTTCGCATTTTGGCAACTATTCTGACAAACTATTTACATCATAGATTCCATATATTTACATCTTAGATCTCATAGATTCACATCGTAGGCTCCATATAATTACATCGTAGATTCCACATAATGACATGGAATATTCCATAGAATTACATCATAGATTCCATAGATTCACATCGTAGGTTCCATATATTTACATCGTAGATTCCATATATTTACATCGAAGATTCCATAGAATTACATCATAGATTCCATAGATTCACATCGTAGGTTCCATATATTTACATCGTAGATTCCACATATTTACATCGAAGATTCCATAGATTTAAATCGTAGATCTCATAGATTAACATGGTAGATTCTAGAAATTTACATCGTAGATTCCACAGGGGTGTAATTATGCATAAAATATAAGTTGCCAATCAGGAATCGCAGCTACAGATCACATGCAATAATCAACCAATCCCCACCACGCATTCCGTTGTTATTTAAAGGGACCTGCCCACGCTAAAATCTTTGAAAAAATCGGTGATTTTATTTTGGCTTCTTATTATGACCATATGATGTTAACATGTCCATGGACTAGAACTGCATTTTTTTTTAATTTTGTGCTGCGCATTTATTAGTTAGGCTAGATATAGAGACGATATTCCTGATTTATAATTTTTGACAACCATGTAAAAAATAAGAAATACAGGGATTTCGTCTCTATATCTAGCCTAACTGGTGAATGTAACTTTTGCAGTTCTAGTCTAAGGACATGTTTACATCAAATAGTCATATCAAGAAGCCCAAATAAAATCACCGATTTTTTAATGATTTTAGCCTGGGCCAGTCCCTTTAAATTCGTACCGTTCCAATGTGTCTTATCGTTGTACCATTGTAAGGACATGCGCAAGGCACCTATAATTTTAACCCTTTAACTCTAACAACACTGAATTATTTTTGTTTGAACCATGGAAACCAAAGGTTTTTTTTCAATTTGAAATCACCATATCCTACGGGTCTACGTCCATTTGAAATATTTTTACAATTACAGTTCGGGGATCGAATTTAGAGATCAGAATCTGACGTCTATTGACGTCAGATTCTGACGACTAAAGTCAATCCTCGCACTGTAAGGGTTCAGGCGCAATAGTCACACAATTTTATAAATTACATATATTTACATATATTTACATATATTTACATATATTAGCTGTAGACACGTCAGATGAAACACTTACAGTGCGGGGATGGACTTTAAACGTCACAATCGGACGTCTATAGACGACAAATTCTGACGTCTGAAGTCGATCCCCGCACTGTAAGAAATAAAATATTTCTAATCGCCGTAGACCCATAACATATGTATTCAAATGAAACGGAATGAGCTAACTAAGACATTTATGATGATTTTTAATTGAAAAAACCCTTTGGTCTCAATGGTTTATACAACAATAATAATCCAGCGTTGTAAGGCAAAATGCGCCACGCTTCACACATGTAGATCCTACAGACATATTGATCATCTTTCCATTAATTTGTTTGACAGGTATGATAGTAATATGGTAATCATGCTCAGCCATGATCATATAGTAGCCACAGGGGCA
The DNA here is from genome assembly GCA_964017125.1 of Flabesymbios commensalis. Classification (NCBI taxonomy): domain Eukaryota; kingdom Metazoa; phylum Annelida; class Polychaeta; order Terebellida; family Flabelligeridae; genus Flabesymbios; species Flabesymbios commensalis. The sequence continues at coordinate 106,400,975 of OZ024904.1, read as the reverse complement.
GGCGCGGATCCAAAGGGGGCGCAGGGGGCGCACACCCACCCCTTTTTGAGCCAAATTCTTTAAAAAGTGCCCTAAATTGGCCAAGAAAATCTTGGGGGCAAGGCCTCGAACCCCCTGCGCCCTGTACTATTTCAAATCCTGGATCCGCCCCTGAGGGGCGCAGCTAGGAGTAAAATAATGCGGAAGCGCAATGGTGGATTGAGAGTTTATACATTCACTGCGCAGATAATATTATACATTTACGTATAGGATAAAGAACGAGGAGCTCTACATTCTTAGCTTTGAAAAGGGCCTAGGCCGAAGGCCGAGGCCTTTTTCAAAGCTAAGAGTGTAGAGATCCGAGGGTTTTACCCCTGTCTCGGCGGTTTGAAAGAAACAAAAATGTTTCTTCCCCATCCACGTGTGAAAGTCGGTATTGTGGGGAGCCTCCGTGACCGAGAGGTAGCGTGCTCGGCCTCAGACCGCCAGGGCTCGAATTTCGAATCCTGTGTCTGGAGGACAGTGTCATCTCATTCATCTCACCATCCTCAGGAGGTTTTCCTGGCCCAGTTTAGCCTATATGTGCACAAAGGTGGCCTAAAGCCCGATTCATTTTATTTCATTTCAAAGCTAAGAGTGTAGAGATCCGAGGGTTTCACCTGACTTAAAACACATCTGACCATATGAAAATCCCTCATAATCAACAATTCGGTCGAGCCTGACTGATTATAGTACCATAGGCCTACCATTATAATTGATCTGTTCTTGATGAACAGTAACTCTCCATTCCCGGCTTAGAATGTCGTGGTCGGACAAAGAAAATAATGTAGTGGTGTGTTTTAACAGGTGGATCTTATATATCGCGATGGACTTCAGACATCAGAATCTGACGTCTAAAGTCGACCCCGCTCTGAAATAATGTAAATATTTACAAAGGTCTTAGACTGATAACACAGGTATTCAAATGAAGCGGAGAGATCTAACTAAGCTATTTATGATTATTTCAAATTGAAGATAAACATGTGGTTTGTATGGTTTATATAAAATATATTTCAACGCTGTAAGTGTTATTCTATTTATCCCCAATTTGCAGTTACATTGTAACATCTGCGTGAGATCTAAGGACCCTTCTCTAGGCACCTCTCATCTTAATTACCTGTGAAGGCACCAGAGGGGGGGGGGGCAATGAGCACCTCTTGATTACCTGTGGGCGCGCCAGAGGAGGTGACATAATGAGCACCTCCTAAGTACCGGTAGATGTGTCTGAGGGGGTGACATAATGAGCACATCTTCACACATATCCTGGACACATCAATCTGCTAATTAGAGTGACAGGTATGACGGAAATAAATCTGTGTACGCATGGGGCTGTTCTCAGCTAATATAATGTGGCTACACCCCCCCCCCCCCCTATATATAATTGTATGGTTAATCGTATCCGTCTACAGAATCATATCCTTTATTTTTCAAAATTTTAACCAAAACTTGAAGTGTTCAAAAATATTTTTTATGACCTTTTTGTCACCATAATTTTGAGATGATTGATATCAAACAACGATATAAACTTTTATCAAAATATCACTCAGCCATGACACATTATTATCATTTCACCCAACAAGAAAGTGGCATGGTGATAAAAATAGCAAATTTACGTTTTTCACAATTTTTAGTTTCAGTTAATACTTGAAATATAAAAGTTTAGATACCTTCAACAATAAAAATGATGAAAGGGTGCAGCGAAATCGTAGAAGGCTTTCAGAAAACAGCTCCAGGCCTGATGGCGTTCATTCCAATGATTATGTACTTTATGTGACAGAGAAATTGCTATCTATAGCTGTCTATGGCTTCAACGCGCACACACCTGACTGGCGCAGTATCGGCAAAAAACGGCTTGTTTATTTCTTCTGGTTTTTATCTTATGTACACCACTTTCGCCCACTTGTTGAGAGAGCGAAAGTGCTTCTGGTTCAAGTGCCACTCGAGATGTGGAGAAACACATCTGCAGCTGATATTTCCACCTTCATCAACTCTTATCCTGTGGAGCACAATAATTGTCATGTTTTATTAGTCAACCAAATCACTGTTATTGGGAATGAAATGTGTGTCTAAACATCAAGATTTGCAAATGTTTTATCCCAAATTAAACAAATAAGAGGGATTTTCAGACACTTTAAGTTGTGGGTCGCAGTAGCGAGACACAACTTCAAAGGGGTGAAAATTTAAATAAATTAACTTATCAGGATACGGGTAAATACTAATATGAACAGGCCTGATTTATCAGCCAATTTTCATCAGGAGAATAACGTCATATTTCACCATTATTAGTCGAGCTGAGATTTACACATTTTTTATGACAATTACTAACAATATTTATATGGGATGAACATCTGTGCATGTTAGATAACATAATTTCTGGGTATGGCTTCATGTAGTGTAGATTGTGAGTTAATTTGTATTTTTTATGGAAATAAATAAAATGAATCGGGCTTTAGGCCACCTCTGTGCACATATAGGCTAAACTGGGCCAGGAGAACCTCCTGAGGATCGTGAGATGAATGAGATGACACTGTCCTCCAGACACAGAAATCGAAATTCGAACCCTGGCGGTCTGAGGCCGAGCACGCTACCTCTCGGTCACGGAGGCTCCCCACAATACTGCGTTTTATAGGAAGAATGTTTTTATAAAACATTCTTTCTTTTAAAAAAATTATATTTATAGGAAGAATGTTTTATATATCTAAGATTAAGCAGACATCAACACAACCTTGTTTTAATACTGGTCCATCGTCTTTATGTTTGCTGGGTGTTCGTGTAGGCTGAATTCTCAGCTGTTCAATAACAGCTAGTTGTTGATAAGGTATTTGTATCTCTTAAGCTGCAACGCAACATAATTTATGTTTGTGATATGTAAAATCCTAAGCATATATATTTAAAATGTCTGTTGATTACCATGGTAATCGTGCTCAATCACATTAAATGTGATAAATCATTCACTAACGTCAGCATGTTTAGCAAGCTCATTTTTATATTCGCTTTTTTTCTTCGCTACAAAACTGAGCGTGTCCTATTACGAAGCAAATTACCACCAGGACAAACACAACTCATGTCTGGGGTTTACGGCTTCACGCTTTAAGAGCTACGTTACTACTTAATATGTTGCAGTAAATTGAGGCTGCCATTTCCGACGCAATTTCGGATTTTTTTTTATATATCATTACTTTTTATAGTTGATCCCAGTTATGTATTTTATTTCTTAGATTATTTGCATAAGAAAATTTTAAAATTTTAATGAAAAGGCGAATCTAGAAACCTAAACACGCGTGGCCCGTACTTCATAGCTGTCGTATGTTGTTGGTGAGTTTTTGTTTTTTTAATGGCGCGGTTAACGATCAGGCTCATGCCAGTAAATGCTGCAAAAAACTGAATCTACCGGTGGCGGCGGCGGTGGTGGCGGCGGCGTCTTTCTCGTCTACAAAACAATGTAACAGCTTGTCGTTTTTTGTGTTTTCCTTATATCAATATTCTATTCAGTGAATAAAATAGCCTCGTATATCAGGAGAAGAAAATAGCACGAGATTTATAATCACCCTCTCAATCTCCGCACACACATTTTACCCTTTTCCAACCTGGAAAGATCATCATATTTACAGTGATTCTGAGGTGTGAGTAGATGTCACAATTCACAACTCACAGAGGGTGGAAATTACACAAATTTATAACATACTAGAATGTAATAACCCCTAGAGCAGTGAGTTATTCAATCTAAACTTAACCCTTTTAAGCCTGAGTTCACGATAGTCATCTTCATTCACTACAAGCCGCGAATTGCTGTCGCAATTCTCGACTTGCAGTGAATGAAGATGACTTGTGTGGTTTAAAAAATAAAGAAAATTACCATGTATTGGTAAGCCATTATGATGGAAATTTTCGTATTAACCTTTTCACTACCATACATGACGGGAATTTCCGTCGTCATTCGTCAATGAACGTAACCATAAAATGACACAAATTTTCGTCAAATATATACTACATTTATGTATTTTTCGTCATTTGAAGCTGGAAATTGCGTTAGCAATTCCAGCTTCAAATGACGAAAAATGGAACTCCTACACCAGTATATCTGGATCCTGGCATGCACCCCGGCCTGGAAGTCAAAGGGTTAAAACCCTTGGTTTTAGGAAAATTAAGACTGTTTTCAGGGATGTAAAATGATGCTTTATTGCATCGGGAGGGCTAAAAGGGTTAAAGCTGTGTCTTGTTGCTTGTAGTTGGTGGTGATTGCTGTTGACCGAACGTTGATTGAATTCTGGGCCAATTACCACTACTCTCCATCATTGAAATACCGCTGTTCCAACCTCCATTGCTACAGTGGTTAGTAGCTGTGCAGGTTTAGAGAACAAATGTTTTTGATGTTTCTAATACATATTTTAAATTGCAGTTATTATCACAATGGTTGGATAAAGTTTTGTATTACAAAAAAATAGAATCGCTCTACTTTGTTTTACAAATGATTTTTTTTCGAAATGTTTGTATTCAAATGAACAGCAGATACATATGTGAATTCTTGGTAGTTCTAAAATGAGAATGTTTTAACATTTCAATTTTAAATTAAGCGCCTTTGCTCCATGCTCGTATTTACGCATGTTGAAATAATATAATATATAATGAGAATGACAACAAAGAAAAGCAATGATTGTCGGGAGCATTATATTTGTATGTATATTTATAAAGAGACACATTATATATTTTATGTATATATACATATCAGTATCTGATCGTTTTGTTTTGGGGTATATTATATAGATACAATAAATACATTTTTATGCATATATGTATATTTTTCATATATCAGTCAATCAGGCCCGATACATGTACATTGACTTAATGTCGGTTTAATGTCGATTTAATGCTGGGCCACTTTTGCTGGCGCAGCATTAAGCCGGCATTACGTTACTATGTGTACCTGCTGACAGTAATTTTGACGTATAATTATGTGGTGCTGCGATGTATTTCTTTCTCTATGACACTGTACTTCACACTGTTCTAAATGAAGGGGGTGCAGACTCATTTTGCTGTTAATATCTAAATATGTACTTAACTTCTAACCCTTTAACCGCCGGTGCCGCATATATTAGGGTTGCATTTTTTATTAGCACATTATGTATCACCTTTTGAACATGTTTAAGATAAAATGTGACATCAATCAGCTATAGTTGAAAACAGTTGACCTCCATTTTGTCAAATCTGAATAATTTTCACTCACTTGAGGTTGTGGATCGCGTCAGCGAGACACAACTTCATTCAGATTGAATAATTTGGCGGTTGGTTATCTTATTTACAAATTTAAAAAAATCAACCACTCGAAGCTGTGCGTCGCGGTAGCGAGACACAGCTTCGAGTGGTCGAAAATGACTAATATTTGCATAATTTGACATAAAAACTTGCAAATCTCGATGTTTAAACACTCATTTCATTCCCAATAACAGTGATTTGATCGGCTAATAAAAAACGACTAGAAACGACTAGAACAGTAGATCACTATACTACTAATAATAAATAATAATAAAATGTTCTTATATAGCACAGTTCCAGTCCGTGGGTCTGCTCAGTGCGCTTTACTAAAAGTTTATTAAAAGTTTTAAAATCAGGTAAGGTGTGTTTAAAAGTCATATGCGTGTATAAAAAGATGGCTGTTCAGGTTTTGTTTGAAAGAGCTCAGTGTATGACTTGAAGTGAGATAAGAGGGTTGCTTGTTCCATTATAACTATGTCTGCATCGTGTTTTACCGGCGATCTATCTGGGTGTATAACGCAGAGTAAGGATGTTAAGAACCGAAACAATAGTAGCGCTCTAAGTCAATATATAAATATGAGATGGTGAGGTATACGATGACGCTTATATCAATATTTCACATAGAAATAATTAGATGAACATGTTGAAAATTGGATGTTTCTCTAAAGAACGTTCAGTCACTTAGAATACACTATTATTCGTGTAATTCGACACTTATTCGGTACAAAAACTCGACATAGTCCAATGCAGAACTGCATTTTTCACAAATAAGGCATTGTTTAAAAAAACATGTGGAATAAATATTAAAGGGTTCTTCTTAAACATTAACACGTCAGAATCTGTGGCTTAAAGACGTCAGATTCCTAAAGGAATTAAATCAGTATTCAAATGAAACAGAAAGAGCTAACAAAGGCAATCATGATGATTTCAAAATGATCTTTAAATATTTTGTATTGGTCTTAATGGCTTATGCAGACATTTTTCAAAGTTGTACGAGTTAAATGTATATTTTAGATAATGATCAGTGCGATATATATACGTACAGTGATTTATGCGGCACTTTACCTTGAGAGTGCTGCCTACATGGCCTCCAGGAGACGAGACCATAGATATCCCTGAGCTCTCTATCCGTGAACGCTGATTTCTCAACAAGGTATTCAGTGGTTGGAGTGAGGAGTGGGAGGAGGAGTGGTTTCTGTTTGGCTGAGGATGACTCGAGGAGATGCTCCCCACTCATACTACTTAACCAGCAGCAGCAGCAGCAGCAGCAGCAGCAGCAGCAGTAGCAGAAGATGCGACAGCAGCACTGCCGTGCAAAACCAAAAGACACTATCTGCTCACTTTACAAGTAAGCAGATACTGCCTTTTGTCTTTGCAGAGCAGAGCTATGCGCCAGCAGCAACAGCAGCAGCAGCACAGGGACAGCAGCAGCCGCAGCAGCAGCAGCAGCAGCAGCAGCAGCAGCAGCAGCAGCAACAGCATCAGCTACATAAGTAACATCGCAGCATCAGCAGTACAGCAGCAGAGGCGAAAGCAATAACAGCAGAAACAGTAAAAACACAATCAAAATCAACAAAAGGAAAATAGTAGCAACAGCCTTAGTACGAGTAGCGGCGGCAGCAACAACAACAGCAAAAACAAAAAGAGGAGCAGCAGAATCAAAAGGACATCATCAGCGGAGACAGAGACAACAGCAACAGAACCAGTAGCAGATGCTTCAGCAGGTACAGCAGAGCAGCCGTATCTGTTGTTGCCTTAATCCTTAAGCTGCTAAGCGCGACTATAGTCGCTTTTAATAAGTGGTAATTACCCGATCAAATCACATTTATTGAGAACGAAATGAATGTTTAAACATACGGTGGCTTTTTAGGGTCACCACAATTACAAGTTACGCATCGTCGAAATATAATTTATTGTTGTCTCGATACAAGTTAGACCTGTAGAAATACAAGTTAATGTTGTCTTAACTCTGTTGAAATACATGTTAGACTTGTTGAATAACAACTTGTGTTTCAACAGCTATAACTTGTGTTTCAACTACCGCCTTTCTTGCAGCATGCCATTTGGGGCCATGTAGCGACATACAAAGGAACTTTGTCCCAGTATTAACTTGTATTTCAACAAGTCTAACATGTATCACGACACAGCTGGGATGCATGTAGAACTTCATGTTAGCTGGCCTCGAGGAGGGGGGTGGCGATAATTTATGTGATCCATGTCGCGGGGTCCATTCGCTGACAACATATACCACAGATCCCAGCAAGCTAGATGTTGATACAGCGTTGGTACAATGTACGTGAGCATAATGATTACAAGGGAATGTTTCAGGTCAGCTAACCTGCTTATCTACACCAGTTGTATTAAGATGAATCATGTTGACGATAGGCCGTGTGGAAATACATGTTATAAAGTTTCGAGAAAACAAGTTAATATTGAGAAAAAAAACACATGGATTTGTATTTTGCAACATGCAAGTTGAGAGTTGTTGAAATACAGAATAGTTTTGTTGATATACAAGTTGTTTTTGTCGAAATACAAGTTAATTTTAATAAAGACTAACTTGTTTTTCAAAAATTTTAACATGTATTTCAACATAGCTAACATGTATTTCGACAACATTAACTTGTATTTCTACAGGTCTAACTTGCATCGCGACAACTATAACTTGTATTTCCACAACATCTAACTTGTATTTCTGGTGGCCCTAAAAAGCCACCGTATAAACATTACGATTTGCAAATGTTTGGTCGCCAATTAAAAAATGATTAATTTTCAGCCACTTGAAGTTGTGGGTCGCGGTGGCGAGACACAGCTTCAAGTGGCTGAAAATTGTAATATAAATTGAATATAGCGCCGTGAGGGTTAATTATGCTGATGTTACTCCCGCGACAGCAATAACAGCAACAGCAAGAACAACAAAAACAGCAACGACAAGAACAGCAATAACAGCAACGACAAGAACAGCAACAAAAACAGCAATAACAGCAACGACAAGAACAGCAATAACAGCAACGACAAGAACAGCAATAACAGCAACGACAAGAACAGCAATAACAGCAACGACAAGAACAGCAATAACAGGAAACGACAAGAACAGCAATGACAGCAACGACAAGAACAGCAATAACAGCAACGACAAGAACAGCAATAACAGCAACGACAAGAACAGCAATAACAGCAACAACAAGAACAGCAATAACAGCAACGAGAAGAACAGCAATAACAGCAACGACAAGAACAGCAATAACAGCAACGACAAGAACAGCAATAACAGCAACGACAAGAACAGAAATAACAGCAACAACAAGAACAGAAATAACAGCAACGACAAGAACAGCAATAACAGCAACGACAAGAACAGCAATAACAGCAACGACAAGAACAGCAATAACAGCAACGACAAGAACAGCAATAACAGCAACAACAAGAACAGCAATAACAGCAACGACAAGAACAGCAATAACAGCAACGACAAGAACAGCAATAACAGCAACGACAAGAACAGCAATAACAGCAACGACAAGAACAGCAATAACAGCAACGACAAGAACAGCAAAAACAGCAACGACAAGAACAGAAATAAGAGCAGCAACAAGAACAGCAATAACAGCAACGACAAGAACAGCAATAACAGCAACAACAAGAACAGCAACAACAGCAACGACAAGAACAGCAATAACAGCAACAACAAGAACAGCAATAACAGCAACGAGAAGAACAGCAATAACAGCAACGACAAGAACAGCAATAACAGCAACGACAAGAACAGCAATAACAGCAACGACAAGAACAGAAATAACAGCAACAACAAGAACAGCAATAACAGCAACGACAAGAACAGCAATAACAGCAACAACAAGAACAGCAATAACAGCAGCAACAAGAACAGCAACAACAGCAACGGCAAGAACAGCAAAAACAGCAACCACAAGAACAGCAATAACAGCAACGACAAGAACAGCAATAACAGCAACAACAAGAACAGCAAAAACAGCAGCGACAAGAACAGCAATAACAGCAACGACAAGAACAGCAATAACAGCAACGACAAGAACAGCAATAACAGCAACGACAAGAACAGCAATAACAGCAACGACAAGAACAGCAAAAACAGCAGCGACAAGAACAGCAATAACAGCAACGACAAGAACAGCAATAACAGCAACAACAAGAACAGCAAAAACAGCAGCGACAAGAACAGCAATAACAGCAACGACAAGAACAGCAATAACAGCAACAACAAGAACAGCAAAAACAGCAGCGACAAGAACAGCAATAACAGCAACGACAAGAACAGCAATAACAGCAACAACAAGAACAGCAATAACAGCAACGACAAGAACAGCAATAACAGCAACGACAAGAACAGCAATAACAGCAACAACAAGAACAGCAATAACAGCAACGACAAGAACAGAAATAACAGCAGCAACAAGAACAGCAATAACAGCAACGACAAGAACAGCAATAACAGCAACGACAAGAACAGCAATAACAGCAACGACAAGAACAGCAATAACAGCAACAACAAGAACAGCAATAACAGCAACGACAAGAACAGCAATAACAGCAACGACAAGAACAGCAATAACAGCAACGACAAGAACAGCAATAACAGCAACGACAAGAAAAACAATAACAGCAACATCAAGAACAGCAATAACAGCAACGACAAGAACAGAAATAACAGCAGCAACAAGAACAGCAACAACAGCAACGACAAGAACAGAAATAACAGCAACAACAAGAACAGCAACAAGAACAGCAATAACAGCAACAGCAAGAACAGCAATAACAGCAACAACAAGAACAGCAATAACAGCAACAACAAGAACAGCAACAAGAACAGCAATAACAGCAACGACAAGAACAGCAATAACAGCAACAACAAGAACAGCAATAACAGCAACGACAAGAACAGCAATAACAGCAACGACAAGAACAGCAATAACAGCAGCGACAAGAACAGCAATAACAGCAGCAACAAGAACAGCAATAACAGCAACGACAAGAACAGCAATAACAGCAACGACAAGAACAGCAATAACAGCAACGACAAGAACAGCAATAACAGCAACAACAAGAACAGCAATAACAGCAACGACAAGAACATCAATAACAGCAACGACAAGAACAGCAATAACAGCAACGACAAGAACAGCAATAACAGCAACAACAAGAACAGCAATAACAGCAACAACAAGAACAGAAATAACAGCAGCAACAAGAACAGCAACAACAGCAACAACAAGAACAGCAATAACAGCAACGACAAGAACAGCAACAAGAACAGCAATAACAGCAACGACAAGAACAGCAATAACAGCAACAACAAGAACAGCAATAACAGCAACGACAAGAACAGCAATAACAGCAACAACAAGAGCAGCAATAACAGCAACGACAAGAACAGCAATAACAGCAACGACAAGAACAGAAATAACAGCAGCAACAAGAACAGCAATAACAGCAACAACAAGAACAGCAACAAGAACAGCAATAACAGCAACGACAAGAACAGCAATAACAGCAACAACAAGAACAGCAATAACAGCAACGACAAGAACAGCAATAACAGCAACAACAAGAACAGCAATAACAGCAACGACAAGAACAGCAATAACAGCAACGACAAGAACAGAAATAACAGCAGCAACAAGAACAGCAACAACAGCAACGACAAGAACAGAAATAACAGCAACAACAAGAACAGCAACAAGAACAGCAATAACAGCAACAGCAAGAACAGCAATAACAGCAACAACAAGAACAGCAATAACAGCAACAACAAGAACAGCAACAAGAACAGCAATAACAGCAACGACAAGAACAGCAATAACAGCAACAACAAGAACAGCAATAACAGCAACGACAAGAACAGCAATAACAGCAACAACAAGAACAGCAATAACAGCAACGACAAGAACAGCAATAACAGCAACAACAAGAACAGCAACAAGAACAGCAATACCAGCAACGACAAGAACAGCAAAAACAGCAACAACAAGAACAGCAATAACAGCAACGACAAGAACAACAATAACAGCAACAACAAGAACAGCAATAACAGCAACGACAAGAACAGCAATAACAGCAACGACAAGAACAGCAATAACAGCAACGACAAGAACAGCAATAACAGCAACGACAAGAACAGCAATAACAGCAGCGACAAGAACAGCAATAACAGCAACGACAAGAACAGCAATAACAGCAACGACAAGAACAGCAATAACAGCAACGACAAGAACAGAAATAACAGCAACAACAAGAACAGCAATAACAGCAACGACAAGAACAGAAATAACAGCAACAACAAGAACAGCAATAACAGCAACGACAAGAACAGCAATAACAGCAACAACAAGAACAGCAATAACAGCAACGACAAGAACAGCAATAACAGCAACAACAAGAACAGCAATAACAGCAGCAACAAGAACAGCAACAACAGCAACGGCAAGAACAGCAAAAACAGCAAACACAAGAACAGCAATAACAGCAACGACAAGAACAGCAATAACAGCAACAACAAGAACAGCAAAAACAGCAGCGACAAGAACAGCAATAACAGCAACGGCAAGAACAGCAATAACAGCAACGACAAGAACAGCAATAACAGCAACGACAAGAACAGCAATAACAGTAACAACAAGAACAGCAATAACAGCAACGACAAGAACAGCAATAACAGCAACGACAAGAACAGCAATAACAGCAACAACAAGAACAGCAATAACAGCAACGACAAGAACAGCAATAACAGCAACGACAAGAACAGCAATAACAGCAACAACAAGAACAGCAATAACAGCAACGACAAGAACAGAAATAACAGCAGCAACAAGAACAGCAATAACAGCAACGACAAGAACAGCAATAACAGCAACGACAAGAACAGCAATAACAGCAACGACAAGAAAAACAATAACAGCAACAACAAGAACAGCAATAACAGCAACGACAAGAACAGCAATAACAGCAACGACAAGAACAGCAATAACAGCAACGACAAGAACAGCAATAACAGTAACAACAAGAACAGCAATAACAGCAACGACAAGAACAGCAATAACAGCAGCGACAAGAACAGCAATAACAGTAACAACAAGAACAGCAATAACAGCAACGACAAGAACAGCAATAACAGCAACGACAAGAACAGCAATAACAGCAACGACAAGAACAGAAATAACAGCAACGACAAGAACAGCAATAACAGCAACAACAAGAACAGCAATAACAGCAACGACAAGAACAGCAATAACAGCAACGACAAGAACAGAAATAACAGCAACGACAAGAACAGCAATAACAGCAGCAACAAGAACAGCAAAAACAGCAGCGACAAGAACAGCAATAACAGCAACGACAAGAACAGCAATAACAGCAACAACAAGAACAGCAATAACAGCAGCGACAAGAACAGCAATAACAGCAACGACAAGAACAGCAATAACAGCAACGACAAGAACAGAAATAACAGCAGCAACAAGAACAGCAATAACAGCAACGACAAGAACAGCAATAACAGCAACGACAAGAACAGCAATAACAGCAATAACAGCAACGACAAGAACAGCAACAAGAACAGCAATAACAGCAACAACAAGAACAGCAATAACAGCAACAACAAGAACAGCAATAACAGCAACGACAAGAACAGCAATAACAGCAACGACAAGAACAGCAATAACAGCAACAACAAGAACAGCAATAACAGCAACAACAAGAACAGCAATAACAGCAACGACAAGAACAGCAATAACAGCAACAACAAGAACAGCAATAACAGCAGCGACAAGAACAGCAATAACAGCAACGACAAGAACAGCAATAACAGCAACGACAAGAACAGAAATAACAGCAGCAACAAGAACAGCAATAACAGCAACGACAAGAACAGCAATAACAGCAACGACAAGAACAGCAATAACAGCAATAACAGCAACGACAAGAACAGCAACAAGAACAGCAATAACAGCAACAACAAGAACAGCAATAACAGCAACAACAAGAACAGCAATAACAGCAACGACAAGAACAGCAATAACAGCAACGACAAGAACAGCAACAAGAACAGCAATAACAGCAACAACAAGAACAGCAATAACAGCAACAACAAGAACAGCAATAACAGCAACAACAAGAACAGCAATAACAGCAACGACAAGAACAGCAATAACAGCAACAACAAGAACAGCAATAACAGCAACGACAAGAACAGCAATAACAGCAACAAGAACAGCAATAACAGCAACGACAAGAACAGCAATAACAGCAACGACAAGAACAGAAATAACAGCAGCAACAAGAACAGCAATAACAGCAACAACAAGAACAGCAACAAGAACAGCAATAACAGCAACGACAAGAACAGCAATAACAGCAACAACAAGAACAGCAATAACAGCAACGACAAGAACAGCAATAACAGCAACAACAAGAACAGCAATAACAGCAACGACAAGAACAGCAATAACAGCAACGACAAGAACAAAAATAACAGCAGCAACAAGAACAGCAACAACAGCAACGACAAGAACAGAAATAACAGCAACAACAAGAACAGCAACAAGAACAGCAATAACAGCAACAGCAAGAACAGCAATAACAGCAACGACAAGAAGAGCAATAACAGCAACAACAGGAACAGCAACAAGAACAGCAATACCAGCAACGACAAGAACAGCAAAAACAGCAACAACAAGAACAGCAATAACAGCAACGACAAGAACAGCAATAACAGCAACAACAAGAACAGCAATAACAGCAACGACAAGAACAACAATAACAGCAACAACAAGAACAGCAAAAACAGCAACGACAAGAACAGCAATAACAGCAACGACAAGAACAGCAATAACAGCAACGACAAGAACAGCAATAACAGCAACAACAAGAACAGCAATAACAGCAACGACAAGAACAGCAATAACAGCAACAACAAGAACAGCAACAAGAACAGCAATAACAGCAACGACAAGAACAGCAATAACAGCAACGACAAGAACAGCAATAACAGCAACAACAAGAACAGCAATAACAGCAGCAACAAGAACAGCAATAACAGCAACGACAAGAACAGCAAAAACAGCAACGACAAGAACAGCAAAAACAGCAACAGCAAGAACAACAAAAACAGCAACGACAAGAACAGCAATAACAGCAACGACAAGAACAGAAATAACAGCAACAACAAGAACAGCAATAACAGCAGCAACAAGAACAGCAACAACAGCAACGGCAAGAACAACAAAAACAGCAACGACAAGAACAGCAATAACAGCAACAACAAGAACAGCAATAACAGCAACGACAAGAACAGCAATAACAGCAACAACAAGAACAGCAATAACAGCAACAACAAGAACAGCAATAACAGCAACAACAAGAACAGCAATAACAGCAACGACAAGAACAGCAATAACAGCAACGACAAGAACAGCAATAACAGCAGCGACAAGAACAGAAATAACAGCAGCAACAAGAACAGCAACAACAGCAACGACAAGAACAGAAATAACAGCAACAACAAGAACAGCAACAAGAACAGCAATAACAGCAACAGCAAGAACAGCAATAACAGCAACAACAAGAACAGCAATAACAGCAACAACAAGAACAGCAACAAGAACAGCAATAACAGCAACGACAAGAACAGCAATAACAGCAACAACAAGAACAGCAATAACAGCAACGACAAGAACAGCAATAACAGCAACGACAAGAACAGCAATAACAGCAACAACAAGAACAGCAATAACAGCAACGACAAGAACAGCAATAACAGCAACAACAAGAACAGCAATAACAGCAACGACAAGAACAGCAATAACAGCAACAACAAGAACAGCAATAACAGCAACGACAAGAACAGCAATAACAGCAACAACAAGAACAGCAATAACAGCAACGACAAGAACAGCAATAACAGCAACAACAAGAACAGCAATAACAGCAACAACAAGAACAGCAATAACAGCAACGACAAGAACAGCAATAACAGCAACAACAAGAACAGCAATAACAGCAACGACAAGAACAGCAATAACAGCAACGACAAGAAAAGCAATAACAGCAGCAACAAGAACAGCAATAACAGCAACGACAAGAACAGCAATAACAGTAACAACAAGAACAGCAATAACAGTAACAACAAGAACAGCAATAACAGCAACGACAAGAACAGCAATAACAGCAACGACAAGAACAGCAATAACAGCAACGACAAGAACAGCAATAACAGCAGCAACAAGAACAGCAATAACAGCAACGACAAGAACAGCAATAACAGTAACAACAAGAACAGCAATAACAGTAACAACAAGAACAGCAATAACAGCAACGACAAGAACAGCAATAACAGCAACGACAAGAACAGCAATAACAGTAACAACAAGAACAGCAATAACAGCAACGACAAGAACAGCAATAACAGCAACGACAAGAACAGCAATAACAGCAACAACAAGAACAGCAATAACAGCAACGACAAGAACAGCAATAACAGCAACGACAAGAACAGCAATAACAGCAACAACAAGAACAGCAATAACAGCAACGACAAGAACAGAAATAACAGCAGCAACAAGAACAGCAATAACAGCAACGACAAGAACAGCAATAACAGCAACGACAAGAACAGCAATAACAGCAACGACAAGAAAAACAATAACAGCAACAACAAGAACAGCAATAACAGCAACGACAAGAACAGCAATAACAGCAACGACAAGAACAGCAATAACAGCAACGACAAGAACAGCAATAACAGTAACAACAAGAACAGCAATAACAGCAACGACAAGAACAGCAATAACAGCAGCGACAAGAACAGCAATAACAGTAACAACAAGAACAGCAATAACAGCAACGACAAGAACAGCAATAACAGCAACGACAAGAACAGCAATAACAGCAACGACAAGAACAGAAATAACAGCAACGACAAGAACAGCAATAACAGCAACAACAAGAACAGCAATAACAGCAACGACAAGAACAGCAATAACAGCAACGACAAGAACAGAAATAACAGCAACGACAAGAACAGCAATAACAGCAGCAACAAGAACAGCAAAAACAGCAGCGACAAGAACAGCAATAACAGCAACGACAAGAACAGCAATAACAGCAACAACAAGAACAGCAATAACAGCAGCGACAAGAACAGCAATAACAGCAACGACAAGAACAGCAATAACAGCAACGACAAGAACAGAAATAACAGCAGCAACAAGAACAGCAATAACAGCAACGACAAGAACAGCAATAACAGCAACGACAAGAACAGCAATAACAGCAATAACAGCAACGACAAGAACAGCAACAAGAACAGCAATAACAGCAACAACAAGAACAGCAATAACAGCAACAACAAGAACAGCAATAACAGCAACGACAAGAACAGCAATAACAGCAACGACAAGAACAGCAATAACAGCAACAACAAGAACAGCAATAACAGCAACAACAAGAACAGCAATAACAGCAACGACAAGAACAGCAATAACAGCAACAACAAGAACAGCAATAACAGCAGCGACAAGAACAGCAATAACAGCAACGACAAGAACAGCAATAACAGCAACGACAAGAACAGAAATAACAGCAGCAACAAGAACAGCAATAACAGCAACGACAAGAACAGCAATAACAGCAACGACAAGAACAGCAATAACAGCAATAACAGCAACGACAAGAACAGCAACAAGAACAGCAATAACAGCAACAACAAGAACAGCAATAACAGCAACAACAAGAACAGCAATAACAGCAACGACAAGAACAGAAATAACAGCAGCAACAAGAACAGCAATAACAGCAACAACAAGAACAGCAATAACAGCAACGACAAGAACAGCAATAACAGCAACGACAAGAACAGCAATAACAGCAACGACAAGAACAGCAATAACAGTAACAACAAGAACAGCAATAACAGCAACGACAAGAACAGAAATAACAGCAGCGACAAGAACAGCAATAACAGTAACAACAAGAACAGCAATAACAGCAACGACAAGAACAGCAATAACAGCAACGACAAGAACAGCAATAACAGCAACGACAAGAACAGCAATAACAGCAGCGACAAGAAAAACAATAACAGCAGCGACAAGAGCAGCAATAACAGCAACGACAAGAACAGCAAAAACAGCAACGACAAGAACAGCAATAACAGCAACGACAAGAACAGAAATAACAGCAACGACAAGAACAGCAATAACAGCAGCAACAAGAACAGCAAAAACAGCAGCGACAAGAGCAGCAATAACAGCAACAACAAGAGCAGCAATAACAGCAACGACAAGAACAGCAATAACAGCAACGACAAGAACAGAAATAACAGCAACGACAAGAACAGCAATAACAGCAGCAACAAGAACAGCAAAAACAGCAGCGACAAGAACAGCAATAACAGCAACGACAAGAACAGCAATAACAGCAACAACAAGAACAGCAATAACAGCAGCGACAAGAACAGCAATAACAGCAACGACAAGAACAGCAATAACAGCAACGACAAGAACAGAAATAACAGCAGCAACAAGAACAGCAATAACAGCAACGACAAGAACAGCAATAACAGCAACGACAAGAACAGCAATAACAGCAATAACAGCAACGACAAGAACAGCAACAAGAACAGCAATAACAGCAACAACAAGAACAGCAATAACAGCAACGACAAGAACAGCAATAACAGCAACGACAAGAACAGCAATAACAGCAACAACAAGAACAGCAATAACAGCAACGACAAGAACAGCAATAACAGCAACAACAAGAACAGCAATAACAGCAGCAACAAGAACAGCAACAACAGCAACGGCAAGAACAGCAAAAACAGCAAACACAAGAACAGCAATAACAGCAACGACAAGAACAGCAATAACAGCAACAACAAGAACAGCAAAAACAGCAGCGACAAGAGCAGCAATAACAGCAACGGCAAGAACAGCAATAACAGCAACAACAAGAACAGCAATAACAGCAACGACAAGAACAGCAATAACAGCAACGACAAGAACAGCAATAACAGCAACAACAAGAACAGCAATAACAGCAACGACAAGAACAGAAATAACAGCAGCAACAAGAACAGCAATAACAGCAACGACAAGAACAGCAATAACAGCAACGACAAGAACAGCAATAACAGCAACGACAAGAAAAACAATAACAGCAACAACAAGAACAGCAATAACAGCAACGACAAGAACAGCAATAACAGCAACGACAAGAACAGCAATAACAGCAACGACAAGAACAGCAATAACAGTAACAACAAGAACAGCAATAACAGCAACGACAAGAACAGCAATAACAGCAACGACAAGAACAGCAATAACAGTAACAACAAAAACAGCAATAACAGCAACAACAAGAACAGAAATAACAGCAGCGACAAGAACAGCAATAACAGTAACAACAAGAACAGCAATAACAGCAACGACAAGAACAGCAATAACAGCAACGACAAGAACAGCAATAACAGCAACGACAAGAACAGAAATAACAGCAACGACAAGAACAGCAATAACAGCAACAACAAGAACAGCAATAACAGCAACGACAAGAACAACAATAACAGCAACGACAAGAACAGAAATAACAGCAACGACAAGAACAGCAATAACAGCAGCAACAAGAACAGCAAAAACAGCAGCGACAAGAACAGCAATAACAGCAACGACAAGAACAGCAATAACAGCAACAACAAGAACAGCAATAACAGCAGCGACAAGAACAGCAATAACAGCAACGACAAGAACAGCAATAACAGCAACGACAAGAACAGAAATAACAGCAGCAACAAGAACAGCAATAACAGCAACGACAAGAACAGCAATAACAGCAACGACAAGAACAGCAATAACAGCAATAACAGCAACGACAAGAACAGCAACAAGAACAGCAATAACAGCAACAACAAGAACAGCAATAACAGCAACAACAAGAACAGCAATAACAGCAACGACAAGAACAGCAATAACAGCAACGACAAGAACAGCAATAACAGCAACAACAAGAACAGCAATAACAGCAACAACAAGAACAGCAATAGCAGCAACGACAAGAACTGCAATAACAGCAACAACAAGAACAGCAATAACAGCAGCGACAAGAACAGCAATAACAGCAACGACAAGAACAGCAATAACAGCAACGACAAGAACAGAAATAACAGCAGCAACAAGAACAGCAATAACAGCAACGACAAGAACAGCAATAACAGCAACGACAAGAACAGCAATAACAGCAATAACAGCAACGACAAGAACAGCAACAAGAACAGCAATAACAGCAACAACAAGAACAGCAATAACAGCAACAACAAGAACAGCAATAACAGCAACGACAAGAACAGCAATAACAGCAACGACAAGAACAGCAACAAGAACAGCAATAACAGCAACAACAAGAACAGCAATAACAGCAACAACAAGAACAGCAATAACAGCAACAACAAGAACAGCAATAACAGCAACGACAAGAACAGCAATAACAGCAACAACAAGAACAGCAATAACAGCAACGACAAGAACAGCAATAACAGCAACAAGAACAGCAATAACAGCAACGACAAGAACAGCAATAACAGCAACGACAAGAACAGAAATAACAGCAGCAACAAGAACAGCAATAACAGCAACAACAAGAACAGCAACAAGAACAGCAATAACAGCAACGACAAGAACAGCAATAACAGCAACAACAAGAACAGCAATAACAGCAACGACAAGAACAGCAATAACAGCAACAACAAGAACAGCAATAACAGCAACGACAAGAACAACAATAACAGCAACGACAAGAACAAAAATAACAGCAGCAACAAGAACAGCAACAACAGCAACGACAAGAACAGAAATAACAGCAACAACAAGAACAGCAACAAGAACAGCAATAACAGCAACAGCAAGAACAGCAATAACAGCAACGACAAGAAGAGCAATAACAGCAACAACAGGAACAGCAACAAGAACAGCAATACCAGCAACGACAAGAACAGCAAAAACAGCAACAACAAGAACAGCAATAACAGCAACGACAAGAACAGCAATAACAGCAACAACAAGAACAGCAATAACAGCAACGACAAGAACAACAATAACAGCAACAACAAGAACAGCAAAAACAGCAACGACAAGAACAGCAATAACAGCAACGACAAGAACAGCAATAACAGCAACGGCAAGAACAGCAATAACAGCAACAACAAGAACAGCAATAACAGCAACGACAAGAAGAGCAATAACAGTAACAACAAGAACAGCAATAACAGCAACAACAAGAACAGCAATAACAGCAACAACAAGAACAGCAACAAGAACAGCAATAACAGCAACGACAAGAACAGCAATAACAGCAACGACAAGAACAGCAATAACAGCAACAACAAGAACAGCAATAACAGCAACGAGAAGAACAGCAATAACAGCAACGACAAGAACAGCAATAACAGCAACGACAAGAACAGCAATAACAGCAACGACAAGAACAGCAAAAACAGCAGCGACAAGAACAGCAATAACAGCAACGACAAGAACAGCAATAACAGCAACGACAAGAACAGCAATAACAGCAACGACAAGAACAGCAAAAACAGCAACGACAAGAACAGCAATAACAGCAACGACAAGAACAGCAATAACAGCAACAACAAGAACAGCAAAAACAGCAACGACAAGAACAGCAATAACAGCAACGACAAGAACAGCAATAACAGCAACGACAAGAACAGAAATAACAGCAACAACAAGAACAGCAATAACAGCAACGACAAGAACAGCAATAACAGCAACGACAAGAACAGCAACAACAGCAACGACAAGAACAGAAATAACAGCAACGACAAGAACAGCAATAACAGCAACGACAAGAACAGAAATAACAGCAACAACAAGAACAGCAATAACAGCAACGACAAGAACAGAAATAACAGCAGCAACAAGAACAGCACCAACAGCAACGACAAGAACAGCAATAACAGCAACGACAAGAACAGCAATAACAGCAACGACAAGAACAGCAATAACAGCAACAACAAGAACAGCAATAACAGCAACGAGAAGAACAGCAATAACAGCAACGACAAGAACAGCAATAACAGCAACGACAAGAACAGCAATAACAGCAACGACAAGAACAGCAAAAACAGCAGCGACAAGAACAGCAATAACAGCAACGACAAGAACAGCAATAACAGCAACGACAAGAACAGCAATAACAGCAACGACAAGAACAGCAATAACAGCAACGACAAGAAAAGCAATAACAGCAACAACAAGAACAGCAATAACAGCAACGACAAGAACAGAAATAACAGCAGCAACAAGAACAGCAACAACAGCAACGACAAGAACAGAAATAACAGCAACAACAAGAACAGCAACAAGAACAGCAATAACAACAACAGCAAGAACAGCAATAACAGCAACAACAAGAACAGCAATAACAGCAACAACAAGAACAGCAACAAGAACAGCAATAACAGCAACGACAAGAACAGCAATAACAGCAACAACAAGAACAGCAATAACAGCAACGACAAGAACAGCAATAACAGCAACAACAAGAACAGCAATAACAGCAACGACAAGAACAGCAATAACAGCAACGACAAGAACAGAAATAACAGCAGCAACAAGAACAGCAACAACAGCAACGACAAGAACAGAAATAACAGCAACAACAAGAACAGCAACAAGAACAGCAATAACAGCAACAGCAAGAACAGCAATAACAGCAACGACAAGAACAACAATAACAGCAACAACAAGAACAGCAACAAGAACAGCAACGACAAGAACAGCAAAAACAACAAAAACAGCAACGACAAGAACAGCAATAAGTGGATGCTGGAGCTGCTACATCAGCAGCATTCTCTGTAGCAGCAACATCAGCAGCAGCAATGCCATCAGCATAAAGACTCAATCTAAAAATAATGCAGTCACTCTTATCTATCTACATACAACTCACATAACATGGGATAACATCAATTTTCGTTTTTAGCTTTGTAATGAAGTAGTGTATCCCCCAGATCATGATTTTATTTTTTTCAGAGTTTTTAGATTTTTAAAAATATTTTATCAACATTTCTATGAATCTGCTTAAAACCCAAACAAACATTTTGTATACCTGAACACTGACGGTTAAATGTTCCTACAGCATTGGGCCACATGTTGTTGCCGTCGGCCCAGCGTTGGTCAGACAATCAGTGTTGCAGGTGTGTCCTCCCATGTCCTGACTATAAGACACCAATGAGCAGCAATTGCTTTGATCTGATCGTCCAAGACGTGGGAATATGTGGTGTAAGGTGCTGCATATTGCTGACTTGTTTTGTTTACATGGCAATATACGACCCGGAAATATAACTATTTCACTCTTTTTCGGTGCTTTAAAATTGTTTTTTAAATTTTTTGTATTTTTAGTGCAGATCTGTAGGCTACATTGCTTCAAAAAAATTAAATTTTCAAAATTTACAAAATTGAAAATGTCTCCTCCCAAGGGGTCCCTTTAACAACAGGTTATAACAATCGCACTTTAACAATCATTAGTTGGTCAGTAAAAACCATTAGTTTAAGGTCTTAATCTGAGCTAGGGTTGCCATTTTTAAATATTTTTTTGCAGTAGAAGCAAACTGGAGACCACGAGGCAATGTTGGTTTAATATTGGTCCAGCGTCGTAGACGCTGAACCAACATTAAACCAACATTATGTCGATGTCTTGAGTTTGCTGGCGAGTCCATTTATCAGACAATGTTGGCCCAACATTGTTTTGATCTTGGATCATCGTCGTAGACGGTGGACCAACATTAAAACAGCACTATGTGTATGTCTTTTGTTTGCAGGAGTTCATCT
Source organism: Flabesymbios commensalis (assembly GCA_964017125.1). NCBI lineage: Eukaryota > Metazoa > Annelida > Polychaeta > Terebellida > Flabelligeridae > Flabesymbios > Flabesymbios commensalis. The sequence continues at coordinate 106,377,831 of OZ024904.1, read as the reverse complement.
ATCACCCGGGCATCATGCATTTATCACCCGGGCATCATATTAGTGGTGATTCCCCCTTTTGTGCAGGTTGAGTGCTTCCTTACACAACATCCACATAAATAACGTCCTCCTATCACCAACGGCGCAACAACCAATCTGTCTACATCCTTAGAACATAGACCTCGTCGTTAAACAAACCACCAGTACATGTTGTAATCAAATATGAGCAAGCGATATATCAGCAAGGATGAACGAATGAATGAATGAATGAATGAATGAATGAATGAATGAATGAATGAATGAATGAATGAATGAATGAATTAAAGAATGAATGAATGAATTGGGGTGGTGTAACGGACTATAATTTGTTGGAGTAGCAGTTTTTGGCATAGCAAAGTAGGACACAGTTCCTATCCTGCCACACATTTTTTTCTATAACACTGTTTCCCTGCATTTACAACGACCTTATTTTAATATAAATGAACGAAATGGACGAATGAATAAATGAATAAATAAATAAATGAATAAATGAATAAATGAATGAATAATTGAATGAATGAATGAATGAATGAATGAATGAATGAATGAATGAATGAATGAATGAATAAATGAATGAATGAATGAATGAATGAATGAATGAATGAATGAATGAATGAATGAATGAATGAATGAATGAATGAATAAATGAATGAATGAATGAATGAATGAATGAATGAATGAATGAATGATAGAATGAGTGAATTAATTAATTAATTAATGAACGAATAAATGAATGAATGAATGTATGAATAAGGAATTGAATGAATGTGGATTTAGATCACTTCTGTGAACATACAAGGTCAACTGAACTCGGAAACACCTCGATGATAGTTATATGAGAATGAGACACTGTACTGCTGACACTGAATTCGAAATTCGAACCCCTAAGGTCTGAGACATAGCACATATAAAAAGTGTTAAAACCTATCACAATATGTACGTTATTGCCATTAAAATTAGATTAGATATCTGAGTAGGCCCTACTAAGTTATCCTTCCTAAATAATATTGTCAACCACTTTGTATCGTTGTGTCTCGCTACCGCGACCCACAACGTAAAGTGGGTGACAATTCCCCATATTTGATTAATTATATATAAATCTTTTCAAAATCTTGATGTTTAGTTTAAACATTCATTTAATTCCCAATAACTGTGATTTGAACGATTAATGAAACAGACCCAATAACGATTATGGTCATGCTTAGCGATTAAAGTGCTGACATTTTCCAACTTTTCATGTTTACAATCACTATCTAGTAGAGGAGCGCGCAGCGCGAGGGCTGACGCGAGATTATGCACTAGTTCTGGTATAAACCTTATAGTGCCTCTCTCTTTTCACCTGGTGAGGTAGGTGATTGTACAATCATTGGCAAGAAGTCCAGGAGACAAGGAACCAGGGAAGAGGCGACCAGCCACCAGAGTAAGGACAAGGACTGACCCTTTGAAATGTGCTCTGCTTTCTGAGCAGTGTGTTTGAAACCACCATCATGAACCGTCATCGTTAGACAACCATCCGTGTCCGCCGTGCCATCACCCAAGCTAGCAATGTAATGATAGAGAGCTCATTGCTTAAGACCAGAATCCGTCTCCTTCAGTGCTATGATTGAAAGCCCTCTGCCTTATGTGTCTCACAAAACGGCTCCTTTCAGAGCCCCTGCTCTCTGTGGGAACAGGAGTTCAGGAGTTCAACCGATATCCGTCAACCGTCAACCGTCAACCGTGTTCTTGTCTCATGCAGTGGAGTGATAGGGAACTCCCTGCTTTTGGTATGTCACACAGAACGGCGCCCCCAGAGCCCCTGTTCTATGTGGGAACAGGAGCTCAACCGTTATCCGTCAATCGTCAACCGTCAACCGTCAACCGTCAACCGTGTTTAAGCGTCAGCCCGGATTGCAGCCAGCAATTGATCCAGAATTGTATTAGAGCCTGATCGTTTTTGAACGATCTCATGATTCAACACCAGATCCTTGAAACACTGTGTGTTTTCAAGTGATCTAAATGTCTTAACCGCCAGTGCTGTCATCCTAGTTTTGATCATAGGGACGTTAGTGAGGTCATGCAGATCTATTGTTCTCATTCTGTCCAGGTAGGTTACACCAAGTGCTAGTCTCAGGCACTTGTTTTGAAAGATCTGCATTTCCTTCACTTGTGATTCCCTTAAAGCTCCAGTTATCAGTGAACCATATTCAAGGACAGGGCGTATAAAGCACTTGTAGGCTTTTAAGATGGTATATGGTCTGGCGCCCCAGTTTGTCCCTTTGAGCAACTTCAACAGGTTCAGTCGCCTGTAGACCTTTGTCATTAGGTCTTTCATATGGTCTTTGAAGCTAAGCCTTCGATCAAATAGGATTCCAAGCAGTTTGGCTGTTTAAGTTTGAATAATAGGCTCACCAAACAGTTCCAGATCTATAAGTTCTGGTTTTGGACCGACACTAAACACAATCAGCTGAGTTTTTCCTGCGTTTAGTTTTATCCGCCATTTGGAACACCATGCTTCAATAAGTTTTAAAGCTTTTGATAGCTTTGCCTTCACCCATTTGGCATTGGTTGCATGTGCCCAGATTCCCATGTCATCTGCGAACTGGGAAAGCTTGACATTGAGTGAACTCATGTCTGGGATATCATTCACATAGATAATGAAAAGGAGAGGGCTTAGGACCGAGCCCAATCACTATCAATCAATCAATCAACTTTTATAGCGTCTATATCCTCAGCGGACCGAGCTCAGAGGCGCGCACAAATCCTTAGCGTGATCATGTGTCATAATCGTAGCCAAATCAGGTTTGTCAACAGGGAGCCGGGCTGTTGAGGGGCTAGGGTGGGAAAGTCATGTAAAATAGGTGAGATTTAAGTAATTTCCGGAATGGTAAGATTGTTTTGGCATTACGTATTGGCACAGACAAGGGCTGGACCAGATATAGAGAAAACTCTTGATCCAGTTTTAGTCTTTATACGGGGAACAACAAATCTATTTGAATTTGTGAAGCGTAGATATTTTGAGCATATCTAGAAGTCAGTCTTCAATAGACTTGCCCCCAAGTGCTGAATATCCACAGTTCACAGGGTCTAGTTACTCAATTTCCCACACGTGACATTAAAGTATCCCCATGAAGTGTCAGGCACTGAGTCACACCATACGGGGACAACGAGCTATTGTTGGATTCATCTTGGATAAAAGGTGTGTCACAACAGCGAACTCACTTTTACTAGGTCGAGCGACAGTTGTCATTTATCACAACCCATTATAGCCATGAGCAGTATGATTGTCACTAAAGTGCATTAGTTATCACCGTCACCGAGGTGCAGCAGCATCTCTCCAAACAGGCTGCAATGACAGCAACGTAAATCACCGTGACCAAGTGCAATAATGCCGGGCAAAACCACTGCATCGCAAAGACATCGAGCTGAAACTGTTTTATTTGAAGGTAAAATACACCCGTGACGTCAGTCTATTGGTAAAACAGCAGATTCGGATCTACGAATCTACTGTTATTTTGTACAGGTCAGGTCGGGCACAATATACGGGTTTAACCATGGAACTGCATGTCTAATATTTCATGGTTTATCCATACTGACAATGGAATTGAGGTTTTTATGTCAAATCTTGGAACATCTATTCTGTGTATTTTAAGTCGAAGAAATAACTCAAGATTTGTAGATCCGAATATACTCAGCGCTTCGCGCCTCGTACATTCGAATCTACAAATCTATCGAATTTCGTTCTTTCTCCTTAATCTAAACAGTTACTTCTGCTTGCCTTTATACTGCAGTAGTCTGGTAGCCACTGTCAAAAAAGCCTTTAAATAACCTTTACAACATTGATATACTGTTGTATAAACCATGGAGACCTAAGGGGTTTTTTCAATTTGAAGTCATCATGAATGTCTTAGTTAGCTCTTTCCGCTTCATTTGGATACCTATGTTATCGGTCAATGGCCATTATGAATACTTTATTCGTCTGAATCTGACGTCTATAGTCAGTCTCTACGCTGAGCTATCTCTAACACAGAGATACCGCATCTCTATCAGAGCCATACAGACAGAGAGAGACCCTATCTCTATCAGAAAGATAAAGACAGAGCCATCTCTGACACAGATATACCGCATCTTTATCAAAGAGATACAGACAGAGCCATCTCTGACACAGATATACCGCATCTCTATCAGAGCGATACAGACAGAGAGAGACACCATCTCTATCAGACAGATACAGACAGACCCATCTCTAACACAGATATACCGCATCTCTATCAGAAAGATACAGACAGAGAGAGACCCCATCTCTATCAGAAAGATACAGACAGAGCCATCTCTGACACAGATATACCGCATCTCTATCAGAGCGATACAGACAGAGAGAGACACCATCTCTATCAGAAAGATACAGACAGAGCCATCTCTAACACAAAGATACCGCATCTCTGTCAGAGGGATACAGACAGAGCCATCTCTGACACAGATATACCGCATCTCTATCAGAGAAATACAGACAGAGCCCTCTCTGACACAGAGATACAGCATCCCTGTCTGAGAGATACAGACAGAGCCATCTCTGACACAGAGATACAGCATCTCTGTCTGAGAGATACAGACAGAGCCATCTCTGACACAGATATACAGCATCTCTTTCTGAGAGATACAGACAGAGACATCTCTGACACAGAGACACCGCATCTCTGTCAGAGGGATACAGACAGAGCCATCTCTGACACAGAGATATCGCATCTCTGTCTGAGAGATACAGACAGAGACATCTCTGACACAGATATATCGCATCTCTATCAGAAAGATACAGACAGAGAGAGACCCTATCTCTATCAGAAAGATACAGACAGAGCCATCTCTGACACAGAGAAACCGCATCTCTATCAGAGAAATACAGACAGAGAGAGACCCCATCTCTATCAGAAAGATACAGACAGAGCCATCTCTGACACAGAGATACCGCATCTCTATCAGAGCGATACAGACAAAGAGAGACACCATCTCTATCAGAAAGATACAGACAGAGCCATCTCTAACACAGAGAAGCCGCATCTCTATCAGAGCGATACAGACAGAGAGAGACCCCATCTCTATCAGAAAGATACAGACAGACCCATCTCTGACACAGAGATACCGCATCTCTATCAGACGGATACAGAATCAGCTGTTAGACACACTAAGTTATCTCTGTCACAGATGTGCCGGAATGTCTCTGCCAAACACAGCAGCAACAGGAGAGGTGCAGCAGCAGCATGTATCACTCTGCAAACAACAGCATCCAAGCAAGCAACAGAGTGACAAGATCAGCTGTCTCCAAGCGGTATCTGTTAGACCCACTTAGTTATGATCGTCTGAAATCTGTAGGATTGTCTCTCGCCAAACACAATACATTGAACCAATGCCCGTTTAATGTCGTTTAACCCTTTAACCGCCGGAGCCGCATATATTCGGTGTTTTATTTTCTTATTAGCACGTTAAGTGCCACCTTTTAATTAACAGATGTTAAAGATAAACAGATGATTGGTGTGATTTGTTTGCCGAAAAAACATCAGAAATAAATCAAGCATATGTTATTTCATTTGATTATAAATATTAAGGAGGATGTGATCACTTTTAAAAGATCAGTAAAGTATCTGTGATATTGACCGAGCTATAACTCAATATACATTTTTCGGTAATGGCGGCACAAATTTGCATAAAAATGGCACGTGGGACATATTTCAGCTTGTTAACATAACTAATCGTTTTCTATGTTTTTTTTTCAAAGCTAGATGCACCATTTAGAGGTATAATCCCGAGGGTGAACGGGAATCTTATTTTTTCGGCTAGACTAATAAGCTTATCAAAGCCACATCCAAAATAATTTCAAATAATGGCAAAAATAATATAAAACAAAAAATTCGAAAAACACAAAATGGAAAGTGAAATGGAGTTTAATTTGAGACAAAGACTACAGACAGGCACAAAAAATGTTCCATCAATGAAAAATGATTTTTTTCTGTTGTTTATTTATTGTAAAACAACTTCCAATCCTTTAATCAGCACATGTCTAACAAAAATTGATGATTAATTATCACTCCCTATGTTATTTCTTTGAGATCTTCGGCCGTTTCGGATTTTACCGTAGTACAACAATATTTTGGTAAGGAATTTGTTCTAGGTTTTTTTCTAACTTTCCCTGACTATTACCGCATCTGCCTTTGCCTGCACAGCGTGTGTTATTGGCTTACTCTGATTACCGCTGCTGTCCCCAGGGGGCACTCAGATCTGCGAGTCACTGCACGCATGCGCCGTGGAGACACTTGGTCAGTTTTTATGTCTGCGCTAGGTGGCGCTACTAACACATCGGTGTCGGATAAATGGCGGCGTCTGTCAAAAAACAACTCGACACCAGAAAACATGAGGCACCCACACAATGCTGGGCCAAAGCTGGGCCACCGTCTAAAACGCTGGCTCAGCATTTGCACAACATTGTGTGTATGTATCTTGTTTCTGTTGAGGTTGACCTCACACAAGCCATGTGGCGAGTTGACCAGCACAGGGACAGACGAGGGCAATCTCTCCTAGATCATGGGCTGAAAGTCGAAACCCTCCCCCCCCCCCCTGGGTATTTTCGTAGACCATATTTTTTTTAAACCTCACTATGTACCAAGTTACTTTCAGGTGGTCTGCAGATTTTCTATGCATGGACAAGGTCACCAGAGGTCACCGAAGTATGGTACCCTTTACCCTTAGGCTTCTTAGAAAGCCAAGCACACCCAAACGTTTTTGCCTTTTGCCTTTCATCGAACCAGGTTTTTCTATTTTTTGTGACGTGAAGTTTTTTGTGTTTGCTTTCCGGTGGTTCAGGGTTTTTCACTGAGGTTGTTATGTTTATTTTCGAATAGTTTTCAGTTCAAATTCTTTATATATTCTTTGTATATTCATATTTATATATTTGATATATTTTTTCATTGTACTTGTGGTGCCTTACAATGCTCTCACGGATTGTGATCGCTCTGTCGTGCTAACTCTCGATGACAGACCCGATCCCAAGCTGTGGGGGCATTGTAGGTCTACTCATAATTCCTCTATGATTTGTTTTTTTTTGTGTTTGCAGTGGTTTCTCTTTGACATCCTGGTGATGGACGGGATGTCTGAAAGAAACCATTGCCATATAATTATTGTTTCACTCCATTGTTTTAATGGTTTCTCTGTGGCATCCTGGCGGATAATGCAGCATGTCATAGAGAAGCCATTGCCGCACAATTAGCCTGTGGTGACTTACGGTGTCCTCACGGTTTGTGATCGCTCTGTGATGTTCTCCAATATCACAGACCTTATTACCAACTGTGGGGGCACTGTAAGTCTTTAATTTTTGAGAATTTTTTGTGGTTTAATGATTTCTCTGGCCATACTGGCCGAAAAGTGAAGTAAAGAAGACATTTTACTTACATACTCAACGGTTTCTCTGTTCATTGTTTATGTCATTCATATTTATGTCTAAATGGGTTTACTTTTTTTTATTATAGTATATAGTATTATAATATATAGTATATATTTGTTTTGACAATGACACTGTTTTGTGACTTTCAACTATAATTGTTTTAGTCATCGTTTTGTGTTAATTTATATTGTGTATCGGCGCTGGCGCTGTTTAAAGTTCTTGAGAGTGTATATATATTCAATACGCATCATGTTATCATCAGTCGTTTTTATCGCAATGCCTTAGTGCGGACATACTGTTATCAGTTTCGTCTTTTTACCTTATCACTTATGCTGTTCAAGATATCATATTATTTTAGTCTGAATTGTCATTTAAATGGCCATACTGGCCGAAAAATGACGTAAAAAAGATATTTTACTTACTTACTTACTTTACCCTTAGGGTTGTATAAGAATTTGTCATATACATGTAACTAGGTCGAAACTCAAGCCAAGCACACATGGTGACATGGGTTGGTCGTGGGTTTCATAGGGGAGTTATCCCAAGCTCTTGGTAAGGTCATCTCAAGGTCATAACAAGGTCAAATCAGCTCAAAACAATTGAGAATAGATTGTTGGACCAGCACTTCATATAACTCGGTCGAAACCCAACCCAAGTACACATGTGACATCGGTTGGTGTTTGGTACCATTGGAGAGTTATCCCAAGGTCATGGCAAGGTCATTTCAAGGTCACAGGTCAAAACGGTTGGAAATAACTTCTTTTTGTTGTTTTTGCTAACATTTTGTTCACTTGAATTTTTTATGATGGCTTGTAGCATACCCAGATCCCAACACGACCTACACCAAACCACCCCCGAGGGGTTGCAGGGATCACATAAGGGTTGGAGGGTTTTTTTTTCAAACCCCCTTCAAATCAACACTGTCTGATATGGCAGAAATAGATCAAATAGCACACTGATGTTATATTATGACAGTGCCATGACTTTGTGATATCCCAAGGTCATGGTAAGCTCATCTAAAGGTCACGGCAAGGTCAAATCAACTGAAAAAAGCTGAAAATATCTCGTTTTTCTATAATTACGTTCACTTCAGATGATAAGGTCATCTCAAGGTCACAGCAAGGTCAAATTACCTAGAAAACCACTGGTGATAATAGCTTGTTTTTCCTGCTTTTGCTACAATTATGTTCACTTCAGACTTCGCAAAAACCTTGGCCTGACTCCTCTATGAAGCCCAACCCCAACCCATATCACCATGTGTTGGTGTCGATGGGGTATAACTCCTCCAGCCCTTTTATTATTATCCTGTAATCTCTTGAGGTGTTTTGGTATAAATCCGTGTTAGGGTCTAAGCATGTTTCAAGCCATCATAGACATCTAAAGTGAACATAATTGTAGAAAAATCAACAAAAAACAAGATATTTTCAGCTGTTTTGAGCAGATTTTACCTTTCTGTGACCTTGATATGACCGTGTAATGACCTTGGGGTAACAACCCTGTGAAATACAACCCCATTTCAACATGTTTACTCAGGTCGGGCGTTATCAGATGTAATCAATGTTTACTGGCCATTGGTCAAAATATAACATCAGTGTGTTTTTGGACCATTTCGTCCATATCAGACAGTATTGACACCAGGATGAAGGAAGGGAGAGGGGGCGAAAAACCCTCCAACCCTTATGTTATCCCTATAACCTCTCAGGGGTGATTTTGTGGAGGTCTGTGTTGGGATCGAGGTATGCTTCAAGCCATGATATACATCACAAATGAACATAATGTTAGCAAAAACAACAAAAATAAGCTATTTTCAGTTGTTTTGAGCTGATTTCACCTGGGTGTGACCTTGAGATAATCTCACCATGACCTTGGGGTAACTCCCCTATGGAACACAGCCCCATCGATGTCAGCATGTGGATTTGGGTTGGGTTTCGACCGATTTATTGGAAGTGCTGGTCCAATAATGTAGTCTCAACCATTTTGAGATAATTTGAACTTGTTATGACCTTCAGATGACCTTGCAATGACCTTGGGATAACTCCCCTATGAAACCCAACACCTACCCATGTCACCATTTCTACTTGGCTTGGGTTTCGACCTATTTTATACCACCCTAAGGGTCAAGGGTACCCTACTTCTATGACCTCTGGTGACCTTGTCCATGCATAGAAAATATGCAGACCACCTGAAAGTAACGTGGTACATAATAAGGTTAAAAAAATATGGTCTACAAAAGCACCCAAGGGGGAGGGGGGAGGGGGGGGGGCGTACAGGTGGGTGCAAGGTCTATCCAGCACGATACAACTGTCTCTCTGGAAGACGACTCAGAAGCGTTATAGGCCTGGGGCTGATTTGCAAAAGCCTGCTAAAAACACGATTTCGCTGCACCCCCCCCCCCCCCTGCGACATAACTTTCTTCGTTTGTCATTGTAGGAAAATATATCAACTTTAATATTCGAAACAGTAACCAAAAATTCCGGTGTCCAAAAACCATAATTGAGACACTTTAATCACCATACCCTAAGAAAAGTCATAAAACTAAAAATATTATTATTCAGTCATCATTTTTTATCAGAATTATACTATTTCATTAAACATTCAGCTAATATACGCTAAACGAATGTATACATGCGCAACCATATATAAAATTAAAATAAAACATTTGTAAAAGCTGTAAAAACTTCATTTTGATCATTTTTTTTGGTTTTTTAATTTTAATTTTATTTTTTTGTAAGTTTGATTTCGCTGAATTCCCGCTAATGGTACAGTTTTATACAAATATGTATTAAACATATATGATTACTTAGTAAAATTTATAGCATTACCACAAAATAAAAAATCCTGAAATGTGTCATATTAAGTGTTTTGTGTCCATGCCCGAATGGATATTTATTAGTTCCTTAGCGTCATTTTTTAGCATTATATTTATCGGGCGGACAAAAGCACCAAATTTGGTACACAGTTTCTCCAGGGGCAAATGATGAAATTCAGTCGTTAAGCCTTCTAATTTTGGCTTTGTTTTCCAGAAAATCCAAAATGGCCGCCAAAATTAACATATTTTTCGTCGCATTTTCCTGTAAATGAACATTATTTTCTTCATATTATACCCTAATATAGACCTTCCTAAGGCATATCATTTACTGTTGTTAGTTATTTGAAAAATAAAGACCACATACAACGTAAAAACCACTGTTTATTTCAGCATGTCCTATCACTTTCTGACAATATAATTGCAATTACTTTTGTCATAACTTGAGCCGTGAAGCCTCTTACACATATTTTTTGTAATAATAAGGATCTAATAATAATAATAAAAAAGAATAAAGTTTTTACAATTCGGATATAAAAATGAAATAACATTGTATCAAAAACCCTGAAATATATTGAAGTATGATGATGCCTTCGGATTGGACTCTTAGCTATAATACCATAAACACTGACATGAACACTTCTTCGGACACCGATAGGGATTACCGCACCTCCGAGCTCGTTCCTCCGAGGCGTTAGGCCATATATAAGTAATTTAATTGAAAGGATATTGAATGTAATTTGTAACGTTATGTGCAATAAAGTATTATTTTTTTTAAATAATATTATAAAAACATAATTTTATAATAAAAAAAAAGATTATTTATTTAAATTTGAAGCTGCTATCTTTATTACAAAGACGGAAGGTGTAATTTACACAAAGGTAAAATAAACAGCAAAATGTAAGGTTAGCACATTGTCTGAAAGGCCTGATATATGTCATAAAACCTGAAGATGCACTCCCTCCAGAAAAAAAACACATAAATAATTTGCAAGTATGTATTTTTAGGGTTTACTTCCTCAGTTGGTGTCTATCATATTTTGTTTAAAGTATATACTTTCAGTGATTGTGATTCTAAAAATGTTCTGATGTAACGCAACAAATTAACACCAAGCTTGCATTGCATCACAGCAGGAATGTTAATTATTATGTTTGACACAAGGAAGACAGCTGTATTTACGCGTTTGAGAAAAGGCAACAAGTCAAATGAAATGAATCGGACTTTAGGCCACCTTTGTGCACATATAGGCTAAACTGGGCCAGGAGAACCTCCTGAGGATGGTGAGATGATTGAGATGACACTGTCCTCCAGACACAGGATTCGAAATTCGAGCCCTGGCGGTCTGAGGCCGAGCACAAGTCAAACATCTTGAGCTTCATTAACTCATGAACGACTGAAGGTTCAATAATTCCACGATTTAGGCATTGTCGTAACTTTATTAATATACTTCTAGAAGTAGAAGTGGTTCTGGCTAAATATAGGTCTACTTATTTGCGTTTTAAAGAAGATGATGTTGTAGCATCAGCATGTCTTAGGTATATTCACTATGGATGGCAATTCATTTTCATCTTTCCCCAGCCAGTATTTCTAAAGCACAGCAAAAAGCTATACCCATTCATAATTAGTACTTACTAAGTACACATAATTTTGATTATTTTGTGAAACAAGATTTGTTTTGAACAAACTGTCACCAAACACATTTTTCTGATAATTGTGGTACTGTTCTTGGCGTTAACTGAACACGAGAAGTAGATAAACAAAATGACAATCATTGCAAGAATGTTGAGTGTTTCCCAAGTACAGTCTTGCATTAAAGTAGCAATGATGGTAGTACCATGTTTTAGTCACCTTGGATCATATAAATAATTACATATGAGGCATGAATTTCCGTCCCAGCTTCTAGCAATATTATGTATGGATGCGAATAACTACAATACACCCGCAGCAATTTTATTTGAAACATAAGTACACGAAGATCACTCATAGTTCTGCATCTTGATTTTATTCAAGTTAACCATATTATCAAGTTAGATAAAAGCTTTTGGAGCTGTATTAGATCTCAACGAAAAAAACAAACAATGCATGCAAATATATACGGGATTTCCCACAAATACAGGCCTACTAGTTGGGCGAATTTGCAATATTCGCTAGTCAATAAAAACCTGTTCCTTAAATATACAACAGGATTTAAAAGACAAAGTCCTTGGAAAAATTCAATAAATTTCACTTTGATCGGCAGCTTGATTATATTACTAGAATAAACATCAGGTGGGATATCTACATAGCATTGCAAAGCCTACAAGATGCGGGCCAGGAGACGATGGATCATGCAGGGTTCAAGATCAGCTAAATAATTGTTCAACCATTTGAAATGTGTTTATCCTTGGTTCTGAGAATAAAAAGTCGATTTATACAGCTCTTCTTCAATTCAATAAGTAATAATACTATATCGCATTCAAACTAGCCTGCAATTGTTTTTCATTTTGAAAAACAATGCAGCAGCTTAGCACAACATTCAACATTTCCAACGAACTGCTAAGAGGAGCTATAGGTGCCATATATGGTCATAAACAACTGCATATTGACAATTAATTGAGATATTATCTGTATGGATCGCTCACAACCGATCCATCACGTCTACCCGCATATCAAGATGCTACATATAAGCATATTATGCGTTCTAAGTATCAAGCTGCAATATGGCGCAGGAGTTTACTTGACCCCACATGGACATGGTTGGAGGGTGAAAGTAAACAGCATTTCCATAGACTAGATGAATAACACACCTGCCCTCAAACTTGTTCTGGGGTGTCTTAGCTGTAAGTGCAAAAGTTGCAGAGATAAAAGATGTACATGCTGTCGTAATAGCCTGAGCTGTACCAGTGTCCGTGGATATAAATCTATATGTGATAACGCGATAGAATATGATGCAACAAATGCGATCCAGGATTCTGATGACTATTCAGACTTTGAATAGAAGCAAGTTGGCTCACAAGTGAAATATGTCATATTACTACAAAAAAAAGTGTTATAAATGTTTATTTTTCTCTAATAATTCGCTATCTGGGTATAAATACTTATAATTATTATTTATCCTTCATTTAAATATAAAAGTACTATATTAAAATATGATATGGCGAAGAAAATAAAATAAACAAAAAAAAATCCTAAAAATCATTCCGGTACTGCATAAAAATACTGTAAATTGAGTACATTATATACCCCAATGGTTGGTATATCGTTCTAATTTTAAATGTATATATTTGCGAACAATAAAAAAATAAATACGATCTACATAACTCTTTCTAAAGTTCAGTATAACTAAAGGAAATCAAAGTTTAAAATTTGTCATTCTTTAAAATAAAATTTCATTTAAATGCTTTATTTGTAAATTTTAAATTTTCTGTTTTATTTTTGTTTCAATTTTGCATCATCAACACAGCTCTCGTAGAAATATTGGTCGATTTTTCAAACGATTTTTGTATCCTGAATTTTTTTGCGAGACGATTTTCGCATATTAATTGTCACAAGTTATTGTTGATTCTCTGGTGTTAAAAGGGTTGAAATGACATAATTTAGACACTTTAATTTTTGGTTACTGTTCTGAAATTTAATGCTTATATGTCCAGGAATAAGAAAAAAAACGATGTCGCAGGGGGGGGGGGGGGTGCAGCGAATTTCTATTGGAAACAGCCACAGGCCTATTAGTCGTATGAGAACAAAACCTTCCCATAATATCTACACATGCTATGCTACAGCAACAAACTAAACTATTTAACCCATGCACTTCAACCCCTGGATCACACATGTCAGCCGTGAAAGTATTTAGTTTAACCGCCGGTGCCGTGCATATTCGTTTTTTACATCTCATATTAGCACATTAATCAGCAAGATTTGAATTTTTTTGATCTCCATTTTGTCAAATCTGAATAATTTTCAATCACTTGAAGTTGTGGATCGCGTCAGCGGGACACAACTTCAAGTGGGTGAAAATTCAACTTGAATAATTTTTAAGCGTCCAAGACCCACCACAGCCATATAATATGAGATATATTTTAATTATGTGACATATATATTTAAATGTGCAATGACAAGCTGTGTGTTGGTGTAGCGAGGCGCAACTTCAAGTGAGTAGAAATAAAAATAAAGATCTATCTATTAAATCTATGTCAATGAAACGTTACGTCCTCTTAGTCGTAATCATGATTTCCAACAAATGTTATTAAGAATTTTAATTGAATTTGACAAAGAAGCACACTTGCAGATCTAAGAAACAAGGTTGATGATTTAACACTGGTATTAAAGCATAATTATTCCGACTATTCAGCTCCGTTTTAAGATACACTTCCTGTCTCCACGCAATGTTATCGTGTCGAAATGTTATCATAATTAAAACTACGAAGTCTTACTCATTGCTTTCTATAATATATGTGTGACTATTTCAATACCAGGAACAATTATGTTGTGTATCAGTATATTGTATATCACTATTATGCCTATGGTTGACAATCTGCACAACTGGATTCATTCATTCACTCTTTCATATATTTTATATATTTATTCGTTCATTCATTTATTAATTCATAAGTGTGCTTGTTTGTTCCTGCGTTCGTGTTATTTGGCTAATTATATCACTTACTCTTACGTTCTTTTGTCCGTTAGTTCGTTCATTTCTTAGCTAGTTCTTTGGATTTTTCGTTTGTTTGTTCATTTGTTTATTTGTTTGCTTTTTTGACTCGTTCGACTCCCAACCATTAATTCACTCACCCAGCTCATGCAGTTAAGCACATACCTAAGCACTAACCTAAACATCCCACTCAAGCATTTTTACTGACTGACCCTTACTCCCTGACCTCGCACTCTCTCACCCTCGCAACTCTCTCACCCATTTACGACGTTTACTTATTATTTTATTGATCGTTTACATCATGTTGGGGGGGGGGGGATGGGTGTCACCTCCGCGTGGTCCCCCCTGGGCAACTTCATAGAAGGCCAAGCACACCCAAACGTTTTATTAATATTGTGTTTTTCTCACGTTATTACATATGGGTCTAGAATATTTTGCATTACTTTTCAATCTATATAAAATCGGTTTGGCGGTAAATACAGAGCATAGTCATTGGTTTGTGATGTTCAATATTATCTGAATCGGTATGTGGATGTGTGTCTAACGTTATATTAGTATACGGGACTGTCTTAAGTATGTCTATTGTATGTATTCGTGCTTGTAAATGGGTTTACTTTCTTTATTATAGTATATACTATATATTTGTTTTGACAATGACACTGTTTTCAGACTTTCAATTATAATTGTTTTTGTCATCTTTTTGTGTTAATTTATATTGTGTATCGGCGCTGGCGCTGTTTAAGGTTCTTAAGAGTGTATATATATTCAATACGCATCATGTTATCATCAGTCGTTTTTATCTCAATGCCTTAGTGCGGACATACTGTTATCAGTTTTGTCTTCTTACCTTATCACTTTTGCTGTTCAAGATATCATGTTATTTTAGTCTGAATTGTCATTTAAATGGCCATACTGGCCGAAAAATGACGGCAGAATATCATAACAAAAAGGCTGATGTAGATGGTGCATCTACATCAGCCTTTTTGTTATGATATTCTGCCGGTGAACATCGTTCAGGAGTTCAATGGGCTACTTCTTTGTCTCTGTCTAACAGCAGGGCAACGCTATGTTCGTCCGCACAGCCCAGTATCTCAGCAGCGATCCTCCTGCAGTGTCTGTGTTCCATCTGGTCTTTCTTTATACGTCTTGTTTAATTGTTGTTATGATGTCTATCATCTATTCGCATTCATATATTCAGGTTGAATTAATGTTCACTATGTTTTATAAATGTAAGAAGCTTACAAGTTTTTTGTTTTTGATCATCATATCGTCACATAGTTTCCAAAGAAACAACAAATGTTTCTTCCCCATCCACGTGTGAAAGTCAGTATTGTGGGGAGCCTCCGTGACCGAGAGGTAGCGTGCTCGGCCTCAGACCACCAGGGCTCGAATCTCGAATCCTGTGTCTGGAGGACAGTGTCATCTCAATCATCTCACCATCCTCAGGAGGTTTTCCTGGCCCAGTTTAGCCTATATGTGCACAAAGGTGGCCTAAAGCCCGATTCATTTCATTTTTTCACATAGTTTCCATGTCTACTTAGAGACTTTTCATCAGCTCCATCTCAGTAGTAAGATATACACAATGATATTAGCTGTTAACTCGTTCAGTGCGGGAACAGACTTTAGACGGCTTCAGAATCTGCCGTCTATAAACTCCAGATTGTGACGTCCATAGACGTCAGATTCTGACGTCTATGGACGTTACAATCTGGAGTCTATAGACGTCAGATTGTGACGTCTAAAGTCGATCCCCGCACAGAAAGTTGCTTCCTGGGTACAGATGTGTTCCGCTGTTCGTTCACAGTGGACTATTCCTTTGACAAATTTAAATCAAGGGTCTGGGATGCCCCACGATAATTCTTCAATGCGGGGATCGACTTTAGACGTCATAATCTGACGTCTGAAGTATATCTCTGCACTTAAAGCATTAGAAATGCATAGTAGCCGTAGGCCAATATAACATTATGTATTCAAATGAAACAAAAGGATGATTTCAAACTGGGAATAACTCATTAAGCATAAGTTTAGAAATGTTCTACAAAACACATGTGAATTAAACAGAGCGCTCTCAGTGTGGGGGGTTAAAACTACGTGCCAAGAAAAGACACGAGCAGTGACAACCAATTAATTAAACAATTTTCTTGTTCAGAGAACACAGCGTCCCAAGTGATGGGTGATAATGAATCCACTACGTGGGTATTTTGGGCATCAGACCAGAGGATTACAAGGCTTGTAAGGAGAATCCGTAAAATGAAGGAGTCACATCAATTGTCCACGTTCTTAGATGTTTAGATCAGGTACAATGTGAGATAGTAATCAGTGGCTGGATTTACTTACATTCTGCACTAAGCTTATTTAAAAAAGTCAAGTGAAATAAATTAATACAGAAACCCTTTTTAACAAAACATTCCTATTTGTCGCTGGGCAATGTTGGGTAGATAACTTTTTAGTTTGTTTACTACAGGTTATTTATTAGCAGTTTTTGTTTAAGTGGATTTTTCCGGAAAAGACCCCTCAATTCTTACCGTATTTGACAGTAACATAAACCTCCCAACGTCCATATTTGACATCATGTAGCCCTTTTAATTTTCACATCCACCAAGTGCACGACAACTAGAAAACAATTAATTACAACAAAGAAGCTATTTACTTTTATTCTACATCTCCACCGAGTGCATAGTACAAAAATCAGCTATCGGTTTTCAATTTACATCTGTGATTTGACTTGCTAATGAAACAGCTTGACCCATTCAGCGCGAGGATCGGATTTATACATCAGAATGTGACTATGTAGATGTCAGATTCTGACGTGCAAGGTCGATCCC
This sequence comes from Flabesymbios commensalis, assembly GCA_964017125.1. NCBI lineage: Eukaryota > Metazoa > Annelida > Polychaeta > Terebellida > Flabelligeridae > Flabesymbios > Flabesymbios commensalis. Next base: position 106,360,143 of record OZ024904.1, on the reverse strand, counting down.
CACGCTGAAAAAAATTAAAAGATTTCTAATGGCAGTAGACCCATAACATAGATATTCAAATTGAGCAGAAAGACCTAACTAGGACATTTATGATGATTTCCAATTGAAATAACCCTTTGGTCTTTATGATTTTATGCAAAATTAATTCAGCATTGTAAGGGTTAAAAGGGATATGGTGGAGCTTAGCGACTGAAGGGTTGCCCCCCCCCCCCCAACGCCCTATGTGGTTTATTTGATCCACACTTATAATCTGTAAGCTGAACTCGTAGAACACACTCCTCAACGAAGTAAGCAATTTGTCCAAAATGAAATCAGGTGTTGACGATAATGACACAACACTTGTTCAAAAATGAATATGGTGGAGCTCAGCGGCTGAAGGGTAAACCCCCCCCCCCCCTCCCTATGTCCCCAATGCCCTATGTGGTTTATCTGATCTACGCCTGTCCGCTGTAAGAGCATACTACACAACGAAGTAAGCTATTTGACTAACGTGGAATTCGAAATGACTGTGAAGATTTAGATATTGACACAACACTTGTTCACCATCGATCAGTGATCAGTGTGAGATGTTGGATAGAAGTTTGTTCCGCTTGGTCACTTTAACAGCTGGATTATAAGAAAATAGTTCAGCATGATTATGTTATATTCTAAAACCATATTTAACCCATTTACTATGTTGGTCGTCAAATTAAGACAAAATACAAAAAAAAAACTACGAATTGTAACAGTAGTTCAGATTGGTTATTTTCAACTAACTTGACTAGATTTTGATATTTGTGTATGAGTCTGTACTGTTGACACCCAGTCTGTATGTACTTTCTCACACAATCTGATATATGTACATGAGTCTGCTCTGGTATAAAAATAGAAGACGATGGACAGCGCCAACAAATGAAAACAATCTCATCTTATTTATTTGCAGTTCGGTTATCACACCTGTTCAGTTGTCATTCCCTTTATGTTATGACCAGCGATATCGGATTGATGATAAATGGCTATCAAATTAAATGTTGGAGTGGAGGAATGATAATTGTCAGACTAGGGATCCGGCTATTAAGAGCAGCATCCAGACAATTGGTCAATTTCTCAGATATTGTCTGGAGCTTTAGCACTTAACCCTTTCAGCGCGAGGACCGTCTTTTTACGTCAGAATCTGACGTCTATAGACGTCAGATTCTGATGTATAAAGACGATCCCCACACTGAAAGAACTAAAATATATTTAATGGCCGTAGACCCATAAAAACAAAGGAAACAGAAAGAGCTAACTAAGATTTTTATGATGATTTCATATTAAAAAAAACCCTTCAGTCTCCATAGTTTAAAGAAAAATAATTCAGCATTATAAGGGTTAAAGCGCTGATATATTTTAGTATAAACTATGGAGACCAAAAGGTTTTTTTCTAATTTCAAGTTCTTATAAATGTCTTAGTTGTTTGTGTTTTCCGCTTCATTCAAACACCTATGTTATTGGTCTACGGGTCATTTATACATATTTTTACTATTTCAGTGCGGGGATGGACGTCAAAAGACGCCAGACTTTGACGTCTAAAGTCGATCTCCGCGCTGTATGGGTTAAGTAAGGGCGAAACTGTGTATATCCTACAGAACACTATATAAGGGCTTACAAAGTAGTAAGTTGTATTGCAATCTTTTTTGTGGATAACCCTACTGCTTTGTGATATTATTCCATTGATGGTTAATGTTTTAACACGTTTTCTTCACTGATACAGTAGACTCCCGCCAATGCGGTCAAGTACGGGCCAGAATTTGTTGACCGTTATGGCGGTCCGACCGCATTAGTGATCGGGCAATAAATACCACGTGCATGGCGTCCTGCTATTTGATATCAAATCAATTATGTATATATGCTCCAAATAATGAAATGAATAACAACAATAGTAAATGTATTAAGTTTATTGCAGCTGTTTAGAAAAACAGTGTTTTATCTAGTGCAAAGTTAAAAGTGATTATATAATTAAGCATAATTAAATAAAAAAAAAAAATTAATAAAAAAAAATATTTTTTTTAATGAATGTCACAAAACAGCTTACTACAGTTTGAAAAAATGAATTGATGGAGAATTGTTGACCGGTGTATATTAAAAATTGCTGTTTATCTGACATGGTAATACCACATGACAACTAACAAAAAAATCGCATTTTAAAAAATCAATCATATTGTTTTTTCTCAGTTCTCAACACGATTCGTGTGAAGTGACTGAATTAAAAAAATGGTACAAAAAATGTGTTTATTGTGGCGAGGAAGTTACATTTACAAAAAATATTGCCTTCAAACAGTATTTAATGATTTTTATTATGATCTCCGACTTTGATATGTAGTCTGAAAACCAGATGAATTTCACGAGGTGACTGAAATATCTGCAATCAATTTGTCTTCTAAGACACACAACGAAGATTAATTAATTAAATATCGGGTTTCAAGCGATGACGGCCATGAAAAGAAAATGAACCGTTATTAATAGATGTGTGTGGGTTGATGGGTGCTGTGAGTGGTTAGATGTCTGCTCTTCACTTTACATGGGAACTAATTGTTTCTTGATAGCCATGCTTTTCAATAAATTAAATTACTAGAATAAAAGATCAGTGATCATTTCAACGGGTATAGTATTCTCTAGGAGTTATTATGTTTATTGTTACCTATGGGAGTGCTAATTAGGGGCATTTCAGCTCTCAGAAAACAAGCGATTATTTAACTACAATTACTAACGTTTCATTAGATTTACAGCACACATACAAAGTTTTTTTAAAATCATATTTAAATTATTATTTATTTGTCAAATATTTTTTATATTTTGCCTTACTGAATTATTTCACACCGTGATATGTAGATAATTAATAATACCTATGTAAACGTTCTGAGGCTGTAGTTCAATTGATAATCTCATTTTGACCATCGTAGTCTCAAGTGAACGTCATATCCTTTAACTCTTTAAGTGCTTCATTACTACTTAACATTTTCCTTTCACTTGAAGTTGGCATTGCTCACGCAATTGCCAACTTCAAATGAAAGGAAAATACCTCCTCACTTAAAAATTAAACCTGCTAAATTTCACGATGGGGGCTTTACTCAAGATTTATACATGCATATTTGTTCAATTTCTGTCAAATTTTAGTTGTGGAAAAACAGTATAAATGCGCTTAAAAGCTTAGCCCGCACTCAAAGGGTTAAATTTGGTAACCAGACAGAGGGCTAGTAATTTAGGCCAGACCGAAAGACGGTGGACGGCTGGTTGAGACGATGTTATTATGTTTATGGTTGGTTAGAGTATCTCTATTGACATCTGTATATTTGACATTACTCTACATGCTCACATATACATATGTTGGTTAGAGTATCTCTATTGACATCTGTATATATGACATCACTCTACATGCTCACATATACATATGTTGGTTAGAGTATCTCTATTGACATCTGTATATATGACATTACTCTACATGCTCACATATACATATACAGTGCATATACAGTGCATATACATATACATATACAAATACATATACATATACAGTGCATATACAGTGCCCAACCCAGTAAGCACAAACAAATTTGATAACATTTGTAAACGTCTAACAAATGCTATGCAAATGTTTTGTGTCTGCTGGGAAACTGTTCAAAGGCCTGGAGTGTGCCGGCTGTCTATGGTACTGTGCACTATAAGGAACCCTTGAAGTCACTCGATAAGAGTAGGGCATAGTCCCGACTTCGGGCTTCCTTATCTCGCGATATTGCTCTAATTGTGCAGAAAGCGACGTAAAGCAAAATCCATTAAAAATTCCTAGCATGTGTACATCATATAGCAGTTATCTAAGAAGCTGGGAAAATATACTATATACTGTAAATATTTATTTTAGACAAACATTTACATGTATTTTACTTATAAATACTTAATTCATATAATCCGAGTGGTGATATGACTAAAATATGAGGAAAACTTTTTCAGTTTTTTTATGATCCATGTTACATTCGACGTGTACTTAAATGTTTTGACACGTCTGTGTTACTCATATATTAACAATTTATCTAGCATGGTCATACCATATGACAACTACCTGAGCAGCTGGGGAAATGTGTCATTTAGCGCAAACATTGCACATACATTTTCGATATTTATATTTAGCTTAGAAAGTGGTTAATTTTTTCTCACTTTGGAATTTAGTGTCACAAAGTGACAAGGTAAGTAAAATGTGACCACTTTCTAAACTTGAAACCATGGATAACATATCATCTATATATATGTAGCTTGTTTCGTGGAAGTAATGACATGAAATAAATATGATCACACCTTATTTAATTCTCTAAACATTCAAGTCTTAAAGAAATACAATGTTTCTTCCCCGCTCACTCGTAAACATTCAATGGTGTGGGGAGCCTTTGTGACCGAGCGGTTGCGTGCTCGGCCTCAGACCGCCATGGCCCAGTTTGTCCTATATGTGCACAAAGGTGGCCAAAACCCCATTGATTTCATCTCAATACCTCATGCATGAATTCTCAGGCATAAATTTGTTTTTGCTGCTCGCAACTGAGGTTTAGAGCGGTACAAATAGTCTGCGTGCACCCAGTAAACACGAGACGTTGGCCCATTGTGGGTTTGATGTCGGTCCATCGTCTACGACGCTGGCCCGACATCAAACCAACATTGCCCACAGTAAAAATTGGCCGCGTGTCGTTGGAGCAGAATACATAGAGCTTGTGACACAGCTATCATTGCACTAAACCGCTGATCGTAGAGCATTATGGTAAATGATATGAAATGAATCGGGCTTTAGACCACCTTTGTGCACATATAGGCTAAACTGGGTCAGGAGAACATCCTGAGGATGATGAGATGATTGAGATGACACTGTCCTCCAGACACAGAATTCGAAATTCGAGCCCTGGCGGTCTGAGGCCGAGCACGCTACCTCTCGGTCACGGAGGCTCCCCACAATACTGACTTTCACACGTGGATGGGGAAGAAACATTTTTGTTTCTTTGAAACCGCCGGGACCGGGGACCGAACCCCGAGCTCTGGCGTGAAAAGCAGCGGTGCTAGCCACTACCCTAGGGCCCCCGCCCAGAGCATTATGGTAATGTAGTAACTGTTCAGGGTGTTCAGAGTGTGTTATCATTTCTTATATGTTAACAGAGATCATTTGAGTGAGATATGGGAAAATACACCACTCTCTCAATGAATCTGGTATGAGCCTTTATTCAAACACCTTGTTCATTTAACGAGTGTTGTATGTTCCGATAGCACGAAAAATAACGTTTGTATTTTCTCACACGATCAAGTCATACATGACATAACTGCCATAAACTGTACTTCAAAATACAGCAAGAATGCGATATGGGATGATACCAATATATAAAAAGTAACAAGTAACAGGTAGTTTATTCTTATAATCTTCTTTAGTAGAAGACAAACCAGCTACGTGAACACGACTGCACAGATTGTGAGAGTTTACAATATCACGTGGATACTTATGTGGTTTTTGAAGTGATGAATAGACGACAAGGGTATCCATCTACATCATAAGAACACGCTTCTGACTGATGTGATTCCGTGTAGGAGAAAGCCTGAGAAGTTCTACATTCTATTTCACAGCTAAGAATTGAGAACCACGAGGGCTTTAATTGCCTTAAAACACATCTGATTATAATCAACAGCTCGGTCACACATGACTGATTATAATACCATTACAGCAAGCACAAAACATTTGTATAACATTTGTACAACGTCTGCCCAACGTCTTAGAGGTTGGTCCAGCATTCTACAAATGTTATACAAATGTTTTGCGGTTTCTGGGCATAGACCTACTATAATTGGTCTGTACTTGATCAACAATAACTCTCTACAACTGGCTTGGAATGGTCGGACATAGAAAATAATGTAGTGGCATGTTTTAATTGGTCCTATTAAAATCATTGGGCAAATCAAGGGACATCGACGATTATTCTGAGTCGAAATCCATTCCCACCACCGGCTGTTTTTCACTGTCCACTGAACAATTCTTGCGTGGAAGAATTGATAATCTTTTTAGGATTTATTGGTGACCAGTATGTATGGGATTCAATAGAGAGTCAGCCCAGCAAACACGACACATTGCGCCAATGCTGAGCTGATGTTGGGCCAGCATCCTAGCGATCACTAGGTAAACATTCAGCCACTGTTTGACCAACATCACCTACCAATCAAATCAACTCGCATGTGGATGATAATTGTACTTAAAAGTGATCTATCACCCCTTATATGGTGTGAATAATTATGTCCTTATATGGGGTGATTGGCTATCATGTGACCCTCTCAGAGGGTCACATGATAGCCAATCACCCCATATAAGGAAACTCTTGTGCTCCATCTTGTGGCAACTTTGATTTATTTGTCACAAAATTATTCATACTATATAAGGGGTGATAGATCACCTTTAAGACCTATTATCCTTGTAAGCCTATCGCCTGTTAGATGTAGGGACTCGAGATAATACATTCAGGACAAGGACTCCCACGTATAATGGCATCATGACAAGGATTATCAGGTATTAGTCTGGAGGACGAAGGGATTGTGGCCAAGGGGAGGTCAGTTCGTGTGGAAGGCGATGGGATAATTGTCCACTTTGCTAGATGTCTATGCAGCTGTAAGCCAGTAATCAGTGACTGGATGTCATTTACACCCTGCCTGAGAAAGAATGTTTCATCCAATAGATTGATCATTCAGAATCCCGTTGTTTTGCCGCTATAGATTGTTTTTATAATGTAAAAGACATATACTGTTTTTATCCTAATATATATCAGTGCATTCTCGCACAATTTTCTCGCACAAGAGCATCATTTTGTCAATAATGTCCACCCATATTTTTTTTATGTATCTACGGTTTTTCCAAAGAAGCAGTTTTGCATCAGTTGTATATGCCTATATTGCCCAACTTTAATATAAAAACCAGATTAATTTACCTAGACAGCTGATGTATCCGCAATAAATTAGTTCTGCAAGCTCTGTAAATTTCAGCTTCAACATTGTATCGTTGATTTTACCTCAACAGGTCGGATTATTTTAACACTACATTTCTCAGTGTTTCCTTAAATTAACAACATAACTTTAAACGTAGCTTTTTTAAATGATCTGTTTAATTCTGAATGATTTCCATCCATTGACATTAGGCAGCTGAACATCAAGCTGAAATGACATCTTCTCAATATGGTCATCAGATACACGGCTGGTGATTTAGGCCAGACAGGAAGACGGCCCAGTCCGGGTTATTTGATGATTCCGGGCCGAGAGGAAGTCGTCTGTTCCATTGTATTGTTGGTCAAGTAGGACATATTATACAGGATCGAACTCTGTTATTTATCTGATGTAGATGTTACAGCCTCATGGTATCGTTTCAAATCACAATTGGTGTCAGACAAAAAGTTAACTCTACAACGCTGAAATATGTTTTCATAAACCATGGAAACCAACTTTTTTTCAATTTGAAATTATTAGAAATGTTTTACTTAGCTTTTTCTGCTTCATTTGAATACATATGTCATCAGTCTACTAGTCCGTCAGCTACAGGGGTTGGTCGGTACCAATCAAGGTGGCCAAACGTATGTGGTATCATTTGAAAAGTATATTCATAGACATTACAGAAAGCAGTCTCAAAGTAGTAGCTTAAGAGTGGTGGCCGCCATTTTCCAAGATGGCCGCCATTTGGCCAAGGTCAAACATTAAATTGATATCATTTTTGATAGAAAGGACGCACATTCATGATTTTTATGTCTATTTTAGGGTTTTAAGGCACGCCCGACACAGCGGTGAAACCAGAATGCACCCTGGCCATTGCATTGTGGGTCGAATCCAAGATGGCCGCCATTTGTTTAAGGTCAAACCTTTAATTTACATCAATTTTGACAGAATCGAAGCAGAATCATGATTTTGGTATCTATCTTGAGGTTTTTAGGTACGCCCCACACAGTGGTGAGACCAGAATGCAACCTAGACATTGCTTTGTGGGTCAAATCCAAGATGGCCGCTATTTGTTCAAAGTCAAACCTTTAATTTACATCATTTTTTACAGAATTGAAGCAGATTCATGATTTTGGTATCTATCTTAAGATTTGTAGGTACGCCCAACACAGTGGTGAAACCAGAATGCACCCTAGACATTGCATTGTGGGTCCAATCCAAGATGGTCGCTATTTGTCAAAGGTCAAATCTTTAATTTATATCATTTTAGACAGAACTGAAGCAGATTCATGATTTTGATGTTAATCTTAGGGTTTTTGGTAGGCCTACGCCCGACATAGTGGTGAGACCAGAAGGCACCATAAACTTTGGAGTAGGCCTAGAGTATTTTTTTTACAAACCGCCATTTTTCCAAGGTCAAACAAAAATTATTACCATTTTCGACAGAATTGAAGCAGATTAATGTTTTTGGTGTGTATCTTAGTGTTTTCTTTTCCAATATGGCCGCCATTTGGCCAAGGTCAAACATTAAATTGATATCATTTTCGATAGAAAGGACGCAGATTCATGATTTTGATGTCTATTTTAGGGTCTTTAGGCACGCCCAACATAGTAGTGTGGCCAGAAAGCACCATGGCCGTTGCATTGTGGGTCAAATTTAAGATGGCAGCTATTTGTTCAAGGTGAAACCTATAATTTACATCATTTTTGACAGAATAGTTCAGCAGATTTATGAGTTTGGTATCTATCGTAAGGTTTTTAGGTACGCCCGACACAGTGGTGAAACAAGAATGCACCCTAGACATTGCATTGTGGGTCAAATCCAAGATGGCCCTTTTTTGTTCAAGGTCAAATCTTTAATTTATATCATTTTAGACATAATTGTAGCAGATTCGTGATTTATATGTTCATCTTAGGGTTTTTAGTAGGCCTAATCCCGACATAGTGGTGAGACCAGAAGGCACCATAGACTTTGGAGTGTAGTAAAAAAAATTACAAGCCGCCGTTATTCCAAGGTCAAACAAAAATTATTACAATTTTCGACAGAATTGAAGCAGATTAATGTTTTTGGTGTGTATCTTAGTGTTTCCAGCTACACACAATATACTGGTGTGGTCATAAACCACATCAGTCATCATCACATTGTAAGTGTAAATTAAGATTGTCCATGGTCCAAATAGATTTTGAAAGAAAGGAAGCAGATTATCTGTTTTGTATTTTTCACCAAATGACCTGCAGATATTAGTGGAGCTGCCATAATTCCTCGTATGAACACACAAAAGGCACATCTAGTACTAGTACTACACGCGCTGGGTGGTGTGAGTTTGAAATGTGAAAGGAATTTCCAAGATATTTTAGGAATATACTTTTCTTCAAGCTAACTATGCCGAGAGATGTAGGTAAATAAGATATCAAAGGCCACGATCCCCAAAAAGCACCCAGGACTACTACAACTGAGGATGACGAGTATGCAATATGGACGGAATCCCCTAAAAGGTTTCAGAGATATGTTGTGCAAACAAAATGATTAATGCCTAAGAGCTCAGAGATGTAGGTTAACAAATTAAAAGTTGACATACTTCACTCCAAGTCCTAAACACATTCATTTTTAAGCAAACATCAAATAAATTACACCAAGTTGTTATGGGTTCAGATCTTCTGTATTACAGTCAGCATATTTAAAAAAAAAGTATGAGATGATTTTTTTTCAGGGTAATATCCGTCACTGAAATCTCATATTTTTTCTTTTAGTTCAGCTATTATGAATTGTACCCAGGGGCCCGGGTGTAAAGTCTGGAAATATGCCCACTCACAGACTATATCTGGGTAAATTATGGGCATCTCAGAATCTCCCCCGGAGCAGATCCTATAGTATACACCGGGGTAGATTACGGGGGCTCCTAAAATCTGCCATTCCTCGCAGAATATACCTCCTTTCCCACAACTATATGGAAGGAAGACTTTGTTACACTATCATGACTATCATTAAGATTTTGTTACATTGTGACTTTACTGTATTTCATTTTATTATTCTGGTCATGATTTTAATACCATTTTAAGCTGTCTATTGTCATGTTGAAGCAAAGATACCATCAAGTTTGCGTAGCCTATATCATTTAGTTTGCGTTACATTGATTATGACTTTGTTACAAGGATCATCCGGAGTTCTCTCTCTCTCTGTTATATACACCCTACTGATCATGTGTGGTATTTATTGTCTCCATACAGTACTGATTTCACAAAATAGGACAGATTTTTCATCAGTGGCTGGCCTGCGTTAACGCTGGCCAGCCCGTCATTAGCCCGGGCGCAAGCCCGGCGAGACAGGCGCAGAATTGGTTGCGCCCAGCGCATGAAATGGGCTCGAGCCCCCACACGGTTCGGGCCAGGAAAATATACCCGCCCAAATCCTACTTGGGCTTGCACCCAGTATACTGTGTGGCGGCTAACATGGATGCTGTGAACCATGAGTCATCTCGCCGGGCTGGCCAGGCTCGCTCTGGGCAAGACAGGGCGCGCTCAGCTTGACCACATTCAGCATCATCTCACCTTGCCGTATCAGGTCTGACCGTCAGACTACCAGTCTGACCTTGACAACAGGTGTGTGTGAAGCGGGTACGAAAATGAGGGGTGCGAGCAACATGAATATTCATTATGACGTCACCGGTTTACTGACTGCAGCGTGGAGGTCACACTGAGGTCAGATTGTTTGGGCCGCCTGAATCAACTGTGAATTGGCCAGGGAGGAGGAGGGAGGAGGGGGGTTCTGAACACATAGCACATATACGGGTTATCCAGGTTCTGCCGGTGGCAGACAACTGGATAGATGAAGATGCATCATCTGAACAGCTCTGAAATGATCTAAACGTGCAATAATTGAGTGTCCGTACGCGTATACATCTAGACCTGTTGCAGTCCTCATTTATTTCTGCTTAGCCATTTAGCATTTAGCCTTTAGCATTTAGACATTATCTTTAGTATCGGAAAAGCAGTTCAGTGTATAAATTCAGAAAATGGGTGGTTTTATGAAGCTACGGTCACTGGAATAGACCTAACTGAAGATGAAAAAGCAGGCACCTGGAAAGTCAGGCTCGCCCGGCGCACCGGTCGAGCTTGAAACTGGACCAGACGAGAAGCGCGCCTGACTAACACATACAGGCGTTGACTCAATTCGCCGAGGCTCTAGATTGGCTTGAGCCCCGGCGATATGAGCGCGGCTCCAGTTATATGAACTTATACCAAAACGCACATTGCGGCCCGGCTAAAGGATTTTATAACTTTGGGCGCATACATGCGAGCCCCAAATGGGGTGGGGAGAGAACATGGGGCAATGCAAAAGAGACAACATTTATTTATTATGTGAAAAACGCAAAAATTGCGAACACAAAAATAATCTGATACCATAAGTAGGCCTAAGTGGCTCACAGAGCTTCACATATGCCCGAACATCACACAACTCTATCAGCGAGCATTAGACACAGACTGAGATCAATGACCAATATGATGTTAAATCCAAATTTGTATTAATATTATTAATAATAGTTGGACGCTAGGCTCGATACAGCAAGGTATCGCCCTGTGGGGTCGTTGGTAGGATAACTTGTTAGGGGCAATGCATTGTACGGAAGAACTAGTCTACAGCAATTATTCAAAGGGAACTGCAGCCTCCACGTGTCTGGCCATAATCTCCGGGTGGATTGCTAGTAGCTTACCCTTGTTCATCTGCTCAACGTAGGATTAATGGAGTTACCGTCAGCTATTGTCACTTTGGGTGACTATCCCACCCGAGGATAGCGGATCTGTGTTTCGAACAAAAAAATGAGTCTTTTGACGGCTGGGCATGTCTAGGGGTAAATCCCCTAAAAATACCCAGAACCCCTTATCGGGCTAGTGAAGGAAAGCAACAAACCACCATGCCCTATCACCCCACCTTCACGTCATCTTCTGTACATCATTCATCTCATCTATGTCAATTACATGACCATTGCCAAAAGTGACGTTAAGCAATATTCTACTACTACTACTACTGTATGGCTCACATCACAAATGTCTCATAAAATGCATCTCTATTCGATATTATCGTACATTATCCTATATTAACCTGTTTGAAAGGCATTGAATCATTACGATCATAGACACATTAATATTTCATGATTTTTCGGTCCCTGAACAAATAGATTTCAAACTATAGTCAATTATAAAAACATTTTAGAATGACTATCTGGGTTTATATACTGTATAGAATAATGGTTTTGTCGCATTACATTTTATAAAATAGTTTGTTATGCACGTAAGCTGAGCTATTACTCCAAAGAGCTAGAAACGTATAATTGGATAGGATGGATTTGACCTGTGTATGTTCTAGCAACATAAAAAAAACAATTTTAATGATTTGATCTACATTATTAATTTGTTAAAATTGGCATATTAATTATATGCAAATAATTTTAATACAACGCAATACATAGCTTAGGTATAAAGAAACATCAACACATAAAAAGCGTAGCATACATGTCTTACATACAGGTCTGTGGCTATTAATCACTACAAAAGACGGAAATAATATGGTAAGAACGTTTCAATAACAGTAATTTATTTGTTCATTTCATACAGTGTCATAACGCGTCGTAGACCAGGTTGACTAATGTTATCGTATCAGATGCGTTGAAGAGTCTAATATAATATACATCGGAGATATGGTGTCAAGAAGGCAAAATAAGGCACTAATTCGATAATAGTTTTGCAGTTCCAGCAAAAACGTGTGTGCATTTACCTATAATGAATTGTTTCTACCCAGATCAAGTTATATGCACAAATGTTTAGGATGGCTTTTTATTTTATTTTGTATTAATGCTTTAATCCTGCATGTGTTCTGAGCCTACTACTTCCAGTTCTAGTTGTACATCAGTGTCGAAAATGATTGAAATAAAAATAAGTTTATTTATTTGTGTTTTAAATAATAATGCAGGCACATTTCGTATTTTCTGGGGTTTTTAAATGAGTTCCCACAAGTAACAAGTATTTATTGCTGATGGTTGCTGTGAGAGGAGCATGCCAGAGGAGCCAGTAATCCCAGTAATCCACAACGTTCTAAAACTATTTCAAAACCTTTTACACAATTCTTCACACCGAGGCTGTTGTTTCGTATGTGGTCCTGATAAGCTTCATATATTAGTGAACCAGGTTTTTTTTTTAATTTGGCTCTGAAATGTCTTGGTAGCGCCTTACACTTAGTATCAAGCGGTTGCGTTCAAATTCGGCTCACGTAGCCATGTTTGATTTGAAAAAGGGTAAAGGTTTAAACCGATCACCACAAAAGAAATTCATAAGATACAGCTAATTACAGTTGCACAAAAATATATGATCTATATTTAAAAAAAAGAGATAACCCAGATTCAAGATAACCGTCACCTTGGTTTATTGATTTAGCCGAAAAGGGGATTAGATTAGACGATCGGATGACCTTATATCATAAGTTATAGAACCAGGGGGCTGAGTACTGTGGGTAAATCTGTAACATCGGAGTCCGGCACTGCGGTCCGGTTTATTATCAGGTCTCGGAGACATACTACCTAATTCTTCTACCCACTCACCAGATTCAGCACTGTAGGGAGCCACGGTGACCGAAATCTAGCTGAATTTTTTTTCCAACTTAGATAGGGCACAAAATCAAAATTTGCGACACGTTGGGATTTTCATTTTAAATGTAAAGAAAAATTTGGATACAAAGTAGCTGCTACCTTGGGTTTTAAGACGCACCGATGATCTTTAAATATGAAAAAACACACATTGTACCAATACTAAGTTTGTCGAAAAGGGGGTGTTATATAATTTCAAAGGTATGAATAACATAGATTTAAAATGACCGATATCTTGGATTTGACCCTTAGGCGACCATCAAACGTAAAGGGGGTGTTACATAAACATGACAAAGATGGGAGTTTCATTTCAATGGTAAGAATAACATCGATTATTAATGGCTGACTGCCTTCAAACGTAAGAATAAACATTTTAATGCATTTGTCGTCATTGATTTAGTCTAAAATGAGGTATTTCATAATATTATTTGATTTGTATTTTATAAGTTAGAAATTATGCAATTTAGATTGGACTGCTGGTGGCCTTCTTGTATCTTGGCTGCTCAGCAAGTCCCCCTGGGTTGTGCTCATATATATGCAGATTTGTAGATATGAATCTCAATGGCCGACCTTTTACAGCATGCCATGTCTATTTGCCAGACAAATCGGGTCTTGCCCTGGTTGTTGATCAAGCTGACATTGTTTAGGTCCAGAGCTATGGCCTATTGATCAGTTACCATGGCTACCGTGCTGTCTGTGGGATGTAAATTGAATCTTCAAATGATTCAATGGCTATGTATCTCCACATAGACGGCGTAGACGTATATTATGATAAAATTAATTCTAGTGTTACTTTTACCTATTTTGAGCAGTATATTTCGAACCACCTAGTAATTTACGTTATTGAATGTATGATGTTTTGGTCTGTTACCATGGTTATGGTGTTTCCTATCTAATGTAAATTTGGTTTTTGAACGATTTGACAGTTATATGTCTTCATATAAGCGTTTATTAGGGTGAAATTAGCAGTAGTCTTCATTTTATTCATTTTGAGCAATATGATTCAAACCGCCTAGTAATTTATATTATTGAGTGTATATATGATTTTTGGTCAGTTACCATGGTTACGGTGCTTTCCATGGGATGTAAACTTAATTTTGAAGAAGATTTGACAGCTATGTGTCTCCAGAGAGACGTAAATTATCACAAACTGATAATTTTATTGACCTATTTGTGTCTTGGAATAAGTTTGATATGTGATACAAATGTATAGTTAATTTTCGTTCTATTTTTTATGAAAATTCGAAATTTGGAGGGACATTATAATATAGTCCGTAATGACATTAAGCTACTACTTTTAAATTGCTATCAGGCAAAAATGTATTCCTCTAAGATATATCTTTCAAAAAATAACATTAAATTTGGCCACCTTTTTGGTACCAATCGGCCAATCTTTATACAGAGTCTGGCTTTGTTAGATGGCAGATTTTGACATATAAAGAAGGTCCCCGAGCTGAAAGGGTTAAACAGTTAGCCAGCGTCGGTCATCTAACTAGCCGACGGTTAGTCTATGAACCAGGTAAGGTCATCGGTACAACAAAAAGGTACAAATCTTATTCTACATGTCGTAATAAACATTATTTGGTATGATAGCAATCTCAATGTGGTAGCCTAAGGTCTCACACAGCTATTTTAAGTTTCTCAGCGTAAAATATAGCCCACTTTTTGAGGTGGTGTTGTGTAGCTTAGGCTTATTAGAAACAGATAAACACAATAAATTATATACCATTTTTTAGGTAAACGTCTCAGCATGCCAATAATTGAAATTCAAGATAATGCGTAGGTAAGTTTATTTGCTCCAAAACAACATGTTTGCAACCTGATCAGCTCATTGTAGAGACAATGTGTGGTGAGGTGTGTGCCATGTGAGAGAAAGCTCCTAGCTTCTTTTTTTCGATGCTTTCTCTGAAATGTATTGTTGACATACATGTAAATAACTAGACCATATTCGGTTTGGTTGCGAACCCTAAAAATCATAGAACATTCAATGTATGTGACGTTACAGACAAAATGCACCATGTTAAGAATATGAAATGTAATCAAATAATGTAATAAGGATATAAATATTTTGTCAGGATGAAAAATAGTTAAATGTGTTATGTTTGACCCCTCCCGTTCAACAGTGATCTGGTATATTAAGGCTACGGTGAGGTAGCATATAAGCAAGTAAAAACAACTGTATATTAATTTTCGCTATATTTCAAGTTATAAACAATTTAAATTTGATTACCTCTTTTTGACCACTCGACCGCTAAAGGTCAACGTGAAATGCAAATAGGCTATTGTATGCCGATATTTTTGTAGCATAAAGTAACATTTCTACACAGCTGTCTAAAAATCCACCTACGTTGTATTTCCAAAAGAGGAACGGGATTTTAACTGAATGTTTCGTCTGACACTTAATGCAAAGTTGTTTTTCCATAGTGTTTCCTTGGTGTTGTCCATTCAATGAGCAGCTCCTTGAGTATTATTAGGGAACACTTTTAGTATGCAGGTCTTGTAGATGCTCGAATTAAATTAGTTTTTTTAGAAGTTATCGCAGAAGTTATTATAGCAGACATGTGATAGAACATATAAGTGTTCACTTTGTATTTTTATACCGATGGCTGTGGCTTCTCTTATGGGATAATATATGTAGGCCTAGTGTATATTGGTAGTTGGCATCTAGAAGTATTGGATAAGCCTAAAATACAACACATGTTCAGTGATTCCAGCCACTAACTCATATGTCATCTTAGAGATAATTCCACACAGTACATCTCAGCAACGGTAATGGACCATTGCTGTCCTTCTAGATATCTTACTTTAGCATAGCTGTACTAGAGATGTATTCAGAGCCATCACAATCCTAGAAATACAATCATGTGACATCCACCAGGTTGATTTGTTTCAATTATTCACATTAACTCTCATTAACTATCCTGCTGACACGTCACACCTACCATGACCTACTTTGTGTCTGGATGCTTCTGTATATACTCAATTATTGAATGTATAATTATTTATGGTATTTAATTTGCATGTGGTACCACAAAATTCAGCTTGAATGCATAGGAAGTAACGTACTACTATATTTTATCTAAAATATTAGTATACCTGTTTTGCACTATGTATTATGTCATTGGCGTGCTAAGTAAAGATGAAGATTTGAATATGATTATATACACACAAATTTAACAATACGCTGCCAAATTAACATTTAGATATTTAGCATAAAATTAAATTGCATAGTTTGCTTTTGCAATTAATGATTATTTTTTATTTTTGCCATTTTTTAAAACTAAGTATTATCCTGGGGATTGTGGTACATTTTATTGATTTTACAATAATTTTAAAATATCTTTAAATTGTATATTGCAAATTGTATTTCAGTGCAATAACATTTCAGAATTTTGGTCGACATGGTGAATTCTTAAAACACGGCCAGTTTCATTAGGTTCTGCATACAGTTTAGTTATACAAAACAGAAATCAGGTAAACCATTCTACTAACCTCATAATGGTCATGGCAGTACATGTTATAAATCTGGAAAAGTAGGCCTATATATCCGGAGATGCAGGAACTGACATCCACCGAAATAAATGTTTTCACATGATCGCTTTCCATGCAGCACACATAATCAGATAATACGTTCTGGTTCAAGTTTATGTATAAATGTTTATAACGTAGGCCTATTGTTTGACGAAATATCTTCAGATACACTATAATACAAGCTGTTGTAACCGTTTCAAGCTACCAGGACACATGTTTCTTGCAAGTATGTATGCTACTACATGTATAATAAATATTCGCGGTTTTACGTGTTATGTTGCTTTATATGATTTGCTTTCCCCTCTATCCATAGCGTGATAGAGTTTATGCGTCACTTGCATACATTTTATTTAACAGTTATTTTAATCAGGTTTGATAATAATTATTCAGCTTTTATTTAAACGTTGTGGCTCTCGTAATTAATTCAGCGTGTTCAGTGGTGTTTCAATAACTATTGTTTGTCGGCTATATATAACCGACATCTAACATGTATACAAAAGAGCTGTTTTTATTGCACAATTATGCTTTGCCCCGCAGTGATTATCATATTAACTGTTTTGTGCCAGCACGCGAAGATAATTACAATTGTTCTGAAAGACAATTATAAATTTGCAGAGGAGATTTGTAATGCCAATAAACACTGATGTATTTTAGTGTGATGCAATCATTGTGAGATTTAACACTTGCGTCACCATATCGTCCCCTTGGATATGAAAGGGTGTATCTGCCACTTTGTGAAGTGGCAGATACACCCTTTCATATCCAAAGAGACGAATAACTACCATGATTAACCCTTCAAGCGCTGCAATATTTGTATTACCATGGAAACCAAAGGGCTTTTTCAATTTGAAATCATCATAAATGTCTTACTTAGCTCTTTTCGCTTCATTTGAATACTTATCTTATGTGTCAACGGCCATTATAAATATGTGCAGGAATCGAACTGTAGACGTCAGAATCTGGAGTCTATAGATGTGGGTGATATTAGGGGATACCGGGGCTAGTTCGAACAAGATTTTGAAAAAATGATTTACTTTTTCATATGACGAAGTTAGGAGACTGGTATTTTTGTCCATAAGTATTCAAATATAGACACTATTTTTAGCATACATTATTTTTAATTTGAAAACAAAGTAGAATCTGAAAAATATGTTAAAGTTAGATTTTTCACTGCTCGAACAAACCCCAGTTCGAACATAGGGTGGGGTGTGTCTGAACAGTATTGAATGTACCAGATATTTTGTGGGGTTGATCTGAACAGTCGAACTAACCCCATTTGATTTGTTCTTTGTTCGAACAAACCCCACATGGACGTATTTTGAAAAATTCTAGATTATAGAAGGCAACGTAACATGTATAAAGGATTATTAACTTTAGTTAGGCCACTACAACTATAGGAGTTGAAACTGTCAGGTTCAATGGCAAACATTGAGCAAAAAAACATTTTGTGCGACAGCAAAAAAATACTTTTGACCCCTCAAAATGAAAAAAGTAACTTTAGTTTTTTATAATTTGTTTTGAAAAAAACTTTGAGCACTAAGTCAAGGGTAATGATACAGTCCTTCACTAGGAGGCAGCACAGAACGAAAGTACATTTACTCGCGAAATTATGAGCACTGTACTGACTAACCCCTGCGACTAACCCCTGAGAACTAGCCCCGGTCTCCCCTACTGCTGATTATTTATCATAAATAATATACAGTATGTCATTTGAATCTTTCAATCGTTATTCCTGAGTCTGTTTAAGTTCTATTCATATTGTTTCCTTTATAAGATCACACCACTCTAACCAGCTGTCAGATTTAGCCTCTCAAATGGCTCCAGACAACGAACAAGGTATGGGTCTATTTTGTAGCAGCATCGGCAGATTGAGTTGTTATTTGGCAGAAGGATTGATATTAAATGTCTCAAAAGAAATGAACCAGAGATTATGCATTCGTGACAATATCTATCATGCATAGCGGCTTCATGACAAGGACAGTCAGGTATTAGAGTGGAGGACAAAGGGATTGTGTACAAGGAGTGATTCGTTTGTGTGGAAGGCATCCAGACAATTCACCAGTCTCTTAGATGTCTGTGTACGCTTTAAGCGACTAATCAGAGGCTGGATTCCATTTAGATCCCGCCTAAAGCTGAATAAGAATGTTTCCCATATTGATGTAGAATCTCGTTGTTTTCCCAGACGTGCTTCTATCTACCATCCTTATAGAGCTAGCTTCTATGTGATGTGAGTGAATGTGGCTTTGCGTCGATTGTGGTGGATTTTAACAGTCAGCCATGTATCCAGCCAGCCAGCCAGCCAGCCAGTAAACCAGTCAGCTAGTCAGCCATTCTAAGCAATGCAGGCAGCCTTACCAGAAAATCAGTCAGTCAACCACTGAGCAAGCTACCACACCCGTCAGTAAGCCAGCCAGTCAACTAGTCAGCCAGCCAGCCAGTCAGCCATCCTGAGAAATGCTCTTACCAGCCGGTCAACCAGTCAGCAATCCATCACAGCAATCAGTCAGTAAGTCATCTAGCCAGCCAGCCACTCAATCAGTTAGACAGCCAGCCAGTCAGACAGCTAGCTATCCAGCCAGCCAGACAATCAGCCAGCCAGCCAGCCAGCCAGCCAGTCTATCATCCAGCCGACCAGTTATTCTGACAGCTGGCCAGCCAAAGACAACAAACCAAGCAATTGGTGACAGGATCGCTTTGGCATAACATAACTGTGAAGATCTTTGTTATCCACCCAGGATCAAACCTAATATATAAACTTCTGCAGACAAACCATGCTTAAACCAATATATTAACTTCTGCAAACAAACCCAGAATTAAACCCAATATATAAACCACTACAGACAATCCAGGACAAACAGAGACCCCCGAGACGGAGAGGTCACAGGAAGTGAACTACATGATGCGATTTAGCATGCATTATAAAAGATTGATTGAAAATAATGTGTCTTTTATCATTATTCAATTAAATGAAGTTGGTATTAATTTTGTCAATTTGTCGTGACGGCAAGAATTCATCTAAACGCATGACATCTTTCTTATTAGTTTTATAATGAACACATTATTGCTGAAGAGCAGTTAAACAATTTGCCTCTTGGCGACGTAAAATATCACATTTTCTTTGAACGTTCAGATCAGATGAATACAAAATGATAAGTTTGCCATCAATAATTATTTCAGTGACAGCCTAATAGTTGGGCAGGAAGAAGAGGGTATCGTGCACCCCCCCCCCCCCCCCCCAGAAATCAATTTCCAACTGATGTTTTTAGATTGGGAAAATATCATAGAAAACTATTTGTTATCTTAAAAAGTTGTCGAAATGTCCCACGTACCATTTTTATGCAAATGAGTGCCGCCATTATTGGAATCATATCTCAGCCCAGAGTGCATATATCTCAACATTTGGGGTATGTAACACCATGTTTAGAGGTCCAAGCGCATTATAAAACTATTCTTGATGTGATTAGATGTGTCTAACATATGCTATCGTGCTAAATATTGCCGCCATTAACGAACAGTCTATTGTTTGCCATAGCTCAGCCAGTATTAAAGATAACAGCATAGTGTTATTCTGTGCTGCTAACATACATTCTCCAACATGTACTAGCACATATCATAGTGTTTTTCTTTTATGGTGTTATTGTCCTATGGAGCGTTCAGAAATATATTAGGTCTAGATAGATAACGTGTGCAATTATCAGCTTTTAGTCGTTAATGATGGCACTAATGTAAATACTCTCACATGCCTCTTACACACCTGATCTATTGAATAATAATATTTTTATATTCGTTGAGCATCAGAACATAGGTCTAGATCCTTTGTGTCAGCATAATAAAAAATGCATAATATGAATGAATGCATGCTATTGCATTATTATTGATATCCGCGGATATATGGCGAAACTTAAGACTTTTCGCTAATGGCGGCAATACCTGGCATCTTTTAGACACATCTGATCACTTCACGAATAGTTTTTTAATGATCTCAGACCTTCAAAACATGGGGTTAGACTCCTTAATTGTTGAGCTATGTGCGCTATTAGCTGAGATATGGCGAAATATACATTTTCCAGTAATGGCGTCACTAATTTCCATAAAAATGGTATGTGGGACATTTTAAAAACACCTTTTTCATTTCCTGTAGTTTATTGACATTATTAAAAATAAGTCTAAAAATTAGGCAGTTATAATTTATCGGTTATATTCCACCGTTTTTTCTCAGTCTTTAATTTGTTTTTGTTTTTGGTCTGTCACTGTCTAGAATTGTGATTGCCTATAACACAAATTACAGCGTTATGGGGAAGTGTAAAATAAGCTGATAACTATTTCTCACAACCAGCCGCTCTAGGGGCACAGTTAACATCAACTCATTCAGCGTCTCGGGTCAAGGTAGAATCCATTCAGAAATACTTTAATCCTGAACCTTGAACCAAATATTACCCGAGACAAAAGCTAGTATGGTTGAGGAATACCACATTGGAAACAACACTTGTATGGACGTTTCTACATATTAAACAAGAGTAAATAATTAAATGATTATTTCTAGGCAGTGCAAGTATTACGCATTGGCACAATGCTAATCCAATGTTGTTTCGGTGTTGTGGACAATGGTCCATCATTATCATGGTCATTGTGGTATACTGTCAGGATATGTAACTTATTTAACAATAATCATATTAACCCTTATCTTGCTAGAAAAAATTGCACCCACGTTAAGTGGTGTCTCGCTACAGCGATCCACAGCTTCAAGTGGCTAAAAATCACTCATATTTGTTTAATTTGAGCCCAAATATTTGCAAATCTTAATGTTTAGACACACATATCATTCCCAATAACAGTGCTTTGATCGACAAATAAAACAAGTTAAAAACGACAATAGTCTTGATCAACAGGATAAGAGTTAACATACACAATGCCTGGAGACTTGATGCTTCACATTGGGCCCAATAACTGGTTCAAGACAGCAATTTGAGACCCCATCCCACAAAATAGAGACATAACTCATTGGATTGCTCATTTGAGAATCGCAGTCAATAGTTTGACTAAAGCTGTGACAGTAACGCAGTATATCTTGCCTTGTTATTTCAGAGTGATGAGCTTACATTGAGAAACAGCCATGTTCTGAGGTATTATTAGCTTGATTCTGTTGACATGTTCATCTTGTCATGTCCGTGGAGAAGTGTGAAACCGGAACAAATAATGACTTTGAACAATAGGCCTATATCGTACCTAAAAAGCAACATAAATATGTAAACTCAAATGCAATAAACCTGATATCAGCAAATAATCTCTCGTAATACAGCAGGCAGATTTGTTAATTGTGTTTTTCAGAAGATTCGCACAAACCCATTTATTCCCACTGAGAAGCGCTTCCACAGCAGAAAAAAGTCGATCTTTATGGTTTTGTCGTTGGAATGATTAATTCGTCCTCAGAACCTCTATGTACTAATTTCAAAATATAGCATTATACATTATCATTATAGAAATTAAGTATAGCATTCATTTTCATTAACAAACCCTCCGTATATAGATATATTGTATTGCAGGCATGTAGGGTATGTGAATGAGAAATGCCATTAATCAATCACATTTAGAAAACACGCAACTACATGTAGGCCTACATTATATTTGAGATTTGTATGTATTAGTAGTATTCATTATTATTACTAAGAAACAAAATGCACCAAAATGCACTGAAATGCATCAAATGCACTATCTAATTTATATATTTCCTATCTTGAAGTACATTTTAACAAAAGTCAAATAACCCAATTTCCTTTGACTTTTGCAAAGGCCATTGGGCAGAGGGCCTGGTGTAGTGGTTAATGCTGCCTGTTTGAAATGTCGGAGATCGCGGGTTCGAACCCCGCTCTGGCAATATCAGTAGAGGATGATGAACATGATCAATGCTAGGTTTAATGTCGGCAGTGGAGGATGAACAATGAACATGACCAATGCCAGGTATAATTAACCGACTACAGACGTCAGATTCTGACGTCTAAAGTCGATTCCCTGAAAGAGTAAAATATGTATAATGGCCGCAGACCCATAACATAGGTATTCAAATGAAGCCGAAAGAGATAACTAAGACTTTTATAATGATTTCAAATTAAAAAGACACTTTTGCTTCTATTGTTTATACAAAAATAAATCAGCGCTTTAGAGTTAGTGTTGCCAGTAGATGATCACTGTTAGGACTGAGTTGTGTGATGGTCTGAAATAGTTATCTCCCATAATCTGTATCAGCATAATTTGGATTTCCTCAGATAATTGCCTTCTGTGACAGAGAAAAAGGGGAGCGGTTTGTTGATTGAATTGTCGGTATTTCTTCCATTCGTTGCCAAGTTAGTGTACATTGACTCAATTCTTGTTATAATGTTGGCCCATCGTCTGCGACACTGGGCCAACATTAAACCAGCATTGGATCAATGTCTCGTGTTTACCCTGGTTAGGCATACTCTGTTATAGTGAATAGTGAGGGTGTTATTGTTGTTTAAAGTGTCGGTACTACTTCCATTTGCTATAACAAATGGAAGTATACACTGTGGTCAATTTGTTTTTTTCATGACACATTACACATAAAAATAGTAATGAGTGACTTACAAGTTAGAAAATATAGTAATTACATCGCAAGGATTTCTCATGAAGTAGATTCTGTAAATAAAAGGAAATGATATAGTTAACAATATACTCTTGTTTTTATCAGTGGAAAAAAAAAACATTTGGAGTAACAACATATATATAATAATATATATAATAGTATATAAATAGAATGCCGGCAATAACTTAAACTGCAAAATAGAGATATTTTTTCACTGAAATAATAATAATAATAATAATAATAATAATAAAATCTTTATTTAGAGAGGGTAAACCCAATGAGCATTTGTCCATCTTCCTTGGGGCCCTCAAACATTCAAATATACTAAATACACAATACAAAGTAATAATGAATAGGATAATAAAATCAATACAGTTATCAAGAAAAGAGTATTTACAACATGCATATATAGGCTATGTACAACGAATATTGACATTTTAAATAGAACAAAAAATAAAAAAAATAGTACAGTTGTTGAAAAATATATGCTACAGCCTATACATATATAGAAAATTACTTAACATTATCTGTATTTATTCTTTTCTAAAGTTTTTTGAATATACAATTTTTTGAATTTGGTAAAGATTTCTGCAGATTTTATGTTTTCTGGTAAGGCGCTCCATATAATTACGCCTGTGTATGATAAGGATTTATGATGTGTTTTGGGAACGAATAATTTTTTATTAGCTGAAGATCTAAGTGAATAATCAGAATAGTCTTTAATATTGGTAAACATAGTCTGTATATATTGAGGCGCATTACCATTAATTGCTTTATAGACAAGACTAGCCTGCTTAAATTTTACTATTTCATCAAACGGTATCCATTTTAGCTGTTGAAACATATGTTTACTTGGAGTTAGTGGACGTGCTAGTACTAATCTTGCTGCTTTCTTTCGGATTTGAATAATTTTAATCTGATTTTCTTTCGAACAAATACCCCAAACTGAGCTAAAATGTTCAATGGTTTGACATAATAATCATAAAATTTAATTCTGGTTTCTAATGGCAGGTATTTTATAATTTTTCTAAGGAGGAATAAACGGTAGGAGATACACTTTTTGACCTGGGCGACCTGCATAGTCCAGGAGAGAGTATTGTCTACATTAACCCCTAGTAATTTTGTACTCATTACTTCATCAATTATAGTATTACTTATTTTTACATTTTCCAAGTCGCAATTGGACTTTATATGAACAGATTGATGTCTATTACAAATCAATAAGTTTTTAGTTTTTTCAATGCTGAGTACCATTTTGTTTTGAAAACACCATCTTTCCAAACTGCCGGCACATTCTTGTATTTTTTTAATTTTATCATCTTTGTTTTTTTCTTCTACACTCTCAACTGCATCATCTGCGAACAGGTTGATGTCACTTAAGTATTATATCGTTAATGAATATAATAAAAAGTAGTGGGCCCAGGATCGATCCTCGGGGTACCCCTGATTTAATAGTTAATGGGTTTGCTTTAGTTCCATTTATTTCTACAAACTGTTCTCTATTTCTAAGGTAAGATTCAAACCATCTTAGCGCTACTGAGCTACATTTGTAAAGTTTAAGTTTTGTAATTAGGATATTATGATCTACTAGATCAAAAAGCTTTGCATAAATCTACTAGCAATAAGTCGATTTGATTACCTCTATTTAATGCTGATAGCCACGTGTCTACCATGAGGGTAAGTGCAGTCTCACATGAATGATTGGCTCTAAAACCCGATTGTTTTTGATGAAGTAATTGATAAAATGTAATGTTTGTGTTCTAGTTCATATGTTTATGAGTTTAAGCTCATATAAATATACTATTACTATTAAAGATCAATGTTTTCTTGCCCACTGTGAGACTATTATATAATAATATTCAGCCATAGCGCTAAATTACATAATTTAACTTTTCACCCACTTGAATTTGGCAATTACCCATATTTGTCTAATTTAAGACCAAACAATTGCCAATCTTTATGTTTCAACCCTCATGTCGTTCCCAATAACACTGATTTACTCGGGGAAAAAAATTGATAAAAAACTACTATAGTCGCGTTTCGCGATGTAATGGTTAAGACTAAGCTAACCTACAAGGCTATTTATCTTAAAACTACACACAGGATCAGCGGGTTCGAGCCCGGTCGCATGCGTGACTGGCGAGGGAGTCAGGCGCTCTGTTAATGCGCCACTTCCCCTTCTCTGATCAGATCTATATAAGCATACCGCCTAATATACGGAAGTCATCAAATGGACAGGACCTACCCAGTAAACACGAAACATTTGTATAACATCTGTACAATGTTGGACCAACGTCGAAGACGCTGGACCGACGTTGTAAAAATGTTATACAAATGTTTTGTGTTTGCTGGGTAGGACATGCGCAGTCACAGCAGGGACCAGGAAGTTACACATTACGCTACCATAGAGCTCTCGTCGCTGTACATAGACACAAAGGTAGCAACAGCGGGAATGCGGATGTGGATGGTTGCTATTTATAATTTGAAAACGGTCATTCCTATTTAATTCATTCTCTGGCATGTACAGTCCACCATTGGTAACTAATAAAATACATTGTCAAATTGCACATTCACGTGGAAAGCTATTATGTAGCTATTTTAAAACCCTTTAGCTTGTTCACACATGGGTAATTTAGCATAATAAAGTTAAAGAATTTAAATTTTCATTCACTTTAGGTTGTGTCTCGCTACCGCAACTTACAAATTCAGGTGGGTGAAAATTACTCATATTGAAATTGTTGAATTTGTGACCAAACCTTGCAATTATTGATGTTACAACACTCATTTCACTGCCAGCAGCAAATTAGGCTAATTAGCTACGACTACGTATCTATAATAAAACCTTTGAGCTTTTTCACACATTGATAATTTAGTTTTAAAAAGTTGAACAATTTAAATTTGTACCCACTTGAGGTTGTGAAAATTACTCATATTTGTTTAATTTGTGACCAAACATTTGTAAATCTTGATGTTAAAACACTCATTTCACTGCCGTCTGGGGATATGTCCAGTGGTTCGATCGGCAAATTAGGCTAATTAACTACGACTATGGCTTTGCGGTGCAAGGGTTTATATATTGCAAACATGTCACACTGCTGACACAAATCCGGCTCTTTATCCTATTGACATACTGTAGATCTGGTAATTATGTCACATTGCTGACACGAATCCGGCTCATTATCATATTGACATACTGTAGATCTGGTAATTTCCGGGTGAATAATTTTTCGCCAATTTCTGATTTTGGGACTTTTCACGAAGTTTAGAATTCGCAAATTTTCTTTTTCCTTAGTAGCGCTATTGTAATAATAATTTTCACGAGATTTTTGAGTTCCTCCTCGCGAAATTCGCGAAAATTCAAACCTCGCGAGCGAATATTACCAGATCTAGAGTATTGCTTCTATGTTTGGCTTCGTCTGTAGGCCTACCCAGCCATACAGATTCGGACGAGTTAGTCAGGCAAATAGTAATATTATTATTATTATTATATTTCTTAATCCTTTCAGCGGGAGGATCGACTTTAGACGTCACAATCTGACGTCCCTAGACGTCAGATTCTGACGTCTAATGTCGATCCACGCACTGAAATATATTTATAGTAGACGTACAGCCATAATATAGGTATTCAAATAATGCAGAAAGAGCTAACTAAGACATTTATGATGATTTCAAGTTAAAACTTGGTCTCTTGGTTTATATACAAATATTTCAGAACTTAAAGGGTTAAGAAAGGTAAGGGCTTACGACCCCTAGCCCACCAGATCACACCTGATACAGAAACTAATAAAGATCATCAGCTAAATGAGGTGTAGTCCTGGTCACCGGAAGTCATCAGACAGGAAGGAAGTGGTTGTCATGCGCAGTCACAGCGAGATACCACAGGCAGACAGAGTATTCTGTATAGCACTGTACTCCTCTCTCACTGTTGTCATCGATAAACAAGGCCAACATATTAAACCCTTTCAGGGCGGAGACCGTCTTTGAACGTTAGAATCTGACTCTATTGGCGTCAGATTATGACGTCTAAAGTCGATCCCCGCACTGAAGGAAATAACAAAATTATGTATTATAGTCGTAAACCCACAATCTTTGGTTCCCATATAGTTTATACAATAATATTTCAGCGCTGTGAGTGATAATAGAGGATAATACACAATCTCTGATGACGGGTGAATTATGGTCAAATGAGTATGAAGAAGACAAGGCCTCCGTCTCACCAGCCGACTTAAGTTAAAATTGTATCTTAACTATGAACACACCGCGGACATTTCGTCTCGATTTGACGTCAATTTGATATCAATAAGACATCAACTTGTCATTTTGACATCATTTTCACGCCAAGTCAAGATAAAATGCCCGCTGGGAGCTAGCCTAGCTAGCTTGACCAGCCAATCAGTGTGTGCAATACTGAGTTGAGTCCTGGACGCCATAGCTGAGCGAGAGTTGATGAAATAGATATAATATAACAGATATAATTGGATAATCAGCATATAATTGTGAAGAGACGAGTGACTGCAATGTAGAAATATGTGATATAAATAAATAGCTAAATAAATAAACCTGGGCCAGATCTCACAGCAATGAGCTCGATACTGACTTACCTCCAGAGAGACTTAGATCAGTAAAATCAGGGGCAGATTTCACAGAAGTCAAGCTATTTGCATTCATAATCTGATAATGTGTCGTATTCATGAGATTAAAACCAAATAGAAGTTTCAAAAAGCATACTACCATAAGAAAAACTTTATTATGATGACTTCTCGAACAATCGTCGATAAGATAGTAGAAAGATGATCTACGAGCGTCTGAAATAGGCCTACGTCTGGATCGACTTCCACGCTGGGTAGATTTTCGCAAATTAATTATTCAAAAGTTCAACATGTTCAACTGGAAGTATATTTATGATTTTTTTACGTTGTGTTGTAATTCGAATTACCATAAATTCCGTGATCAGGATATTGTAATTAGGATATTTTATCCCTTACGACCATTATAAATATTTTTACTCTTACAGCGCGGGGAGCGACTTCAGTCGTCAGAATCTGACGTCTACAGACGTCAGATTCTGACGACTAAAATCGATTCCCCCGCTGTATGAGGGTTAATCACTCACACATGGATGATCAGGATACAATTTTGAAGACATGAGTGACTCCAATATAGTTTGGCCAAAGTATGGTATTCTACCCCCTGATTTAAATAACAACTGAATGACGGTGGTGATTGGCTGAGACAATTTTCCTTTGGTCAGAGATAGAATATAAAGCTACATCGTAAGATGTTTCTAGCGTTTTGGAAGCACGTCCATAGCAGAGTTATAGTACAACATATTTTTCTAAACTTTAAAAGCTGAACTATTTTTTAATAAAGCAAGAGAGCAAGGGTTGAAATAATCATAAATGGCTTAGTTTTTTCCCCGTTTCATTAGAATACCTATGTTATGGGCTCTTAGACCATATTTTACTCTTTCCGTGCGGGGCTATAGACGTCAGATACTGACGTCTATAGCCGTCAGATTACGACGTCTTTAAAAGTCTGTCCCTGCGCTGAAAGGATTGGAAGCAACATCAGTATAAAGGATCGAAAAGTGAAGTAAAAAATACTTTTTACTTGCTTCTTACAGTACAAAGGAGAAAATCTATGTGTTCGGGTTTTTACAAAGGACATTTATGTATGGCTTTGATAATGCTCAGCTAATGGTGTAGACACCTCATCATGTAATCGTGATATGATTAATGTTAGTCTCTGTGATTACATGGCTTAGTCTAGTGATTATATATCAGATTATATCCATCAACGCTGGATTGTCTGGAGGATCTTGTCGCTGAATCTTTACTGTCAACATTTGGGAATCAGCATCCATGAAACATTTAAACAGAAAAAGGCTTTCACTCAACGGACACATGGGCATCTGTTTATCTCTTTATTCTTTTTGTTATTAAAAAAAATTGTCACTTAGCAAATTGTCATACCTATTTTGACGTTGTGTCGAGTTTGTCGTGGATAAAAAGGACCCCTCGACTCATTCACGAACACGATTAAAGAGTCTGTCTTGGAATCGTGCTCACTGCTGATTTACAATGTGGGTGTAGTTGTTACAACGGTGGACCGACTGTGAACGAATGTATTTCTGGGACATAAAAAGCTTGTAGCAAGAAACACAAAGTATCTGCTTGGATATTTCTGACTTTCTTAGTAAGGTATTGTACAGCAATATAATATTATAAATACGCTCTGATACAATATCTTGCTACCCTGAATTATGTACATTATGTAAATTGTACAAGTTATCGTGGTTTGTTCCTCTCCAAAAGCAAAATCCCTGTTCAAACCGAAACCTGTCCAAACCGGAATAAAACTTTGTTCCTAAGGCATTCCGGTATGTACAGGTTTTACTGTATTTGTGTATTGTGCTAGTGCAAGGGTTCATAATTTAGATTTTGGGGCAATGGCGAGGCCAGACAAATGTTGTTAGCTTAAATAGTAAAAACAATTGGAGTTTCAGAGTCACACAGATTTGTTACTTTCCATGACTTTTAGTTTAAAAAGTTTAAGACCATCTCAACTTTTCAATGATAAATGACTAAAAGTAAAGATTTTCTTAGTGAAACAAGCCCTTGGTCTGAAGAAAGACAATCGTCGTGCAGTTCGCAAATTTACTGCCAGACCATTCTAAACAAAGATTACTCACAGTTATATTGAATAGAAATGATTTTAAACTGGAAAACAAACAGGTACAGCTTGTTTGACTTTACTGTCAAGTGATTGTAAACAGCTGTAGCCCGTATTTGTTAATTATCAGTTTGACTTCACTGTTGAGTAAAATCAAACAGCTGTTAGTGATACCTTACAAGAAACCAGTTAATACTGTCTGCCTTTGCATGTGTTATTGGCCTACTCCGTTACCACAGCTGCCACCAGGGGGCACTGCGCGCATGCGCCGTGGAGACACTGTTTGATTGGCCGGTTTTTGAGTCTGCGTTAGGTCGCGCTGCCGACACATCGGTGTTGGATAAATGGCTGCGTCAAAAAGCAACTTGACACCAGAAAACACGAGACATCTACACAATGTTGGGCCAATGCTGCGCCATCACCTACAACTCTGGCCCAACATTGGCCCAACATTGTGTGAATGTCTCGTGCTTCTTGGGGGGGATGACCCCAGACAAGCACTGTGGCGTGTTGACCAGTATTGGAGACGGGACAATTTCTCCAGCACGATATACCTGTCTCTGGAAGACGACTCAGTGGAGAGGGACATGGCGCAAAGGTTAGAATCTGGAGCTTTGTCGATGTCGCTGCCTGCCGTCCGGTTTCGAATCCCGCTTGGTGCAGAATTGATCATGTTTCCCCCCTCTCAATATTGGGACGTTGTTTCGATGTTGTGTCCTCGGGCAAGGCACATAACCCTTAAATGCTTCTCTTGACTCAGGTGAAAATGATTACCTGATAGGACAGGGATCGCAATGTGTATAATAAGTTCAATGCGCCGAAATAGCTGCAGGACTGTATGCGCTCCATGAAGTTGAGATGGCACACGAATGAACAGTCCAGTGATCAGGGGGTAAAAATGTCGGATGAAATATTTGATATCAGCCTATAAACCTGCACCTTTAACTTGTTTTAATGTTAGCAGTATGAGGACAAAACATTAATCTGAATCATACAAACCGATTATTGTCTACCTTTCTCCGCTGTGAAATGTTATAAACCTAATGACCAGGGGATTTGTAATTTCATATGTGTATCCTTTTTTTGTCAAATTAAACCACGGGATTCAACAGTTCAGGCATAAAACCAAATCCCACTGAGATCAGGACATGAATAATCGATGGTGGGACTGACCATCACAGCTGCCACAGCTGGCGGTGTGTGTGATTAACACCTGGCTCAACACAACCACTCCCTGGCACGGGAAATTTGGATGTGTCTATGCCGTGACAATCCCTGACATGTCTATACTTCTACTGAGGGAAGGAAACTTTCAAGTCCTCGTCATTTTAAAATGAGAAATGGACTATGTAGACTTTTGTTTTCTACCAAACAAATGCTACCATGGCATATATAGTTCCTGTAGCAAATTATAGATGAAATTTCAAACGGAAATTGCATAATTCACTGCAGTATTCAGCTTACTATTATATTGAGAAGTTACTGCCTTTTGGGTTTACACAATAGAATAGTGGCGCTGAATAGCCCCTATGTTGAGCGTGCGGGCGTGAGCAGTAGGCCTGGTATGTTGAGATTGCTGCTTTCAGTGAGTTACCGACCTTGTATAGAAAACCAATGAGCATATGCTGACCCTATCCCATCCAGCTGTGCTCCCTGGTCTCCTGGTCTGTGACAGATTTGCGCGATTTATGGGAAATATGTGCGTGCGTGCGTGCGTGCGTGCGTGCGTGCGTGCGTGTGTGCGTGCGTGAGAGAGAGAGAGAGAGAGTGAGAGAGAGAGAGTGAGAGAGAGAGAGAGAGAGAGAGAGAGAGAGAGAGAGAGAGAGTGAGAGAGAGCGAGAGATCGACTTTAGACGTCAGAATCTGACGCTCATAGACGTTCAATTCTAACGTCTAATGTGGATCCTCGCACCGGAAGAGTAAAATAGTTAAGATGGACCTAAACCCATAACATAGCTATACATATGAAACAGAAAGAGCTAAATGAGACATTTCTGACGATCATTCGAACAATATTTCACCACTTTAAGGGTTAGACTGCAGGATGTAGAAGAGATTCATGACGTAATCTAAGTGTATAACACACATTCTATGAGCCGTTTTATCTGAGGAAAGCTATCAAGAGGACACCTAGTGGTGAATGGTGCGCTAAGAGGTTTCTCCTGAATCGGGATGTAGTATGTAATGGAGGCAGGTCAACTGGTCTTTGTCAAGCATAGGTGACGCTGGACCAAGAATCATTTAGCTCGACAAACGACTAGCTGGCTGCTCTACTGAATTGGTGGTTGGCTGACTGGTTGGTGGGTTGGCTGGCTGGCTGAGTTGTCGGCTAGCTAGTTGGCTTTGTGGTTAGTTGACTGGCTTCCTGGCTTCCTGGCTTTTTGGTTGGTGTGTTGGCTAGTTGGCTTCCTGGCTGCCCGTTTAGTTGACTCGTTGGTGACTGACTGTATTTTCACTGGCTTGATGACTGATTGGCCTTGTTTGGGGGCTGACATGTTGGCTAATTGTTTGCTTGGGTGTTTGCTCATCACGTGTTCATGCAGACTGCAACACAAGACTTGTGCGGTGGCTAATTGTTTGCTAGGGTGTTAGCTCATCACGTGTTCATGCAGACTGCAACACAAGACTTGTTCGGTGGCTAATTGTTTGCTTGGGTGTTTGCTCATCACGTGTTCATGCAGACTGCAACACAAGACTTGTTCGGTGGCTAATTGTTTGCTAGGGTGTTAGCTCATCACGTGTTCATGCAGACTGCAACACAAGACTTGTTCGGTGGCTAATTGTTTGCTTGGGTGCTAGCTCATCACGTGTTCATGCAGACTGCAACACAAGACTTGTTCGGTGGCTAATTGTTTGCTTGGGTGTTAGCTCATCACGTGTTCATGCAGACTGCAACACAAGACTTGTTCGGTGGCTAATTGTTTGCTTGGGTGTTAGCTCATCACGTGTTCATGCAGACTGCAACACAAGACTTGTTCGGTGGCTAATTGTTTGCTTGGGTGTTAGCTCATCACGTGTTCATGCAGACTGCAACACAAGACTTGTTCGGTGGCTAATTGTTTGCTTGGGTGTTAGCTCATCACGTGTTCATGCAGACTGCAACACAAGACTTGTTCGGTGGCTAATTGTTTGCTTGGGTGTTAGCTCATCACGTGTTCATGCAGACTGCAACACAAGACTTGTTCGGTGGCTAATTGTTTGCTTGGGTGTTAGCTCATCACGTGTTCATGCAGACTGCAACACAAGACTTGTTCGGTGGCTAATTGTTTGCTTGGGTGTTAGCTCATCACGTGTTCATGCAGACTGCAACACAAGACTTGTTCGGAGGCTAATTGTTTGCTTGGGTGTTAGCTCATCACGTGTTCATGCAGACTGCAACACAAGACTTGTTCGGTGGCTAATTGTTTGCTTGGGTGTTAGCTCATCACGTGTTCATGCAGACTGCAACACAAGACTTGTTCGGTGGCTAATTGTTTGCTTGGGTGTTAGCTCACCACGTGTTCATGCAGACCGCAACACAAGACTTGTTCGGTGGCTAATTGTTTGCTAGGGTGTTAGCTCATCACGTGTTCATGCAGACTGCAACACAAGACTTGTTCGGTGGCTAATTGTTTGCTTGGGTGTTAGCTCATCACGTGTTCATGCAGACTGCAACACAAGACTTGTTAGGTGGCTAATTGTTTGCTTGGGTGTTAGCTCATTACGTGTTCATGCAGACTGCAACACAAGACTTGTTCGGTGGCTAATTGTTTGCTTGGGTGTTAGCTCATCACGTGTTCATGCAGACTGCAACACAAGACTTGTTCGGTGGCTAATTGTTTGCTTGGGTGTTAGCTCATCACGTGTTCATGCAGACTGCAACACAAGACTTGTTCGGTGGCTAATTGTTTGCTTGGGTGTTAGCTCATCACGTGTTCATGCAGACTGCAACACAAGACTTGTTCGGTGGCTAATTGTTTGCTTGGGTGTTAGCTCATCACGTGTTCATGCAGACTGCAACACAAGACTTGTTCGGTGGCTAATTGTTTGCTTGGGTGTTAGCTCATCACGTGTTCATGCAGACTGCAACACAAGACTTGTTCGGTGGCTAATTGTTTGCTTGGGTGTTAGCTCATCACGTGTTCATGCAGACTGCAACACAAGACTTGTTCGGTGGCTAATTGTTTGCTAGGGTGTTAGCTCATCACGTGTTCATGCAGACTGCAACACAAGACTTGTTCGGTGGCTAATTGTTTGCTTGGGTGTTAGCTCATTACGTGTTCATGCAGACTGCAACACAAGACTTGTTCGGTGGCTAATTGTTTGCTTGGGTGTTAGCTCATTACGTGTTCATGCAGACTGCAACACAAGACTTGCTCGGTGGCTAATTGTTTGCTTGGGTGTTAGCTCATCACGTGTTCATGCAGACTGCAACACAAGACTTGTTCGGTGGCTAATTGTTTGCTTGGGTGTTAGCTCATTACGTGTTCATGCAGACTGCAACACAAGACTTGCTCGGTGGCTAATTGTTTGCTTGGGTGTTAGCTCATCACGTGTTCATGCAGACTGCAACACAAGACTTGTTCGGTGGCTAATTGTTTGCTTGGGTGTTAGCTCATCACGTGTTCATGCAGACTGCAACACAAGACTTGTTCGGTGGCTAATTGTTTGCTTGGGTGTTAGCTCATCACGTGTTCATGCAGACTGCAACACAAGACTTGTTCGATGGCTAATTGTTTGCTTGGGTGTTAGCTCATCACGTGTTCATGCAGACTGCAACACAAGACTTGTTCGGTGGCTAATTGTTTGCTTGGGTGTTAGCTCATCACGTGTTCATGCAGCCATGATTACCGTTGAAAAATGTGCAAATATACATGATACTGCACTTACGCACAAGGCTGATTATGGCCTAATGATACTCACACAGCCTAATCACTCGTCTATTCGTTTATTAAGGTTGTTCTGTTTGATAGTTTCTTAATGACGTTTATATATAGCTTAAACTTAGCCACATTAATATTAGTCACGCTGGATTAAATATAGAGAAACAATAACTAGAATTTTAGAAAAAACACTCGTTATCTTATCAATAAAATGCGATCATCGTCCTATTTAAACAATATGTTAGTACGAGCTATATGTTTGCAACGTGGCTAGATCTGCTAATAAAAGATGGTCAGAGGGTAGGGTCAAGAAACAGTTTTTTAAATACTTTTCACCACTTTGTACTTTTTTTGCTTAAAGAACACATTTTATTAAGTAAGAAAACACTGTCGGACATTCTGTTTCAATTTGTGTGAGGTTATGCCATTATTTCGCGCAACGAGACGATACTATTGGTGAGGTCACAACAGCTGATCTGGAAGGTTAAATGGTCTTGTCAAGTTAAAACAAATCTAAAAATCCGAAAAACTCGGATTGGTCAGACACCACCCACCCACGTACCACCCACGCCCCAATTTCGTTTTTTTTTTGAAACATTTGAAAATATGAAAACAACACAAAAAACACAAAAATACACAAAATTTCAACAAAAAAATGAGGAGAAGATGAGGCTTGACCCACCCACCCACAGCACTGCAGCAGCACTGTTTCAGGACCTCGTGCTTGCAGCTGAACCCTATTATGATGATTATATGTGAATATTACTATGTAACTTGTGTTACTTGTGTTACTCCTACACAGCTACACTGCCCTCCTTAGACACTGCTATTTCGCATGTTAAAATGTGCAGATGGTTCACGTCATATGTCCCCCGCTCTCAATTTCAAGTATTGTAGTAAGCTTGTGATTGGCCAGCTGTCTTGCTAAAAGTACCCTGATCGGCTGGCTAGAATATTATGGTGGGGGAGGGGTGGGTGTAGACGACACCTGTGTGGAGCCCAGCAAACGCAGGATTTGACCCAATGCTGTTTCAATATTGGCCCACCGCCAACGGCGCTGGACCAGCATTGAAACAACATTGGGTCAAGTCCTCCTGTTTGCTGGGAGAGCTGTCCGCATTTTGATACACGCGTGCCGTCTGCGTCTGGTTGGAACAGGCTGCACAGTGATCTGTGTAACACACAGCTGGATGAGATAGAGTCAGCATATGCTCATTGGTTTTCCATACAAGGTCGGTAACTCACTGAAATCGTAGAAGCAGCAATCTCAACATACCAGGCCTATTGTTCACGCCCGCACACTCAACATAGGGGCTATTCAGCGCCACTATTCTATCGTGTAAACCCAAAAGGCAGTAACTTCTCAATATAATAGTAAGCTGAATACTGCAGTGTATTATTCACGACATGTCTCATTTGTTGGAAATAGTGCTTCTGTTAGAATCGAGCTCGTAAAATGATTATTAATGCACGTAAATTATGAGATTTCCGTTTGAAATTTCATCTATAATTTGCTACAGGAACTAGATATGCCATGGTAGCATTTGTTTGGTAGAAAACAAAAGTCTACATAGTCCATTTCTCATTTTAAAATGACGAGAACTTGAAAGTCCCCTTCCCTCAGTAGAAGTATAGACATGTCAGTGATTGTCACGGCATAGACACATCCCAATTTCCCGTGTTCCTACATGGGATGTTTTATTTCCAGCTTTGCACTGATACATTCCCAGTTGAGTATGTTTATTTGTGAGTGTCTTGCTATACTCCAGCGTCTAATCTTTCGACTTTGATAGTAAAAGTAATTTTACAGGATTAGATCGTTCTATTTTCTTTCATGATTTAAATTAAGGGATTGCAAATTATATCAATTTGTTACAGCGTTTGAATCCTTTTAGAGTTATTGCGCTTATCATTTCCTCTTCTTTTGTGATAATTAACTATGTATTATATTTGTTTTTTGCATGGAGAAGTGATAAGCGAGGTGTCTGTTATGTAGCTATGATAAATACGTATTCCTATACACATGTATCCAATGATATATGTTTTAATTATTGCTATGGTTTTTCAAATACGTGCATGTGTGTAGTATTATGTTGTGGTGCCTTTTAATGGTGTGACCTCACCATAATATTGGTGAAGTCACAAGAAACTGGTCTCGAAAGTCAATATCTAGTACACTTGATCTTGGCCTCCGAGACAAAAGATTAAAGCACACCACTACATTATTTTCTTTGTCCGACCACTACATTCTAAGCCGGGAATGGAGAGTTTTTGTCGACCTAGTACAGACCAATTATCATGGTAGGCCTATGCTATTAATGTCAGCCAGGTGTGACCGAGCTGTTTATTGATGGATCCTCCCTCGGAGTTCTACATTCTTAGCTGTGAAAAAGGCCTCGGCCTTCGGCCTTGACCCTTTTCACAGCTAAGAATGTACAGCTTCTCAGGCTTTATCCTATACGGCATGTATACAGGACTGGAACCCTATCATATTTGAACTATGTAATTACTATATGTGACAAGCATTTTCAAGGCTACAATATTAAATAATATACCGATGGCACGGCATACACAAGACATTGAGTACATTGTTTGGTCGGTGTTGCTGTTGCAGACGGTGGCCCAACACTGATCTTACATCGTCTTGGTGTCTTGTGTATGCTGCATGGGAGCTAGACGCAAGGCGGTTGACCGTGTGCTGATTTTGTGTCTGGACACCGTTCCGTCGGTGGCCAGGCATTGCACCAACAGCATAATTATCTTCGGTCGTTTCTTTACTCTCTTGCAATGGGTCGGTTGTGCATTTAAATGAATAATTTATTTTACTGATATTACATGATCTGTATTTGTATTAAAGATTGTATTCAATAATAAAAAACCTTCTATTAACAACACACTAACATTAATCGTGAAAATTCCTCTCATTTGTCATTCGCCATATTTGATCTTGAAAGCAGTGAAAGCAATATGATGATTAATAGGAGACCAACTTTGTGGCCGAAAAGCTGTTTGTAATCATGAATAAATAAATATACAAAAAAAGCAGTGTTTGATTTTTGGTGGAAATTTCATTTTCCAAAGGCGACAGTCTGAACATCAAAGCAAAACCGAAAAAGCTAGTAACTTTACTGTCACATACGATATTGATGGTTGATAGTTACTGTTAGTTGGTAGTACTGACGATTCACATGAAATAAAAAAACAATAAGATTTATGGAAAAATTGCGACATCATTGAAGTTTGCCCTTACGTAGCAGTATTAATGTAGAGTGAGAATGGGTGAATAATAATTTACGTCGCTTTTTGCGCAATCTTTATATGGCAATATCGCGAAACGAATAAGATGAAACATCCACCAGCTTGTGAATGTGTGATTGCAGCTTCAGTGGTTATCGGCCCAAAACTCGTATTATAAACCCTGATTTAAATAACAACTGCATGACGGCGGTGATTGGCCGATCTCGTCATGTGACAGGCTGGACCACTATTTGAGTGGTCGGTGGTAAAATACAAGACTTGGACCTGGGTATCCATCCTAAATTATATTAATGCGGCATTGGCTTCTCTATCAATCCATGCTGCCCCGAAGACAAAAAACAGTAACTGCTTACTTTACATATAATCAGTTGTTTCACATTTACATTACTAGTATATAGTGGCAATCCACCTCAATGCACTTTCTCTAGCTGCACGTGCTGTTCCGGCGTGAATGCGCATGTCAGTCAGAATAGGTGACTTCCTTCCCATTTGATGATTTCCTTCCATCAGGATTACGGCTGATTCACCTCCGGATCAGCATTATCTGTGGGTGTGTTATTTTCCCTGGTGTAAGTGCATTATGATCAGATGATATTGAATAATAACCCCACACTAACATGACTGAGATTATATCTGCGCATGTCAGGTAGTCTCTTCCGGTTAACCTAATTACTTCCGCTGATGACCGGCCCCGATGGCTCATTCGTATCGACTGGGGCTTGTAATCTGGAGGTAGGCCTATCAGGTTTGAATCCCGGTCGAGCCGGATATTTGTCATCGTGGTTGTACATATACAGTGCTCCAAACTGTTCAAAGGCATGGAGTGTACAGTGCTCCCTATGGTACAGTGCGCTATGAAGAACCCTTGAATTCACTCGAAATAAGAGTAGGGCATAGTCCCGGCTTCGGGCTTCCTTCTGTCGTGATATTGCCATGATTGTGCAGAAAGCGACGTAAAGCAATATTCCTATATAAATACTTCCGCTGATTGTTCTGAACACATGGTCATCTCTTGTAGTTACTGTAATGTTAGTTTGTTGTTGGCCCAGCATTGCAGACGCTGTTAAAACATATTGTTCCACATATTTGATAAAATAAATACATAACAAAGGATTAAATATGTAAGTCTGCAACCAGAGACACTGCCACATGATTATTTATAGTATTTTAAATAACATTATCATCCTATAAAACATAGTATTATGCTGTATATAAATATAAGATACTACACGGAGTAAAATTAACGACATAGAAGCATTTATTTGTTATTGTGGGTACAACTATACCACACCTAGCCTAGATACATTAGACGAATCCTTTATAATTATTCGTAATATACATAAATGTATATACATATTAACTCTTGCAGTCAAGAATATTTTTTGTATAAACCTTGGACTGAATACTTTTCAATTTTGGTGATTTTTTTATGACACACAGAATCATTTTTGACGGCTAGAAACCGTGGTCACAGAGGCTACTGTCACATACTGTCCATGTACTGTATGCTTGTTTCTGGTGGCCTAGCCATCCATTTTTAGCAAAACGAACGATTTTTACTGTGTTTTATGATTATGTGAGACATATAAATTGTAATTGTTTTTTTTTTGTGTTGATGGCAAATAAATAAATAAATAGGAGGGAAATAGGTGACTGAAATGTCTACAGGATCGAAA
Organism: Flabesymbios commensalis; assembly: GCA_964017125.1. Classification (NCBI taxonomy): domain Eukaryota; kingdom Metazoa; phylum Annelida; class Polychaeta; order Terebellida; family Flabelligeridae; genus Flabesymbios; species Flabesymbios commensalis. The sequence goes on along the minus strand of OZ024904.1, from coordinate 106,319,957 downwards.
AATCGAAAATACAAAATCGAAAAGCAATACAAAGCGAATACTGCCAATACATTACAGCAAATTAAAGTAAAGTATTTACTGCTGTCGGCCCACTGTCTGCGACGCTGTCCCAACTTTATACCACAGATAATGAGATGCAGCGAATTGCGACAATATTTATTTGATGAGCCTATGAATATCATAGAGAATGACAAGTGTGAATGTGGTCTCCCAGAGACAACGTCTCATTTTTTTCTCGAATGCCCACTATACACTGTTCCTAGGCGTATTTTATGTGATTTCTTTCTGCGTAATAATTTTGAATTTACTGTTCATGTTCTTTTATATGGCATCAGTAATGGTATAAACAACTTTATAATAAATCAGGCTACACAAGAATATATTATCGTCACCAACCGATTTAGCTTGCTGAATAATTTGTCATGTGTGTTATCATAATTTCCATAACTATTATTAATTCTGTATATCAATGATTTAATATATAATGTTTTTTGAGCAGCAATACCATACCACGTTGTTTGCATGTCAGGCAACAATTATTTTTATTTTTTTTTCATCGCAAGAGAAGCCTCAATTACATTTTTTGTACTGCTTCAATTGTTAATAAAATATGTTTACACTAACTTTACATCAACATTGGGTCAACGACTTGTGTTTTGATTGATTCATCGTCTGCTATTTGGTTCAAGTTACTAAATGATCATGGGTTACCATGGCCATGACCCGAGAGGCTCCTGTAGCTGATGTCGTCTTTTAAAGCTTTTCTTCAGAGAATGTGGTCGAGAGAGATAGTGGCCAGTTTATGTTCTGCTCCCACGACACGCGGCTAATTTGTGTTTGAACCCTTTTTGCGCGGGGACCGTCTTTAGACGTCAGAACCTGACGTCTGTAGACGTCAGATTCTGACGTCTAAAGACGGCACCCGCACTAAAAATTATAATGGCCGTAGACCCATAACATAGGTATTCAAATGAAGCAGAAAGAGCTGAGTAAGACATTATGATGATTTCAAATTGAAAAAAACCATGATTTGCACACCAAATATTTCATCTCCCCTCAACATCGCTGAAAATTTGCCGGAATATTTGGCATGTAATACAATTCTTGGCTTATGGTAATGGTGAAATGAGAGCTGTAATTTTGAAAAATTATTACATGCGAAATGGTGTAACTTTGAAAATACAGAACCCAATTTCAGCAAATTTTCGGGGATTTTGGCGGAATATGACAGAATAAGCCGAGAAAAAAATTGTTAAATCAATTTAAACAGCGACCGAGCTAATTTAAAAAAAAGGCTTTTTCCAGGATCTGGTGAAACAGACTGTAGGGCGTGGCCATAATGATTGAAATCCATTGCGACAGAGCACGATGATGCTTAGAACTGTATTTCTCCATAACGAGTAATTTATGATTATTCACTTATTAACAATGAAGCAGTATTTTAACATTGACAACTAATTTATTAACGCAATGAAAATGTCATTTTGCTGTCAGTTTGAATCATTACTGTCTATTTTGTGAAATTTTAATGTCGCTTTTTTGAAAATGTATAACATGACACGAGTAATATAGAGATCCAAATATAATATTTAAACAGAAGCATTTTTTAATAAAATCAACCCATAATGAGATTGTATATTCTCTGAACAGTTTGCAATATATCTCGTTTTTTTTATCCGATATGCATTTCATTTTCCAACCACTTTGGAACATGGCAATTTTCTTCATAAAAAATCGTGTGTCCCGTCCAGGTTCTGTAGGCCTAATGTAAAGTAAAGTTGAATAATTAATCAGTGTTAATTGTGTACAAAGCAATGGCAACATGCACAAATTAAAGGGTGTTATAAACGATTGATTCTGCTTCCACCTTCACTCCATCACATTCATCACTTCCATCACACACGTAACATTGATTAACCTGTCTGGTGTGTTGCGTCTGATGTGTTTGGCCGTTGACTGCTTTCCTCTCGGGACTCTAGAGGTCAATATCTAAACATGTAGCGGGTCTCTATTTGACTGATTAAACAATACCTCTGTTAGGTTTTTTTTAGTCTGCTCAGCTTTACCTGATCATTTTAACTATTGTACGCGGTGTTCATTGCTATCCTGATTATATCACCAAGCTCTGACTCTAGAGGTCAATATCTAAACATGTAGCGGGTCTCTTTTTAAATGACTAATCAATACATCTGTTGGCGGTTTTTTTAGTCTGCTCAGCTTTAACCGATTATTTTAACCATTGTACACTGTGTTCAATGCTATCCTGATTAATCGCCAAGCTCTAACACAGAGATCCTCATTTTTAAAGTAGTAATACAATCACTAGATTTCGTCTGCTGCAAATGACTTAGTTTTAATAGGTACTTAACATAGTTGTCTCAATTTCATAGCATCCGAGTTTTTTTAGTATCGTTTTTACACAGCTTGTTGTGTAAGTAAAATGGAGGTCATTGTGACCGGGTCTGCTGCGAAGTCTGTTAGGCAGCCCGGTTATACAGGTTAGTTTAATGCAAGGCTGCAAATTTTAAATGAAATTGTTTTAGGCTTAGAACAATTATACAAATAAAGAAAAAATAAATAATGATGATGCGATTATGTCTGACTAATGATGAGATTATGTCTCACTAATGATGAGATTATGTCTCACTGATGATGAGATTAGCTCTCACGGATGATGAGATTATGTCTCACTGATGATGAGATTATGTCTCACTGATGATCAGATTATGTCTCACTGTTGATGAGATTATGTCTCACTGATGATGAGATTATGTCTCACTGATGATCAGATTATGTCTCACTGATGATGAGCTTAGCTCTCACTGATGATGAGATTATGTCTCACTGATGATGAGATTATGTCTCACTGATGATGAGATTATGTCTCACTGATGATCAGATTATGTCTCACTGTTGATGAGATTATGTCTCACTGATGATGAGATTATGTCTCACTGATGATGAGATCATGTCTCACTGATGATGAGCTTATGTCTCACTGATGATGAGCTTAGCTCTCACTGATGATGAGATTATGTCTCACTGATGATGAGATTATGTCTCACTGATGATGAGATTATGTCTCACTGATGATCAGATTATGTCTCACTGTTGATGAGATTATGTCTCACTGATGATGAGATTATGTCTCACTGATGATCAGATTATGTCTCACTGATGATGAGATTATGTCTCACTGATGCAACTCACATGTTAAAGTGGGTTAAAAAACACGATATAAAAAAAATGTTTTACAATTTAATTTGTGAAAACTCTGAAGTTTCATTTTTATATGGTGACGTGTGTATTTTTGTAATGTGGACCATTTACTAGGATATTAAGACAATAAATCCTGCCACTGATATATTAACGCCATATATTCTAATACTGATATATTAAGACATACACTCAGAAACTGATATATTAAGACCATAAACTCTAATACTGATTGACACCATACATTTTGATAATGATATATTGACACCATACATTCTAATACTGATATATTGACACCATACATTTTAATAATGATATATAAGGACCATCCACTCTAATACTGATATATTAAGACCATACACGTTGATACTAATATATTAGGACAATACACGTTGGTACTGATATATTAACACCATAAATTATAAACCTGATATATTGACATCATACATTCTAATACTGATATAGTAACACCATACATTCTGATACTGATATAATGACACGATACATTTTGATACTGACATATTGACACCCTACATTCTAATACTGATATATTGACGCCATACATTATGATACTGATATATTGACACCATACATTCTGATAATGATATATTGACACCATAATTATTATACTGATATATTAAAACCATACATTCTGATACTGATATATTGAGACCATACACTTTAGTTCTGATATACATGTATAAGATCACACATTCTGATATTGATATAATAAGATCATACACTCTAGTACTGATATATTGAGACCATGCAATTTGATACTGATATATTAGGACCATGCAATTTGATACTGCTATATTAAGACCATACATTCTAGTACTGATCACCCTGCCCAGTCAGGTCAGACCGTCAGACTACCAGTCTGACCTTGACAACGGGTGTGTCTGAAGCCGGTACGAAAAGGAGGGGGTGCGAGCAGCATGAATATTCATTATGACGTCACTGGTTTACTGACTGTGGTGTAGAGGTCACACTCAGGTCAGATTGTCTGGCCTGCAGGAGTTGGGCAGGGAAGAGGGGCCTAAGACCATACACTCTAGTACTGATATATTAAGACCATGCAATTTGATACTGATATATTAAGAGCATACACTCTAATACTGATACCATACATTCTGATACAGATATATTAACCTTTACAACCATACTGTTGAAACCCCAGTGAAGTTCATATTCTTTGAAAAATATGACTAAAACAGCGTTGCTCAATATGAAGGCGTGTGGAGGGATGTGCAGGATTTGTGAGTCTATTCAAAGATGCAGGCAATCAACATTACATCAGCCTATTGTCACGAAAAAAAACCATATGAATTAAATGAAGCAATTCAGGGATTTATGGTGCAATCAAACGTAGTCTGCCTGTTGTCTTATTCATACATCCATCGTAAAACAGACATAAGAGTACATGTTTGCATCGTCCAATTGTATCCGAATTCACTATAGAGTTATCATAAAAGTTAAACAGAAAATAGTAAATCAAAAGCCAGCACAAAATATGATATATATTAACATAGAATAAAACAATAGGACACATGCTGGTGCATAGCAAAATACAGCATATAATATATAACATAAAACATATATGGGAGCATACAAAATAACGTATGACAGCAATATTAAAAGCTAGAAAAAATCCGTGAACAAAACCTGATTTGTTTTATATACAGTGATCTCTACCACCTCTACACCACTCATCACATTGATTATCTGTCTGCCGTGTTTTTTTACCACTGGCTACTTCCTGAAGGTCAATGTCTCGCCATGTATCAGATCTATCTGACTCTCTGAGTGACATCATATACATTATCTGTCTGCTGTGATTTGACCACTGGCTACTTCCTGAATGTCAATGTCTCGCCATGTATCAGATCTCTCTCTGACTCTCTGACTGGCATCACAATCATTATCTGTCTGCCGTGTTTTGACCACCTGCTATTTCCTGAAGGTCAATGTCTCGCCATGTATCATATCTATCTGACTCTCTGAGTGACATCATATACATTATCTGTCTGCTGTGATTTGACCACTGGCTACTTCCTGAATGTCAATGTCTCGCCATGTATCAGATCTCTCTCTCTGACTCTCTGACTGACATCAAAATCATTATCTGTCTGCCGTGTTTTGACCACCTGCTATTTCCTGAAGGTCAATGTCTCGCCATGTATCATATCTCTATCTGACGAGTGACTGACATCGCTTTGATAATCATGTTTGTCGTGTTTTGACCACTGGCTACTTCCTGGAGGTCAATGTCTCGCCATGTATCAGATTTCTCTCTGACTCTCTGACTGATTACGTGATGAACCAGAGGGGACTTCAAACGTGACGTACACAACCTTTGTATAACATTTGTACAATGTAGGACCAATGTAGAAGACGTTGGGCCGACATTCTACAAATGTCATACAAATATTTTGTGTTTGCTCAGAACAGGGCTGGGGGCCCTAGGGTAGTGGTTAGCACCGCTGCCTTTCACACCAGAGTTCGGGGCTCGGTTCCCGGTCTCGGCGGTTGGAAAGAAACAAAAAATGTTTCTTTCCCATCCACGTGTGAAAGTCAGTATTGTGGGGAGCCTCTGTGAACGAGAGGTAGCGTGCTCGGCCTCAGACCGCCAGGGCTCAAATTTCGAATCATGTGTCTGGAGGACAGTGTCATCTCATTCATCTCACCATCCTCAGTAGGTTATCCTTGCCCAGTTTAGCTTATATGTGCACAAAGGTGGCCTAAAGCCCGATTCATTTCATTTCATTGCTCAGAACATCTCAATAATTACTGAGAGTTGAGAAACACGTGATGTGTCATTTGGATTTAATGAAAATGTAAATCGCTCACAATATTTACACATGTATCTATATATATATATATATATATATATACAGCATATAATATATAATATAACACATATATGGGAGCATACAAAATAACAATATATATATATATATACATATATATATATATATATATATATATAGACGCTGATAATTGTTCAATATACTATTTAGCAGGGTATCGCAATTACAGAAAATTATATATTATCTTTTTTGGCTTCTAGAAAGAAACGTGTACATTTCAAGACCACACACATGACAACTGTCCACTAGTAAAAGTAAAAAAGTAAAAAAGAAAACCCCCCTAGTTTCAAGCAATTGAACCAAATACGAGGCGTATAATCGATGCTGGTTTAACCCTTTAACCGCTGGTGCCGCATATATTCGTGTTTTCATTTTTTATTAGCACATTAAGTAACACATTTTAACTATGTTAAAGATAAAATGTGACATCAACCAGCAAGACTTGAAAAGAGTTGACCTCCATTTTGTCAAATCTGAATAATTTTCACCAACTTGAAGTTGTGGATCGCGTCAGCGAGAGACAACTTCAAGTGGGTGAAAATTCCAATTGAATTATTCGGCGGTTAAGGGGTTAATGTATTCCACCGTCTGCGACGCTGGACCAACAATAACCCAACATTGTGTAAACTGGACAACGAAGGTGCGTCTCGGACCAGGGTGTTTTTATCCTTGTCCTCAATGTCACCATTTCGTCTCCCGGCACTTTGTCTGTCACCTCTGTCTGTCGTCATCTCATCAAACATTGACGATGTGTCGTGTCCTGAACACCTAGATATCTATATAAAGATGGGGGTTACACAGCTGCAACAAACACCAAATGTATAAATCGTTTAAATGTAATATAATTGTAAATTAAAATAAGTCGTTTTTTATATTTAAAAGGGGAGGATTTGTATTAGAAATTTTATTTTTTAATGAATAGCGTGAAAACTTTTTTATACGTTTTAGTGATTCATGTTATATTGCTCACACAGATTTATTTAAAGATATGAAAATTCTAACACTTACAAAATTATATATTCTGAAGGTACATATATTTATGTGTAAATTTAAGAACAATACGCTTCCCGAATTATGTTCTTCTATGTTCACAGCAAACAGTCAAATACATACATACCATACACAAACATCTTCAAACCTACATATACCGATGTGAAATATAAAAATGCTTTATAGAACACTACGATATTCGGGAGTTGGGATTTGGAATAATATGAAATCAAAAATTAATATTTCATCTAATTTTCTCCATTATAAATTTAATTTACGGCAGTACCTTTTGGCTGTTAGTGATATACACTGTATACTGAAGTAAAATGCATCGCTTTTTTGTTGTATCTCACATTCTGAAGATATTACTGCACTTGCACACACAAACAAAATGTATACATAATTAGAGGAAATATAAGCCAGGCGGCTTCCCTCCTCACTTTCTGTTATATACTATTGTATATATAATATGTATATGTATGTTTCAGATAATAAAAATAATAATAATTAATATTATTATTATTATTCAAATGTGAACATGAAAACCAGCGTACACAAATTGACCTTATTTTCCCATATACATGCATAGACGTATAAGTGGATCAAGTCTATTGTGAAACAGCGCTATAAACGACTAAGAATAAACCTACTGAGGGAAAACAGCGACAGCCGGGACAACAATAAACCGAGAAAGCGATATAAACTGTATTCTTAAAAACTGCTTTATCACAAATAATAGTAGAAGCAGTTAACATGGAAAGTGAAAGTAACAATAGGACTAACAAAACTAACAATAAAAACAGCACCAATGACAATAATCATCAGAAGACAAGAAATAAAAATAATTAATGCGTTTATATTAAATGAATGCATTTTTGTATGAGGTAATAAATAAATTCTTCACATGTGCTAATATTGTTGCATATTGTAACAACATTCTGATTCAATTTTGTCTCACAAATTGCTAAAAAAATGACGCCTGTCGACCATATTCAAGTCATGTGTGCTGTTTTATTTCGTGTTCTTTTCATCAATCAAACAAACCCTCGATGTTTTTCGCCAAAGCAATGAATTATCTGAAGAGATACACATTAAGATCCAGCTACAGATTATGTTGCCTCTAACCCTTTCAGCGCGGGGATCGACTTTAGACGTCAAGTCTGTCCCAGAACTAAAATAAATAAAATATTATTATAAATAAAATATTTATAATGGCCGTAGACCATAATATAGGTATTAAAAAATTAAATAATTATTGTTCGGTGGGATTACCCTTTACAGTGCAGAGATCGACTTTAGTCGTCAGAATCTGACGTCTGAAGACGTCAGATTCTGACGTCTAAAGTCGATCCACGCCCTGTAAGATTAAACATATTTATAATGATCGTAGACCCATGACATAGGTATTCAAATGAATCAGAAAGAGCTGACTAAGACATTTATGCTGATTTCAAATTGAAAAAAAACACCTTTGGTTGCGATGTTTTTTACAAATTAATTCAGCGCTTTAAGGGTTAATACAATGATAAGACCTTGGCATATTTTAACCCTTACAACGCTGAAATATTGTTGTATAAACCATGGAGACTAAAGGGTACTTTTCAATTTGAAATCATCATAAATGTCTTAGTTATCTCTTTCTGGTTCATTGGTATACCTATGTTATGGCTCTACAGCTGTCAGAAATATTTTCATTCTTTTATCGGGGATCGTCTTTATACGTCAGAATCTGACGTCTGCGGACGTCAGATTCTGACGTATAAATACGGTCCCCACGCTGAGAGGGTTACGCCAAAATAGTGTATTAACTATCAGCAGTTACACGTGATCAAGTCTCAATCGATCAGTAAGCTTAAGATTGACTTTGGAAAAAGCATTTGGTCTCATAATTATTTTTAATTTGAAATCATCATCAAAAAATTCATTTGAATACCCATGTTATGAATCTACAACCATTATAATTTTTTAATTCTTTCAAAAGTTTCAGTGCAAGGATGGACTATCGTCTATGGACGTCAGATTCTGACGTCTCAAGTCGTTCCCTGCGCTGACAGGGTTAAGCAATTATAATGGTTGTAGACATACGAGGAACATCGAAAAGTTGTCGGGTCATTCTCGAGTGGCAAGATTTGGGTGACAATTATATTTTGAAGATTTTGACAAAAAAGACAAACAGGTCTTGATAACACCGTGTATAGGTGTATCCTGCCCTCGCCCTCACAAATCATGCTGTTATTAGCTTTGTGGTGAGACAAAGCATTCTATTGTTCTGTCTGGCCAGTGTCAAATTGACCACTGAACCTGAATATCTCGTATCTAGGCTACATTTTGTTCTTGGTCAACACAAGACGGTTCCCATAGCAACCCCTTAACCCTTGAACCGCTGAATTGTTTCACATAAACCACGGAGATCAAAGGGTTTTTTCAATTTTAAATCACCGGCTTATTTAGCTGTTTCCACTTCATCTGAATAACTATGTTATGGGTCTATGGTCATTATAAATATTTCTTAAAAGACGCTTAAAATCAGATTTAGCTCAACACCAAAAGAAAATAAGTTTCGACCTGTTTTCGTCGTCGACGTTTTTTCGTCAAAAAGTCAGAGGTCAAAGGTCATTCAACAAATTTAACGGTGAATTTTTTCGTCTCGTTTCGTCGACGACGGAAAAAAATCAAACAGCCAATCGAGTAGGATATAACAAAACGTAAAAAACGTCGACGACGAAAACAGCCACTCGAATGGGCCTATTGTCTGGACAATGATGGTACCTTTCATTTGTGCTTGGCAATGTCACCCCTACATCTCTCGTCACTTTGTCTGCCACCTCTGTTTGTCGTCATCTCATTAAAAATTGACGTCGTGTCTTTTCTTGACCACCTAGAAATCAAAATGGAGTAGACAAGCTTTCTCACTAAGTTGTGGACGATAAAGCTGGAAGAAAGATTAAATTGATAAATTTATAAATAAATTGAATATTTTCAAATGAAACGGAAAGGTCTAACTAAGACATTTATGATGAATAAAAAAATCCTTTGGTCTCCATGGGTTATACACAAATATTTCAGAGCTTATAGGGTTAAAGGGTTAAAACAGATCAAACTTGTATTAGCCGGGAGAATCTCCTCATAAGTGGACAGGGAAGAAACGTTAGGTTTCCGTGAACCCTGAATATCGTCTGGATAGTTTTGACGTCAAACACCCCAGCAAGCAGCACGCTTAGCCCTTCAAGCTCTCAAGAATGAAAATTTCCAGGGAGCTGGTTTACTAATACATGGCAATTTTCATTAATTTTTCACCCACTTCAAGTCGTCTTCGCCCACCACAAGTCGAGAATTGCGACAGCAATTCGCGGCTTGTAGTGGATGGAGATGACTATGGTAAATTCAGGCTTGAAAGGGTTGACAAGTAAATAAATCCCCCAGCCCTAAGCTTAGATAAGGATCTGCATTCTGGGTAATAAATGACTTTGTTTTTAAAAAGGGTGGAATCTTAGAGAGCTGCATTATTGGGCAGAAAAACAGCAAACCACCAAAATAAACTGACTATTACGACAAACAAAGGAAGAGCAAGATCAAGACCTAGGAAGCTGTATGTGTCTTACGTCAGCACAGCGATTTATTCTTCAAACGATACAATGTCACGCCCTCAGATTTATGGAGATAGATATGTGTCAGATTCGACGCGCTAGGTAATACAAAGAACTTGAACATTATACGAGTAAAACAACAGAAATATAATTTATTAATTAAATTATTTATTCATTAATTCATTTATTCATTCATTCATTTATTCATTCATTCATCCATTCATTCACACATTCATTCATTCATTCATTCATTCATTCATTCATTCATTCATTCATTCATTCATTCATTCATTCATTCATTTATTCATTCATTCATTCATTCATTCATTCATTCATTCATTCATTCATTCATACGTTCCTTCGTTCGTTCGTTCATTCATTCATTCATTCATTCATGCATTCTGTCATGGATGTTTCCATCCATCCAATCAATCAAACATAAAGTAACTAGTGTTAATTACTTGATGTGGGATATATTCTGCTAATTATTATACTGATCATCAGATTCCATCAGCTCATCCACGTATGCTGTTACAGTATATCCCTTACAGCGAGGGGATCGCCTTTAGACGGCAGAATCTGACGTCTGCAGACGTCATATTCTGACGTCTAAAGTCGATCTGTAAGATTAAAAATATAGCATAGGTATTGACATGAATCGAAAAGAGCTAACTGAGAAATACATGATGATTTTTAATTGAAAATACACTTTGGTCTCCATGGTTAGGCTTAATAGAAAAATATCCCAGCGCTTTAAGGGTTAAATAGATGGAATAATGGATAGATGAAAGATGTAGAGTATATAATCTATAATTTATTATATTGATCACCAGATTCCATGAGCTCATGGAAAATGGATATATGAAAGATAGAATAGGCAATCTAGCTAATGTGTAATGGCTGGAAGCCAAGAAGATGTGACAAGAATAGATCAGTCGGATAAATTAGCATTCAGCGTAAATATTCAAAATCTACCTCATCGGCTTCTATAATGTCGCACGACGTGCATTGAGATGATGTGTCTTCTTTCAAGTTGTTCTCCAGAGAAGGTGGTCGTGACAGACACGGCAGGTTATGTTAGTTTTCCGCAGCACGTCGGCAATTTCTGTTTGATACGTGGACTATTCTAAGGGGTTGTGTCAAGTTAAAAAAAATCAAAAAATCCGAGAAACACTCGGAAGTGGGTGGGTGGGTCATGCCCCAACTCTGATTTTGTGTTTTTTTGCGTTTTTTGTGTTGTTTTCATGTTCCTAAATGTTTCCAAAAAAAATTAAAGAATAAAAGGATAGGGGGGTGTATGGGTGGGGTCTGACCAATCCGAGTTTTTCCCGATTTTTTTGATTTTTTATAACTTGACAAGACTCCTAAACACCAGCAGATCAATGACATAAAAAACGAGATTCATGACTGGAAAGTTAATACAATATAAAGGTGCAAAGAATAACCGATTTTCTGTGGTGTGATGACTATCTAAAAAACTGTTAATTATCTACAAAACCGTGGAATTGTGACACATTATATTGTTACCGATTCGTTTTCATAAATTTAAATAGCTCATATCAATCTCTATTCGAAGCTTTGTCTTTTAAAGATGTATGTTATATTAATATACGTTGTTGGTTACAATTTATGATTGTTTACACACAATGTAGAATTTGAGACGTAATTGTAAAGAGCGCAAACTGTAAATTTGTAGATTGCAAATCGTATTTTATAGAGTGCGACTATTTAAGTATATATCCACAGTACATAGTATAGACTTGCTGATGGCCCTTTTCAGGCTGGAAAACAAACAGAAACCAACTGTGACGCTAGTTGACACTGTCTCACATTATCGGGGAACATTTACCCTGTCAGTGAGGAGACCGTCTTTATACGTCAGAATCTGACGTCTGTAGACGTCAGATTCTGCCGTAGGAAGACGGTTCCCGCGCTGAAAGAATTAAAATATTTCTAATGGTCGTAGACCCTTAACATAGATATTCAAATTAATCGTAAAGAGCTATCCAAAACATTCATGATGATTCAAATTGAAAAAAAAACCTTTGGTCTCCGTGGTTTATACAATATAACTCGCTGTACGGGTTAACCCTTAAAGCGCTGAAATAATTTGTAAAAAACATCGCAACCAAAGGGTTTTTTCAATTTGAAATCAGCATAAATGTCTTCGTTAGCTCTTCCCGATTCATTTGAATACCTATGTTATGGGTCTACGGCCATTAGAAATATTTTTACTTTTACAGTGCGGGGATCGACTTTAGTCGTCAGAATCTGACGACTGAAGTCGATCCCCGCGCTGTAAGGGTTAAGCCTCAAGCGACAATCAGAACCTCTCCTGGGTCCAGTTCCACTGTTAACCACATCGTCTTCTTACGCGCCACTTTGATTGTCAAACTATATATTCAGTGAATCAAATGATCAGCGAAAGAGCATGGTCAAAGAAAACATATATCAAGCTAATGATTTGTAAAATAGAAAGAGGCATACAATTTTTCACGCCATGGCTTCGCCCATAGTTACCCTCCTTTCGCTGGAGCGATTGCATATCATGGTTGTTGTCATATTTATCAAACCTAAGTCACTTTAATTGGCTCGATCCATGGAATTCCACTACATGATGATGGCAAGCATGTCTGCTGTTTTATTGTTCAGTAATCTTATATTATGAGCAGATCATCTTGTTCTCTGCCTTTCATCACAGCTTTGAGAATCGCTGTTTTGATTTACCTTTGTGTATTTTACACTTTTACGTTTTGTAATACAGTTTGCAGCTCGCATCAAATTTCAAGTGATATGGACTGTGCCTGTCGTTTTTTTTCAAATATTCCATTAGCTGTATAATATAACCCCTGAAACAAATTTAAGCTTTAATCGTATTTCAAGTGCGCATAATTATACAAATTCAATTTCAATTAAAATGACTTCCATAGCGGAGGATCGAGCTTGGGAGGTGTAAAAATCCGCATCAGCGCTCGAAGAAGTGCTCAAGCCAATGTTGATGTTATCGGAGGTATCTTCAAACTTAAAAGGTTCCCAGGATTTCTGATCTAATGTTATTTAATACTTTATTATTCTTTATGACAAAACTAATAGCAGTAATTTTGTTAATTTTGTTAAAATTAATAAACAGTAGTTTATATTTTTCTTCCAAATGACTAAAGAAACACAATATTTGATTCATAAAGGTTTCTTAGGTTACCATTGAGGTTTATGGAGAAAACAATATGTTCATTTACCCTGAAATGCGATGAAAAACATTTTAGCAGCCATTGTGGATTTTCTATTTTCTGGAAAAGCACAGCCGTAATAAGAAGGCTCTACTACTTAATGTCATCAGTTGCCCCTAGAGAAGCTGTGTACCAAATTTGGTGGTGATGTCCGCCCGGTAAACTGGTAAATATAATGCGAAAAAATGATGCTATGGAGCCTAGTCGAGTTGCCACTCAATGTAAAAGTCCAAAAAGGTTGCAAAGTCTGGTATTGCAAGGTTTTATGATTGATTCCTGTTCCTATAATATTCAGGGACATTTTGCACTTAGTTGTCCTCTTGACAACTTTGGGCAATTTTTATTATGAGGTCAAAAATTCAAGAGGGGTCACAATGGTAAAAAATGTACATTGTCATTCATTATTTAGTTGCGTTGGAATGAAAACTCGGTATATCATGCTTAATTGACTTTTGTAAAACGACTAAGAGTAAACCAATAAACAAACGTCATCATAGCGATCAACAGGTCAATGTCAAGGTCAATTTTGGGGTGCAATGATGAAAAATGCAAGGTAGTAAACCATTTTTTTATTTTGCGTAGAATGGATTATTATTTTATGCACAACTATCACCTGTCATGCAATTTAAAAAGGTAAACAGGGTAAAGGTCAAGGTCAATGATAATATACATGTGTAATGAAGTAACCTGGTAACTGGTAGTTTATTACACAATAAGTTACAAGTAACACACATTTTAGCAAAGTTTAGCTAGGGTGAAGATATATTGCTGGACACAAGATATGATGGAGAGTATAAACACGATGAAGCTGATGTCACCATAGTGAGCATCGTTCTCAACCGAGCAGCTGCTGCAATTGCTGCAGGCAAGACAAACTATACTATACGCATCATGACGGGCGATGCAGGTGTATACATTTGTGCTATTGCTATAGGGTCTACTGACTGCACATAAGGGACAATAAACGTTTAGATGGAGAAATGGAATGACAATGTGCTCCACATCAACTTCACATGCCGGCAGTATGGCTCCAAATCTCTGCAGCTGTTGGGGATGCATGCACTGTTAGGATGTCACACCACATCCTCTCCATTTGGAAAAGGGAGGTGAGCGCACTGAGGGTGCTGATGTCACGAGATTGTCCTCGATTGCACACAACCCCCAGCAGATCAACTGCCACGCATTTTCAGCTCATGGAGACGGACAGGGACATTTTCACAGCAGTTTATGGGCGAAAGCCTGGAACTTCAATGGCAAGTGCACAATATAACTTGTGCATCCGCAAGAGGGGGAAGCTCATCAAAGTTATGTTTCTGTCGCATACTGAAACAAACTTTATTACTTTATATTCTCCTCAGTCACCTTCAACTTCTCCTGTGGAAGTCAGCTGACAAAAATGCACCACAAGCCTGTACAGATCATCCCGACCAGTATGACTGGAAGCGTGGCAAACGATGGATCCCCAGTCCAGCATACCATGATGGTCTACCAGCTCCACCACATCTAATGGATGTGATCAGTTTGCGGTGTAAAGCTGAGGGTGTCCATGTGGTGCAGAATTATGCAGTTATCACAAAGAGCGCGTTGGCTGTACCCTCTACTGCTTATGCATGGGTGACAAATTAATGTCATGACACACACACAGAAAGGACATGATGCATGGGAGGGAAAACATAAATGATAATGTGGATTTTGATGAGATAGGAAACGATGAGCACATGAGGGATGTAGAGGTATATGAATAAACCACAAGAAAGAGCACTTAATTATATGACAATATGACAATATTTATATGACAATAATTATTGTGTATTTTTCGTTGTCTAACCAGCTCATCATATCTGCCATGGTTTTACCCAACATGTTGATGCCAGGCCAATATTCTGGTTTAGTGCGTGTTGTGTCTTGTGCACTAATGCCAGTGCTCCAGAATTTGTCTGTAATAATTATTACTGCAGCCATTCACCCTTTTACCCTCCAAAATTTGACCTTTCGACTTTCAATTTAACCTTTTGCTGACCTCGGTGTTTGAAATATGGCCCACCACCATGCATACTATGTTTAGACAGGGATGTAAACTTTTATCCGAGCTGAATTTCAATGTTCTACAGCAATTTTCAATTTGTTACCTCTTTGACCTCTGAAATTTAACATTTTGGTGACCTTCGTGTTCGTAATATTTTCTACGGCCATGCATAATAAGCTAATATGAAAATTTGAGCTTTTATTCAGGCCAAATTTCAACGTCCTTGAGAATTATCAATTTTTTACGCTTTTGACCTCATAAATTGACCATTTTTACCTATACTTCATGATTTTTATGATTTTGGTGTTTGGATTTATATCCACAGGACTGCATAACATATTATTTTATGACATGAGCTTTCATTTGAGCTGAATATGTAAGTTTTTGAACTGTTTTCCAATTTTAACTCTTTTGACCCCCAAAATTGACCTTCTGGTCTCATAAAAAAAATTGCCAAAGGTCGTCCAGAGGACAACGAGGTGGAAATAGTTCCCAGACACCATAAGAACAAACATATTTCAAAAAACCTTGCAATACTAGACTTTGCAATGTCAACCATAACTGGCAACTCGACTATATATTGTTGCACACAGAGCGTATCTACTTGTGTTGCCATGCAACGTCAAAACGTAGTATCTGCTTACTTTACAAGTAAGCAGATACTGCTTTTTGACAGTGTGGTATTTTGCTGTGACTGCGCATGACGGTCATCTCACTTCCTCTCTGATTACTTCCGGTCATTAGGACTACACATCATTCAGCTTCTGATCATCATTATATGTGTCTGCAGCAGGTGTGTTACGGAGGTCATAGGGTCGTATAGACAACAATCTGCCAAGTGCTGGACCAGTGTCACTGACCTCCTGAACCAGTGTCACTGACCTACTAAACCAGTGTCACTGACCTACAGAACCAGTGTCACTGACCTACTGGTCCAGTGTCACTGACCTACTAAACCAGTGTCACTGACCTACTGAACCAGTGTCACTGACCTACTGGACAAGTGTCAATGACCTACTGGGCCAGTGTCACTGACCTACTGGACTACTGTCACTGACCTACTGGGCCAGTGTCACTGACCTACTGGACCAGTGTCACTGAACTACTGGACAAGTGTCACTGACCTACTAAACCAGTGTCACTGACCTACAGAACCAGTGTCACTGACCTACAGAACCAGTGTCACTGACCTACTGGTCCAGTGTCACTGACCTACTGAACCAGTGTCACTGACCTACTGGACAAGTGTCACTGACCTACTAAACCAGTGTCACTGACCTACTGAACCAGTGTCACTGTCCTACTGAACTAGTGTCACTGACCTACTGGTCCAGTGTCACTGACCTACTGAGCCAGTGTCACTGACCTACTGAACTAGTGTCACTGACCTACTGAACTAGTGTCACTGACCTACTGGTCCAGTGTCACTGACCTACTGAACCAGTGTCACTGACCTACTGGACAAGTGTCACTGACCTACTGAACTAGTGTCACTGACCTACTGAACCAGTGTCACTGACCTACTGGACAAGTGTCACTGACCTACTAAACCAGTGTCACTGACCTACTGAACCAGTGTCACTGACCTACTGAGCCAGTGTCACTGACCTACTTGGCCAGTGTCACTGACCTACTAAACCAGTGTCACTGACCTACTGAACCAGTGTCACTGACCTACTGAGCCAGTGTCACTGACCTACTTGGCCAGTGTCACTGACCTACTAAACCAGTGTCACTGACCTACTGAACTAGTGTCACTGTCCTACTGAACCAGTGTCTTTGACCTACTGGGCCAGTGTCACTGACCTACTGGGCCAGTGTCACTGACCTACTGAACCAGTGTCACTGACCTACTGGACAAGTGTCACTGACCTACTAAACCAGTGTCACTGACCTACTGAACCAGTGTCACTGACCTACTGAACTAGTGTCGCTGACCTGCTGGACCAGTGTCACTGACCTACTGAACCAGTGTCACTGACCTACTAAACCAGTGTCACTGACCTACTGAACTAGTGTCACTGACCTACTGAACTAGTGTCACTGACCTACTGGACCAGTGTCACTGACCTGCTGGACCAGTGTCACTGACCTACTGGACCAGTGTCACTGACCTACTGGACTACTGTCACTGACCTACTGGGCCAGTATCACTGACTCACTGGGCCAGTGTCACTGACCTACTGAACCAGTGTCATTGACCTACTGAACTAGTGTCACTGACCTACTAAACCAGTGTCACTGACCTACTGAACCAGTGTCACTGTCCTACTGGGCCAGTGTCACTGACCTACTGAACCAGTGTCACTGACCTACTGGGCCAGTGTCACTGACCTACTGAACCAGTGTCACTGACCTACTGGGCCAGTGTCACTGACCTACTGAACCAGTGTCACTGACCTACTGAACCAGTGTCACTGACCTACTGAACCAGTGTCACTGACCTACTGGGCCAGTGTCACTGACCTACTGAACCAGTGTCACTGACCTACTGAACCAGTGTCACTGACCTACTGGGCCAGTGTCACTGACCTACTGAGCTAGTGTCACTGACCTACTGAACTAGTGTCACTGACCTACTGAACTAGTGTCACTGACCTACTGAACTAGTGTCACTGACCTACTGGGCCAGTGTCACTGACCTACTGGACCAATGTCACTGACCTACTGGACCAGTGTCACTGACCTACTGAACCAGTGTCACTGACCTACTGAACCAGTGTCACTGACCTACTAAACCAGTGTCACTGACCTACTGAACTAGTGTCACTGACCTACTGAACTAGTGTCACTGACCTACTGGACCAGTGTCACTGACCTACTGGTCCAGTGTCACTGACTCACTGGGCCAGTGTCACTGACCTACTGAACTAGTGTCACTGACCTACTGAACCAGTGTCACTGACCTACTGGTCCAGTGTCACTGACTCACTGGGCCAGTGTCACTGACCTACTGAACCAGTGTCACTGCCCTACTGAACCAGTGTCACTGACCTACTGGACCAGTGTCACTGCCCTACTGAACTAGTGTCACTGACCTACTGAACCAGTGTCACTGACATTAGGTCTCTCAAGTGGGATGAATGGAGTTACCCAGAGGGAGTGATCCTTCCTATTGTCACTCTGGGGACTATCCGACCCGAGGATAGCGGAGCTGCGCAAA
This sequence comes from Flabesymbios commensalis, assembly GCA_964017125.1. Taxonomy (NCBI): domain Eukaryota; kingdom Metazoa; phylum Annelida; class Polychaeta; order Terebellida; family Flabelligeridae; genus Flabesymbios; species Flabesymbios commensalis. Next base: position 106,300,878 of record OZ024904.1, on the reverse strand, counting down.
ATGCCAAAGAGTTTCATCATTAAATTGTACTGCGAAACTCAAGTCTCCGGCCGTCTGGGCATGTCTGGGGGTATATCCCCTAGACATGCCTAGAACCCCTTATCGGGTGAGCGAAGGAAAACGCTCTCAATAACCCACCATGCCCTATCACCCCCACCCTCACATCATCATCTGTACATCATTCATCTCATCAATTGACTACAACGTTTTTATCGTATTATAATGTCACTTAAAAGACCTTTTGTGCCCAAAAGTGACGTAAAGCAATGATTTACTACTACTACTACTACTGGGCCAGTGTCACTGCCCTACTGAACCAGTGTCACTGACCTACTGGGCCAGTGTCACTGACCTACTGAGCCAGTGTCACTGACCTACTGAACCAGTGTCACTGACCTACTGGGTCAGTGTGACTGCCCTACTGAACCAGTGTCAGTGACCTACTGAGCCAGTGTCACTGACCTACTGAACCAGTGTCAGTGACCTACTGAACCAGTGTCACTGACCTACTAGGCCAGTGGCCGATAATTTAAACAACTTAAGTTCAAATCCCAGATGCTACTAGTCACTACAGTGTAACAATTGAATTTAGCTTATCTGTGCTTCAAATGAAAACGTCCACGCTATTTCCTGTCAAAGAATAGAATTATCTGAGACATCCACATTATGATCCTGCTGCAGATTTAGCTGGATTACAATTTCTGATTCTGATATAAAACACTCATAACACTAATCATGTTGATCATCTGTGTTGGTCATGATTTAGCTGGATTACAATTTGTTATCATCATATAGGGCCTAGATCCCTCATGACAATTTTGGTGTATACTGTTTAGTTAAATAGAGCAATGTATTGTAAGCTCGAATCGCTTCAGGGTACAATTGTCAAAGCTGTTCTTGGTCTGAGTAGGTACTCTCATCACTCCAAGTTGCTGACGGCTCTTGTTATCTTACCTATTGAAGAGAGTATTAAATCTATGTCCGTAAGCCTGATGAAAAGGATATTTTTAGTGAATTATCCAGTACGGAGTCTGTGCACATTTTTTATGTCTAAGTATTTATTAACCGGAAAGTACAGTAAAAGTACGCTTTTTGGCAGACTACTTGACATGGGTCTATCACCCCTTCTCTCTGCACTCTCAACATTTAAATATACGCAAAAGTATTCTGCTAGAGACGGGGTGATAGACTCATTGCAAGGCGTGTTGCATAGAGCTGACGTTTTGAATAGAAACTCTACCGCATATATTTTTACTAAATTATTGACCCGCTTTTAATACATTATACTGTGATATTTCTTATCTGTGATACGTTTGTATGTATGTAATATACAATATAATATGTTTTCCTTACTTGTGGGGGTTTTAATGAATAAATAATAATAATATAAGGCCTAGATCCCTCATGACAATCATGTTGATCATCTGGTGATGGTGATGACTTGCTGTTACATTAATTGTAAGATGATGCCTTAATCCGATGATGATATGGTAATTATTGTAGGCATTTTAAAATAGGTACTACACCACGCCACAATACAATAGGTACTACACCACGCTATTATGATTTAAAAAACACATTATGTTTTATTTTGATGGAATCACGTTGAATCGAATTTGAACGAACTTATGCTGCATCTTGGCCGCATTTGTGCTTGATAGTTTATTTCTGATAACGAAACACAATAGATTTCGTGAACAGTTTTCCGCCGGAGCTCGATTATTGAATTCTGTGTCTGGAGGGCGGTGTCATCTCATTCATCTCACCATCTAAAATAAGCCTTACAACGCTAAAATATCTCTGTGTAAACCATGGTAACCAAAGGGTTATTTTAAATTTAAAATCATTATAAAAGTCTTAGTTAACTCTTTCTGCTCTATTTGAATATCTCTGTTATGGTTCCACGGCCATTTTAAGTAATTTACTCATGAGTGGGTGGACTTTAGACGTCAGAATCTGACGTCTTAGTAAAGACGTCAGACATTGACGTCTAAAGTGGCTCTCGGCACTGAAATTTAGGTTAATGTCCAGCGAAGGGGAATGGGGGGGGTACAAGGGAGATGCAGGACCAGTTTCTGCTCTCTTCCCTAACGCATTTTCAATTTGATAAACACTTGATTAACTTATCGCATGTTGCCATCAATAAAGATTTTTTTCACAAAATTACCAATTGTTATTTAAAACTCTTGTCTTTCTGAGTAAAAAAAATTTCTAATAATTATTGTGCAAAACAGACCGCAATGTTTTTTCTAGTTTTTGCTGCCAGAGACGCTTTCTTGTTTTTCACAATCAGACATAAATAATAATAAAAAACTGGGATGTAAGAGGGAATGAGGGAGGGAGCATTCATAGAGATTACTACGGCTAAAGAGGGAGGGAGGGAAGGAGCATTCATAGAGATTACTACGGCTAAAGAAAGAGGGAGGGAGGGAGCATTCATAGAGATTATTACGGCTAAAGAGGGAGGGGGGAATATTCATAGAGATTACTACGGAGGGAGGGAGGGGGCGAGGGAGGGAGGGAGGGAGCATTCGAAGAGATTACTACGGCTTAAGAGGGAGGGAGGGAAGGAGCATTCATAGAGATTACTACGGCTAAAGAATGAGGGAGGGAGGGAGGGAGGGAGGGAGCATTCATAGAGATTATTACGGCTAAAGAGGGAGGGAGGGAGGGAGGGAGGAGGGAGGGAGGAGGGAGGGGAGGGAGGGAGGGAGGGAGCATTCATAGAGATTATTACGGCTAAAGAGGGAGGGAGGGAGGGAGCAATTATAGAGATTATTACGGCTAAAGAGGGAGGAGGGAACATTCTTAGAGAATACTACGGCTAAAGAGGGAGGGAGGGAGCATTGATAGAGATTACTACGGCTTAAGAGGGAGGGAATATTCATAGAGATTACTACGGCTAAAGAGGGAGGGGGGGGAGGGAGCATTGATAGAGATTACTAAATTGCTGCTGCTGACACATTGACCCTTTCATGGCTAAGCACGACTATAGTCGTTTTATTGGCAGATTAAATCACAGCTCTTGGGGAAGAAATGTGTGTTTAAACATCAAGATTTTTCAAGTGTGTGGACTTATGTTACCAAATGAGTAATTTTACCGACTTGATGTTGTGGATCGCGGTAGCGAGACACAACTTCAAGTGGGTTAATTGTTTATACTGTAGCGCTTTAAAGGGTTAATCCCACTAGGTACTCATTCCCATTTACATCCCACTAGGTACTCATTCCCATTTACATCCCACTAGGTACTCATTCCCATTTACATCCCACTATACCCGCCGTCAGATTTACTTGTATCGCATGTTTTTTGCCGATTTCTCAGTTAATTCTCAACCGATTTTGATGCAATTTTGGCGACTACCGGCGACTACCGTTTTCATTAGAAAATGTTGTACAGCTAAAAAGTTAGATCATCTGGCCTGTAATGCAATTCACGGCTAAAAACAAACTTTAATGTCACCAGTTTAATGGGTTTATAGAGGGACGTCGTAATTTTAAATTTACTACTTTTGAACTATATAATATTTTTAATGAAAATTTCACGGCAGTCGCCGCGTGACTCGAAAATACTCCTTGCAAAATTTCATCAAAATCGGTTGAGAATTGGCTGAGAAATCGGCGAAACACATGCAATACAAGTTAATCTGACGGCGGGTATAGGTACTCATCCCCATTTCCATTCTACCCAATTTCCTCCCGAAGGTAAATGCGAGTGATTTGATTTTATATGAAATACATCTCTTATATTGGTGTACTATCACTTCTAGTTTAAATTCAAATTATGCTCTGGGGTTGATAAATGTGAGAATAGCGCAGGAAGGGTTGTATAATTACAAATGCTTCTCCTGTCTTCCCCATAGAGAGATGGCGTCAATGACGTCTGAGCAAATTGTGTAATGTTGGACCAACGTCTGCAGCGCCGGCCCAACATTAATCCACACAGAGATAAGATGTCAGAATGTTTTGCCAATTATAATCGGGAAAATAGGGACAACACGTCGAATTGCTGTTATGACTTTTGATTCCTGTTCTGATAGCTGTGAGGCGTCCTGGAGGGTTTTCTAGCATCTTGCTGATTGTACTGCTTGCCTCCTGACTGTTCTAATAGCTGTGATGGCGTCCTGGAGGGTTTTCTAGCATCTTGCTTATTGTACTGCTTGCCTCCAGGCTGTTCTAATAGCTGTGATGGCGTCCTGGAGGGTTTTCTAGCATCTTGCTTATTGTACTGCTTGCCTCCTGACTGTTCTAATAGCTGTGATGGCGTCCTGGAGGGTTTTCTAGCATCTTGCTGATTGTACTGCTTGCCTCCAGGCTGTTCTAATAGCTGTGATGGCGTCCTGGAGGGTTTTCTAGCATCTTGCTTATTGTACTGCTTGCCTCCTGGCTGTTCTAATAGCTGTGATGGCGTCCTGGAGAGTTTTCTAGCATCATGCTGATTGTACTGCTTGCCTCCTGGCTGTTCTAATAGCTGTGATGGCGTCCTGGAGGGTTTTCTAGCATCTTGCTGATTGTACTGCTTGCCTCCTGACTGTTCTAATAGCTGTGATGGCGTCCTGGAGAGTTTTCTAGCATCATGCTGATTGTACTGCTTGCCTCCTGGCTGTTCTAATAGCTGTGATGGCGTCCTGGAGGGTTTTCTAGCATCTTGCTGATTGTACTGCTCGCCTCCTGGCTGTTCTAATAGCTGTGATGGCGTCCTGGAGGGTTTTCTAGCATCTTGCTGATTGTACTGCTCGCCTCCTGGCTGTTCTAATAGCTGTGATGGCGTCCTGGAGGGTTTTCTAGCATCTTGCTTATTGTACTGCTTGCCCCCAGGCTGTTCTAATAGCTGTGATGGCGTCCTGGAGGGTTTTCTAGCATCTTGCTGATTGTACTGCTTGCCTCCAGGCTGTTCTAATAGCTGTGATGGCGTCCTGGAGGGTTTTCTAGCATCATGCTTATTGTACTGCTTGCCTCCTTCCTGTTCTGATAGCTGTGAGGGCGTCCTGGTGGGTTTTGTAGAATCATGCTTATTGTACTGCTCGCCTCCTGGCTGTTCTGATAGTTGTGAGGGCGTCCTGGAGGGTTTTCTAGCATCTTGCTTATTGTACTGCTTGCCTCCTGACTGTTCTAATAGCTGTGAGGGCGTCCTGGAGGGTTTTGTAGTATCATGTTTATTGTACTGCTTGCCTCCTGACTGTTCTAATAGCTGTGATGGCGTCCTGGATGGTTTTCTAGCATCATGCTGATTGTACTGCTTGCCTCCTGACTGTTCTAATAGCTGTGAGGGCGTCATGGAGGGTTTTGTAGCATCATGCTGATTGTACTGCTTGCCTCCTGACTGTTCTAATAGCTGTGATGGCGTCCTGGAGAGTTTTCTAGCATCATGCTGATTGTACTGCTCGCCTCCTGACTGTTCTAATAGCTGTGATGGCGTCCTGGAGGGTTTTCTAGCATCTTGCTGATTGTACTGCTTGCCTCCTGGCTGTTCTAATAGCTGTGATGGCGTCCTGGAGGGTTTTCTAGCATCTTGCTGATTGTACTGCTTGCCTCCTGACTGTTCTAATAGCTGTGATGGCGTCCTAGAGGGTTTTCTAGCATCATGCTTATTGTACTGCTTGCCTCCTGCCTGTTCTGATAGCTGTGATGGCGTCCTGGAGGGTTTTCTAGCATCATGCTTATTGTACTGCTTGCCTCCTGCCTGTTCTGATAGTTGTGAGGGCGTCCTGGAGGGTTTTGTAGCATCATGTTTATTGTACTGCTTGCCTCCTGGCTTGGATTTGTAACATGAGGCATATTGTCCAGTCTCCTACCAAACATATGCCACTTAAACAATGAAAATTTGCGAATTCTTACTTCGTTGAAAGTCCCAAAAATCAGAAATCAGCGAAAATTTAAAAACGCGAAAATTACCACATGTACAGTATCTATGTCATGGGTGTACGGGTATTATGCATTTTTATTATTTCAGTGTCGTTATCGTCAGATTCTGGCGTCTACAGATGGCCCCCGCGATGAATGGGTTAACCTTTTCAAGCCTGAATTTACCATTGACATCTCATCCACTACAAGGCGCGAATTGCTGTCGCAATTCTCAACTTGTAGTGGATGAAGATGATTTGATGTCGTTTATAATTAAAGAAAATTGTCATGAATTGGTAAACCAGTTTCATGGAAAGTTTTGTTCTAAAACCCTTGGTTGTAGGAAAATTAAGTCTGTTTTAACCCCTTAACCGCCGATGCCGCATTCATTCGGGTTTTCCGTTTTTATTAGCACATTAAGTACCACCTTTCAAACATGTTAAAAATAAAATGTGACATCAATCGGCAATATTTGAAAACAGTTGACCTCCATTTTGTCAAATCTTAATAATTTTCACTCACTTGAAGTTGTGGATCGCGTCAGCGAGACACAACTTCAAGTGGGTGAAAATTCCGATTGAATAATTTGGCGGTTAAAGGGTTGAGGGATGTAAAATGATGCTCTGATGCATCGTGAGGGCTTAATGGGTTAAAGTAGATAATTTAATAAATAGTAACCATTTAACAATATTAACGATGACGTGCTCGATATCATCAACTTAGTTTTAAATATCGCATGTCAACGGCGTAACGCAATATCAATTATTATTTCAAACACGGGATCTTCCTCAGACAAAATGTATTGTAATAATCATGAGGCAAAAAACAGACCACCGTGTGCAATTGACGTGTTTTGTTTTGTTGGAGGGGAACATGCGTTTAACATGTTTAAGTCGATAACATATTATCAACTGAGTTTAATGAAAAAAAGAAATGAGGGTGGGAAAATGGACGATAATCGAGAAGAACGCTGAATATTTGTGATAAGATAATGCTCTGCGTATCAATAGTGTGTGTCATGGCCACATAATCAATGAAATATGTTTTTTTTTTCCAAATTGCATTTTCGTAATGACACTCGAGTCACATGCGGTCTGTGTCGGTTATGAAGATGAATGGTCTAATTATCGTCTATAATTCACACTTTTTCCTCAGTTAGAATGGGGAACGCGAGCTTTTATCTAGAAGTGTTTCTTTCATCCTGTGCATTACAGTCGTCGCTCGTTACCACCAGAGACAAGATTTAGGACTAAGATGCTTTGATCATATATTAATTATCATAACACACATATAGCATATATTTTCACATTTCTATTCGCGTTTCTGATGAGAAGTGCTGCCTCACAGACAGTGGAGGATTATTCCCTATGATGTTAACTAATGCTGGTCCACATGTGGGCCTATACGGAGCCCCGGCCTGTCATAACCCTTGGTAAGCACATACATATGTGTTAACAGACGCAGAAGGTCATGTATTTGTCTTAGAGGCTCGTGCTGATTTTTGGGCTCAAGTAGGATGGTGCCAGGTCATGTAATGATATTTATATACAAATATAAGAACATAGAATTCAACGCCCTGGCTAACAGGCAGCCAGCGCGATTGTTTGATCACAGGAGTACATACGAACAGAGATAGTCCACAATGTCGGCACTTTGTCACAATTATGGTCACGTGGTTTATATCTGCATGTGATCACGTGACATGAATAACGCCGCAACTTTTGTTATGGAGTATTCAGTTGGTATTAATATTTTCACCCGATGTAATTCGAGTAGGAAATTTATCTCATATAATGCTATGCTTATACGGTAAATATAATAATTTAGATAGATCAAATGTATGATATGTTTTTTATTCTAGTAATATCCGACCCAATAGAATACATCCTACAACATAGGTCTAAGTGTAGCCGGGTGTGTATATGGACTGGAGTGATTACTACGCTGGCCAATGAGTCGACCCTTTGGCCAGATTCGTAGAGCTAGGACAGCACAATATCAGGGTCAGTGGTTTGATCCCCGGGCTGGACAGTTTCAACACTGTTACATAAGCATGTAAAACAATTTTTCATATCCTGCACAGCTACCTCAATGACCACACTATTACCCATGTGTCCTAAACACTGAACTAGCATTGTGTTAGCATTGCGCCACTGTGTATTACGTGCCGTGCTTAACGTAGTTATTACTTTTTGGTATGATATTTGCAATGTGATGTCCATTAGTCAAACTATATATAGTTTACATGTATCTGGCCAGTGATGTTTCCAGTGTGATGTCCCTAAGTCAGAAAAGATATAGTTTACATGTATCTGGCCAGTGATGTTTCCACCCTGATGTCCCTATGTCAGACAAGATATAGTTTGCATGTATCTGGCCGGTGATGTTTCCACCCTGATGCCTCTATGTCAGACAAGATATGATTTACATGTATCTGGCCAGTGATGTTTCCACCCTGATGTCCCTATGTCAGACAAGATATAGTTTGCATGTATCTGGCCGGTGATTTTTCCACCCTGATGCCTCTATGTCAGACAAGATATGATTTACATGTATCTGGCCAGTGATGTTTCCACCCTGATGTCCCTAAGTCAGACAACATATAGTTTACATGTATCTGGCCGGTGATGTTTCCACCCTGATGTCCCTAAGTCAGACAACATATAGTTTACATGTATCTGGCCGGTGATGTTTCCACCCTGATGTCCCTAAGTCAGACAACATATAGTTTACATGTATCTGGCCAGTGATGTTTCCACCCTGATGTCCCTAAGTCAGACAAGATATAGTTTGCATGTATCTGGCCGGTGATGTTTCCACCCTGATGTCCCTAAGTCAGACAAAATATAGTTTGCATGTATCTGGCCGGTGATGTTTCCACCCTGATGTCCCTATGTCAGACAAGATATAGTTTACATGTATCTGGCCAGTGATGTTTCCACCCTGATGTCCCTAAGTCAGAAAAGATATAGTTTGCATGTATCTGGCCAGTGATGTTTCCACCCTGATGTCCCTAAGTCAGACAAAATATAGTTTACATGTATCTGGCCGGTGATGTTTCCACCCTGATGTCCCTAAGTCAGACAAGATATAGTTTGCATGTATCTAGCCAGTGATGTTTCCAACGTGATGTCCCTAAGTCAGACAAGATATAGTTTGCATGTATCTGGCCGGTGATGTTTCCACCCTGATGTCCCTAAGTCAGACAAGATATAGTTTACATGTATCAGGCCGGTGATGTTTCCACCCTGATGTCCCTATGTCAGACAAGATATAGTTTACATGTATCTGGCCAGTGATGTTTCCACCCTGATGTCCCTAAGTCAGACAAGATATAGTTTACATGTATCTGGCCGGTGATGTTTCCACCCTGATGTCCCTAAGTCAGACAAGATATAGTTTGCATGTATCTAGCCAGTGATGTTTCCAACGTGATGTCCCTATGTCAGACAAGATATAGTTTGCCTGTATCTGGCCGGTGATGTTTCCACCCTGATGTCCCTATGTCAGACAAGATGTAGTTTACATGTATCTGGGCAGTGATGTTTCCACCCTGATGTCCCTAAGTCAGACAAGATATAGTTTGCATGTATCTGGCCGGTGCTGTTTCCACCCTGATGTCCCTAAGTCAGACAAGATATAGTTTGCATGTATCTGGCCGGTCAGACAAGATATAGTTTGCATGTATCTGGCCAGTGATGTTTCCAGTCTGATGTCCCTAAGTCAGACAAGATATAGTTTGCATGTATCTGGCCAGTCATGTTCCCACCCTGATGTCCCTTAGTGAGACAAGATATAGTGTGCATGTATCTGGCCAGTGATGTTTCCAGTGTGATGTCCCTATGTCAGACAAGATATAGTTTGCATGTATCTGGCCGGTGATGTTTCCACCCTGATGTCCCTATGTCAGACAAGATATAGTTTACATGTATCTGGCCGGTGATGTTTCCACTCTGATGTCCCTGAGTCAGACAACATATAGATTACATGTATCTGGGCACTGATGTTTCCAGCGTGATGTCCCTCAGTTAGACAACATATAGTTTCTGACTAATTTATCTCTCAAGTTATGTGATCAAAGTTAGGAGACACACCGTTGTTGGTTTAACGTTGGTTCAACGTCGTAGACGGTGGACTAGCATTAAACCAACATTGATTCAAAGTCGTGTGTCTGCAGGTTTTGTTAATTAAAATAAATGATATTCCAGAATTATTTATTTGTAGTACTTTAAGTATAGTTATAAGTATTAGTATAAGTATAATGACTTATATAGCGCCAGTATCTCCCAGAAATATTGAGACTCAATAGCGCCGTCGACTAATATCAGTATTCAGTGGGAGGTCCATAGTCGGAAAATGAATAGATGTAATAAATTCGTACTTTCAGATCTCAGTGTTTGCTGGCGTTTCTCGGAACGCAATAAATCACTGAGATATGAGGGAGTACCAATGAATAATGCTTTATATGTCAGGAGGCTCAGTTTAAATTTGATTCGCGATTTAACAGGCAACCAATGCAGTGATTTGGGCAGGGGCCTAGACTCTGAAAGTCTACTTTATGCGATTCAGATCTCGTTTTTTTGCTGCGGACGTGCTTCTTATATTATTACAGAAAATGAAACACTCCACAACTGTCGTTGTAAGTGTTTGGCTTTTACATACAAAATATTTTTTCAACTGGATGATTTTGTGCAAATATTCTCTATTCAGACAAACACAATTAACTAATCTGGCGGCAGTATGTCAAAGGGAATATTTGCTGGTATGAAATATCATGCCTTTATGTTGCTCTTTGTGTAAGATATATTAGTGTCGACTTTTGGTTCACAGGCAATGTTTCTTCCAGTCTCACGTTTGTCCATGAACCGGGCAAAATAAACATGTCAGCAGATGCAAGCTAATACTAAATCTGAACATGGCTGTTTCTCACTGTTCGCTCATTACTCTGAAGTAACAAGGCAAGATATACTGCGCTACTGTCACAACATTAGCCCAACTATTGCAGAAAATAACTGCCACTAATGAGCACAATCCAATGAGTTATGTCTTCTATTTTGTGGAAATGTAGTGTCATATTGCTGGCTCACACCAGCAATTCGACACGCTATGAAGCATCAGGTATTAATCAAATTGTGTAGAATGATCAAGTTTTAACCCATACAGCGCGGGAATCGACTTTAGACGTCAGAATCTGACGTCTGTAAACGTCAGATTCTGACGTCTAAAGTCGATGACCGCGCTGTAAGAGTTATAATATTTTCTATGGTCGTATAACCATAACATAGGTATTCAAGTGAATCGGAGAGAGCTAACTAAGACATTTATGATGATTTCAAATTTTGGTTTCGATGTTTTTTTACAAATTAATTCAGCACCTTGAGGACCAAACTGATAATATGATGAATATGTTCAACCACTAACCCGTCAAGAATGACAACAGCCGTTTTTAATCCGTGATATTATCCGATCAATTACTGTTATTGGTAACGACAGGTCCGTTTAAACACCAAGATGTGCACATTTGTCGTCTCAAAGTAAACATATACGGATAATTGTCACCCACTTGAAATTTTACTTGTAATGTTGTTTATACGGGCGTAGCAGGACTAGGGTTAAGGCTACATCCCATGCTCAGGCTGGTATCACTTAGACCGGCGTAATGTTGCATATATACGGGCGTAGCAGGACTAGGGTCAGTGTGACGTCACATATTCTGGCTGATATCACTTAGACCGGCGTAATGTTGTTTCTATACGGGCGTAGCAGGACTAGGACTAAGGCTACATCGCGTGCTGCAGCTGATATCACTTAGACCGGCGTAATGTTGTATATATACGGGGGCGTAGCAGGACTAGTGTTAGGGTTACATCATGTGTTCCGGGTGATATCACTTCGACCAGCGTAATGTTGTATATATACGGGGGCGTAGCAGGACTAGGGTTCAGGCTACATCGCGTGCTGCAGCTGATATCACTTAGACCGGCGTAATGTTATATATATACGTGCGTAGCAGGACTAGGGTTAGGGCTACATCGTGTGTTCTGGCTGATATCACTTAGACCAGAGTAATGTTGTTTATAAGGACGTATCAGGTCTAGAGTTAAGGCTCCATCGCTTGCTCCGGCTGATGTCATTTAGACCGGCGTAATGTTGTATATACGGGCCTAGCAGGACTAGAGTTCAGGTTACATCACGTGTTCTTGCTGATGTCACTTAGACCGGCGTAATGTTGTATATACGGGCGTATCAGGACTAGGGTTAGGGCTACGTCGCGTGTTCTGGCTGATATCACTTAGACCAGAGTAATGTTGTATATATACGGGCGTAGCAGGACTAGGGTTAGGGCTACGTCGCGTGTTCTGGCTGATATCACTTAGACCAGAGTAATGTTGTATATATACGGGCGTAGCAGGACTAGGGTTAGGGCTACGTCGCGTGTTCTGGCTGATATCACTTAGACCAGAGTAATGTTGTATATATACGGGCGTAGCAGGACTAGGGTTAGGGCTACGTCGCGTGTTCTGGCTGATATCACTTAGACCAGAGTAATGTTATATATTATACAGGCGTAGCAGGACTAGTGTCAGGGCTACATCGTGTGCTCCGGCTAATATCACTTAGACCGGAGTAATGTTGTATATAAAGGGCGTAACAGGACTAGGGTTAGGGCTACATCGTGTGTTCTGGCTGATATCACTTAGACCAGCGTAATGTTGTTTATACGCGCGTAGCAGGACTAGGGTTAAGGCTACATCGCGTGTTCCGGCTGATATCACTTAGACCGGCGTAATATGTTGTTAATACGGGCGTAGCAGGACTAGGGTTCAGGCTACATCGCTTCCTCCGGCTAATGTCACTTAGACAGCGTAATGCTGTCCTTAAGATGATAATCACACTCTAACGATCGTGAAGACATTGTGATTATATTATGACGAGATTATGGACTACCCTCCTCTCAATATCCGTATAGCATTTTAGCATTATGGGGTGCTGATCAAATGAAGTTCTGATTTGACTTAGATTCTTATGTTATGCTTGTCTAACTTTTTGTGGTAGTGCTTTGTTTGTGGATGGCAAGCTTAACTGGGGAGGGGGGGGGGGTGTATTTATAAAACTTGATACAAAAATGGGCAAATTGCTTCTTTAACCCTTTGAAGCCTGAGTTTATCATTGTCATCTTCATCCACTACAAGCCGCGAATTGCTGTCGCAATTCCCGACTTGTAGTGAATGAAGATGATTTGATGTGGTTTAAAAATTACAGAAAATTACCATGTATTGGTAAGCCAGTTTCATGGAAATTTTCGTTCTAAAACCTTTAGTATAGGAAAATTAGGTCTGTTTTCAGGGATTTAAAATGATGCTTTAATGCATCGTGAGGGCTTAAAGGGTTAAACGAATCGCCTATTCAGCTTTTGTTAAATGAAGATCTTATGTTATGCATTTTAAAGGTGATATCAATGGATTCAAATGATATCGGTGGATAGCAGCATGCCAATTGTTTTCCACTTATAGACATATCGAATTTCTTAAGATGTGTATAAATATGCAATGCATATGACTAGCCTCACCAATTCCTACTACAAGAAATTAGCAAAGTCCATATGGCTTGGTGATCTTTTACACACTCATTACTGACATCATGCATAATGGATTCCTTGACGTTAGACATCATCAGAACACAAGGCTTAAGGCTATGTCAGCACTTGATTGCGTCCAGAGTGAGTCTGTCCTTGAGGCGATAAGCACTTTCTTGCTATTGTCAGCTCCGTGTGATGATATTAGGGAGGTATTGTGGACAAATTTCCTCTCAATTTCCGATTATCATTAGCTGGGAATACTGGTCAAGTACGATGCATGCTGTAAATAAAATAACTAATTGACGTTCGTTTTTTTTGTCACAATGGATTTCTTGCAGATTACATATGGTAATTGGTTTAAAAAGATAGTGTTTTACAGTAAGTAAGTAAAATATTTGCTTTACTTCACTTTTCGGCCAGTATGGCCATTTAAGTGAAAATTCCAGGTATCACAATATCCCATATTGTATAGTTAAAGTAGTAAAAGAAAGACAAAGCTAATAAAAGCATGTTCGTACTAAAATATTCTGTTGAAAGTGTTTGATATGATAAGATGACGATGCTCCTGGCACCTGTATGTAACGAGTCTGATGACATGTTGAAGCGCCTGCACTACAACACAGTTTATTGGGTATAAAAATATCAGTATAAATAATGTAAAATATGAAGTGATTATAAAATGAACGACTTTTCAAGTCACTATATCTCCATGAAATAGGAGTGATTGTGTAAAAACTACAAGTCTAAGTCGAAACAGTGTCATTGTCAAAACAAATATATAATATATACTATAATACTATATACTATTATAAAAAAAAAACCCATTTAGACATAAATATGAATGACATAAACAATGAACAGAGAAACCATTAAGTAAGTAAGTAAATGTCTTCTTTACTTCACTTTTCGGCCAGTATGGCCAGAGAAATCATAAAACCACAAAAAATTCTCAAAAATTAAAGACTTACAGTGCCCCCACAGTTGGTAATAAGGTCTGTGATATTGGAGGACATCACAGAGCGGTCACGAACCGTGAGGACACCGTAAGTCACCACAGGCTAATTGTACGGCAATGGCTTCTCTATGACATGCTGCATTATCCGCCAGGATGCCACAGAGAAACCATTAAAACAATGAAGTGAAAAAATAATTATATGGCAATGGTTTCTTTCGGACATCCCGTCCAACACCAGGATGCCAAAGAGAAACCACTGTAAACACAAAAAAACAAATCGTAGAGGAATTATGAGTAGATCTACAATGAGTACAATGAAAAAATATATAAAATATATAAATATGAATATATGAAGAATATATAAAGAATTTGAACTGAAAACTATTCGAAAATAAACATAACAACCTCAGTGAAAAACCCTTAACCACCGGAAAGCAAACACAAAAAAACTTCACGTCAAAAAAATAGAAAAACCTGGTTCGATGAAAGGTGTGGGTGTGCTTGGCCTTCTAAGAAGTTGCCCAGGGGGGACCACGCGGAGGTGACACCCTTCCCCCCGATAGTGTTTTACAAGACAAAATCCATAGCTAATGTTAGCTTCATTATAAGTGTTATTATCCTGTATATTAAAAGAACCTGTTACTAACTCTCGGGTATAATATGTATGGTAATGTATGTATTGATGACAATTACGTGAGGAATGACTTTTAGTGATGTCGATAAACCATCATCAGTCCGTCTGACGGTAGTTACAAGCGTTAACCACATCAGACATTATATAGAAAACAATCAGATGGAGCTACATGTAATCTGGCTTGACAGACGGCAGCGCTAACCACACCAGAAACTATATATTTCACCTGAGTGAGTGTTTATTGTTGAGTGTTGAAATGTGTCATCTAATTATGTCGCTGTATCTGCGACGCTCGAGGATCACATCCCAGTAAACATGCGATGGTCATCTCATGATGCGTCGCAAACCATACTAATATGTCAGTTTATAAAAAAATGAATTGGATCTTGAATACTTTTTTGGCCTCAGCCAAAATTTTGGCAGATGCCTATTGTCGTCACCAGGCGCGTCCGTCCGTCCGTCCGTCCGTCCGTCCGTCCTTCCGTCCTTCCGTCCGTCCGTCCGTCCGTCTGTCCATCTGTCCGCCACTTTTAGCACTATAACTTGTTCAGCATAACTGCAATGCACATTTAACTTCACATACAGGTTAATCATGACTAAAGCTTGACTAATTCCACATTTGATCTTTCTGTGACCCCTATGACCTTGACTATTTTCCGATCGACAATTTTTCTTGTTGACGCGATTCACTCAACGATTTTTTATGTTTCGCTCCAAAATTTATACCAGATATCCCTTTCACTAATAGTCCGGACGAGTTCGAAATTGGGCAAGATTCGGACAGAAACTAGGTCATGGCTGCCAAAATGGCCGATTATCGGCCATTATTTTTTTAATATGCGTAATATCTGAAAAACCGAAACAGATAGCTAGACCATTACTATAGAACAAAATGTGCAGTTCAAGGTAGGGATATGCCATGAAAAATTTCAACATGAAAAAATTCAAAATGGCCGACCTGCGGCCACTTGAGATCGTCAAATTTTCTCGTTAACGCGATTCACTCAACCTTTTTTTATGTTTTGCTCCAACATTTAAACCAGATATCCCTTTCACTAATAGCTCGGATGAGTTCGAAATTGGGCAAGATTCGGACAGAAACTGGATCATGGCGGCCGAAATGGCCGATTATCGGACATTATTTTTTTAATATGCGTAATATCTGGAAAACCGGACTAGATAGCTAGACCATTACTATAGAACAAAATGTGCAGTTCCAGGTAGAGATATGCCATGAAAACTTTCAACATGAAAAAATTCAAAATGGCCGACCTGCGGCCACTTCCGATCGTCGAAATTTTTTCGTTAACGCGATTCACTTTACATTTCTAAATGTTTTGCTCCAAAATTTATACCATATATCCATTTCACTAATAGCTCTAATAAGTTTGAAATTTGGCAAGATTCTGACAGAAACTAGGTCAACGTGACCAAAATGGCTGAATATCTGCAATTATTTTTTTAATATGCGTAATATCTGGAAAACCGGACCAGATGGCTAGACCATTACTATAGAACAAAATGTGCAGTTTCAGTTAGAGATATACCATAAAAAAATTAAACTTGATCAAATTCAAAATGGCCGACCAACAATTTCAATAATCGCGGCGGGCTGTTGTCGAATGTGCTCTTGTTTCAAATGATTTTCACTTTTAAACGATGATTAGAGGCTGAGGCCTTTTTCCGTCGCCGACGGGCCTTGTTTTAATTTTTTTATTAATTTTTTTTAAAAATGTAAAATGTCAGATTTACAATAGTCAATAGAAAGTCAATATTTATTTAAAAACTGTTTAATTTAATTGTGGAATAATGCGTGTCAGATACCTTAGCTGGCTAATGTTTTGTTAAAATACATAATGTGACATTAAGCCCTAACCCTGGCCAGCTATCGTTGGGATGTTATTTAGCTCAAGCTGAGAAATGATCAAAGACTGACAGTAGATCCCACTCAGCATCAAACACATAATTTCGGCTTTTTAGGTGTGTCCACAGAGAATGTGGTCGAGAGAGATAGTGGTCAGTTTATGTTCAGCTTCCACGGCACACTGGTGATTTGTATTTCCACAGTAACCACGAGCTATTTAGCACAGGGGCAGATCCCCCCCCCCCCCCCCGAAAAAAATGTAATCTTATTTAGTGCCCATGGTGATTTCCTCTTGAACTGGTTAGACACTGAGTGCCCAATATGTCTTACATTGCAGGAGAAAGCCTTTGGAAATCAAAAGTTCCCGGCGGGCCTCCCGGAACCCCTCACTACAGTGAAATATTCCTTTGTCAATTTTTAAAACCCCCGTCAGTGAAACGCCAGATTCGTCCTTTTAGTCTATGTTGGTTTAATTTGGGGTCACCGTCTAAGACCATGAGCCAACATTAAAACACCATAGGCTCGATGTTTTGTGTTTGCTTGGTACATTCGCCATTCTAAACTTCAGTAGCAAAAACAAAAACAATCATTTAAGGTACCCACATTGAAAAAATTATATGTTCTATTTGTGTTACTCTACATAATAAAACAGGCTAAATTTGATTTTTTTTTAGTTTTAAACATATTAAAACTCAATTTTTATATGACATATTTCTATTTCTCGCTAAATGTGCATAGCACTTGTGTAAATATAGGCGTTTCTGTGATGACCTTCACAGATTTCGTCACATTATATTTAAACAAACGTTCATTTATAGTAACATTTAAAGTACCAGGTCACGTGTACACATCATTTTCAATAATAATTTGATACACTGAAAATATTTCTACACATGATAGCCAGATAGAAAACATTCTCACAATGTGACATTCATTTTAGCTTCGCATATATGTGACAGTATAAATATGCTTAGGCCTATATCCTGTATAAAAATAGGCAAAGCTATATATTGCAATTTAAACTATTTGGAATCTGGAGTGTCTAAAACGTCACAGTAATCAGGGCGTCAGCATGTGTGAACAATCACTACGCCGTATTCACCAATCCCACAGACATTCATATATTGCATACTGGGCTCCACCCATTATATTCACCCCTGAGATTTATTGCGATTTTTACAAAAAGAAAACATTGGTCATTTCAATTAACTTGACACTTCAAGACATTTCTCAATATTACCTAACTATTATTAGTATCTGATACTTCTGTGTTTGTCATTTTGTTGATATTTCAGTGGCAGGATATTCTCAAAAGCTCAGGTAAGCAAGAAAATATAGTATGATGAAATGCGTTCAAAAAAACAGTATTTACAGTAGACTACAGCAGAAATAAAATGTTCCGTCGTGCCCACAGGTCTGTCCACAGCATTGATAATGTATCGCACTGTTAAATAATGCCTTTCCATTTAGATCGATTAAGTCATTTTATTTATTATTAACACATGTAAAAGTTACATATATTGGAGCAGTAAAAGCTACTATCATGTATTTATAATAAACTCAGCGAATTGATCATGCAGCTCTGATTAGTATGATGCACGATCATTCTAGTAGATGTCAGATTAAGCATTAAAATCACGTTTTAGGAGCTGCTAACTATTAGTAATGATTAACACTTATATTCTAGCTTGCATGGTAAAAATGATGTTAGCAATATCGGTACCTTTAAAATCATATCTGATCTAGCTCCATCATTTGAAGCAAATTCATTGCTAAAAGTTATACAATAGGGACTATATTATATGAGCGATCGTTTTCAGATACAATAATTGTGTATTGTACAAAATGGGGTATTTTTTATTCGCCTGGAGGTGGGAATTGCCGGAGTCATTCATGTCGCAATGTGAATGAGTATCATTGGAAATAGCTCAGTGCTGGAAAGCTATATCTCTGGCATTAAGTATCTCCCCGTTAAAAATGACAATTATCACTTAGACCACTTATTATTGTCGTTACTTTCTGGCAAAAAACAGTTATTGTAATAATAATTGCGGGAACAAAAACGGAGCAATGCAATAACAAAAGGTTATTGTCTGCATCAGATGCTAGATGTATTCTATTCACGAGCAATAAACACAGTTAATGGAACAACACTGAACATTCTGAAGTAATTTAGACAGAGAGAAATATAAAAAAAATGGATTGCAAATATGAAAAACATTAAAAAAATTATCAAACGTAATTGAAATTATTGAAAATAACATGTGTTATTCTTTTATTCTGGAGTGATGCATATATTGGATATGAAAGTGTGTATATGCCACTTCACAAAGTAGCAGATACACCCTTCCATGTCCAAAAACGCTCCTACTCTGGTTCCAAGAGTCACACTACGCAGCGTGGCCGAGCTTCATGTAGCATCTGGTATGCCCCAGTGGCGAATGTTTGTGACTTGTTGCTATTTTTAGATGAAAATAGGGTAATCCCCGAATTCAGACATTTTTGAAAGGTCACTTCCCCGGATGAAGAGTTGTTCACAGTATTGTATTTCCCCTCTGACGCATTTCCTATGACTTGACTCAGAAAATTATTCACCGGCCTCAATAGCACAGGCATGATGGTCACGTGACTAAGAAACTTGGCCAATACCCGGCCATAAATGAAATTGGCCGGGCTCGCCAGGCAAAATGGCTCCCAGGCACTCATTACTGGCTTACAGCTGCATAGATATCAAGCAAAGTGGACATTTATCCCGACGCCTTCCACATAAACTAATCTCCCCCTTGTCCACAATCCCTTTGTCCTCCAGTCTAATACATGAGAGTCCTTGTCATGGATTCATTGGTCCTGATCCTTTGATCTAGCAAGCTACGAAAGGCTTAGTAAGATAAAAAATCGCCTCAAGCTTGTCTGGCAGTGAATTGATATGATTAGTTGGCAATGTTGTCTCTGTTCTGAGACCAACGTCCTGCGTCCAGTTACAGCTACATCCACTGACAACGCCCTGCGTCCAATTACAGCTATATCCACTGACAACGCCCTGCGTCCAATTACAGCTACATCCACCGACAACGCCCTGTGTCCAATTACAGCTACATCCACCGACAACGCCATGTGTCCAATTACAGCTATATCCACTGACAACGCCCTGCGTCCAATTACAGCTATATCCACTGACAACGCCATGTGTCCAATTACAGCTATATCCACTGACAACGCCCTGCGTCCAATTACAGCTACATCCACTGACAACGCCATGTGTCCAATTACAGCTACATCCACTGACAACGCCCTGTGTCCAGTTACAGCTATATCCACTGACTACGCCCTGCGTCCAATTACAGCTACATCCACCGACAACGCCCTGCGTCCAATTACAGCTACATCCACTGACAACGCCATGTGTCCAATTACAGCTACATCCACTGACAACGCCCTGTGTCCAATTACAGCTACATCTACTGACAACGCCCTGTGTCCAATTACAGCTACATGCACTGACAACGCCCTGCGTCCAGTTACAGCTATATCCACCGACAACGCCCTGCGTCCAATTACAGCTACATCCACCGACAACGCCCTGTGTCCATTTACAGCTACATCCACTGACAACGCCCTGTGTCCAATTACAGCTACATCCACCGACAACGCCCTGTGTCCAATTACAGCTACATCCACTGACAACGCCCTGTGTCCAATTACAGCTACATCCACTGACAACGCCCTGCGTCCAATTACAGCTACATCTACTGACAACGCCATGTGTCCAATTACAGCTACATGCACTGACAACGCCCTGCGTCCAGTTACAGCTATATCCACCGACAACGCCCTGCGTCCAATTACAGCTACATCCACTGACAACGCCATGTGTCCAATTACAGCTACATCCACCGACAACGCCATGTGTCCAATTACAGCTACATCCACTGACAACGCCCTGTGTCCAATTACAGCTACATCCACTGACAACGCCCTGTGTCCATTTACAGCTACATCCACTGACAACGCCCTGTGTCCAATTACAGCTACATCCACTGACAACGCCATGTGTCCAATTACAGCTACATCCACTGACAACGCCATGTGTCCAATTACAGCTACATGCACTGACAACGCCCTGCGTCCAGTTACAGCTACATGCACTGACAACGTCATGTGTCCAATTACAGCTACATGCACTGACAACGTCATGTGTCCAATTACAGCTACATGCACTGACAACGTCATGTGTCCAATTACAGCTACATGCACTGACAACGTCATGTGTCCAATTACAGCTACATGCACTGACAACGTCATGTGTCCAATTACAGCTACATCCACTGACAACGTCATGTGTCCAATTACAGCTACATCCACTGACAACGCCATGTGTCCAATTACAGCTACATCCACCGACAACGCCATGTGTCCAATTACAGCTACATGCACTGACAACGCCATGTGTCCAATTACAGCTACATCCACCGACAACGCCATGTGTCCAATTACAGATACATCCACCGGCAACGCCCTGCGTGCAATTACAGCTACTTCTATCGACAACGCCCTGTGTGCAATTACAGCGACATTCACCGACAACGCACATCAAAACGTTTTGTATTCATTAATGTATTTATCAAAATGTATTTAACATTTCTTGCGACAAATGCTGAGTAAATGGAACGTTTCAGTAGAATTTAATGTGTACAATGCAGCTCCTCTTCGTTAAAATTGCAAAGTGAACTCGACGTTGTCATAAAACTCCCTCTCAATTAATCTTTTATCACCAACCACACATATAATCTTCTAAACATTCTATTTTCCATTAAATATCAACCTTTGGCAGTGAAATGTGTTTTTGTCTGTGGCTGTATTAATCAGTCAGTTGTGAGTTTCGTTAGCCAGACGCAACTTCATTTTTGAGGCGGCTCGCTAAAATGGCAACTGCTCGTTTATATGGCTAATTGTTTCAGACAAATAATTATTGTGGATAGATATTTAGCCATCATAAACTGACCAACAAAAACTGCTTGATGACTGTCTAAATACCGACAAAGCATGTTCTAAATATTAGTACTTTACCTTTCTTCATTATTTCTTTTCATGCAATTTAAATCTATATCGGCAATTCAGGACGTACAGTAACCAGACTCCAAACACGACTTCAAACGAAATCAAATCAAATCACACTGACAACTTAATTGACGCTTCCTCGGTGGTGAACAAGTGTTGTGTCATCACGGTCGACAACTGATTCCACTTTGGACAAATTGCTTACCTCATTGTGCAGTGTGCTATACGTGACTGGCGTGCAAAGGACAGGTGATGATCAAATAAAACACACATGGTTTTTTTTGTACTAATAAAATGTCGAAACGCCAACTACGCAAAGCGGTATTTTTTCACCTTACTCCCTAAACGTGTTAGATGGAAACACGTTTGATAAATCATCATAAGACACAATTTTGTTTAGCTTTGAACAGGATTTAAATGTAATACAGCACTATATACATCTCAGAAATGGGACAATTGTCTCAACAACTGGCACAAAAACACTTTTGTCGACAAACTATTTGTTTGCAATCATGTATAAACATAGGAAGTTTAAATAATGAAAAAGTATTCTAATATTCTAGGCCACCTGGCCAATAGGATACGATAAGCCAAATTATTTATTAAACTATCTACGAGACAATAGGCTAGAGTTACCTTCATTTTATATCCTCATTGGCGATGATGGTAAGCAAGCCTGATTAAAATTTATCAAGAATGAAACAGCACATGGCAGAGGTTCTATATAATATATTGCCAAGTAAATATATAGACAGCACTTTGACTGCCTATTTCCAAATACGCTTTTCGTTCAATCATCACTTCTTATCCAAAGTAGTATCTGACAGCGTTGATCCCAATTGTGTAGAAATGCCCAGCCAGCCTATCTATCTTCGGTTTTATGGCGATACATTTCAAATATAAAATCATTATGTGTCACCGGGAATGCTGTCTACTTATCCCATGGTATTATAATGTGCATGATGTATTGCAAAGGTATACAGCAGAACCGGTTTAACCCTTTAAGTCCTCACGATGCATGAAAGCATCATTTTACATCCTTGAAAACAGATCTAATTTTTCTACAACTGAGGGTTTTAGAACGAAAATTTCCATGAAACTGGTTTACCAATACATGGCAATTTTCTTTAATTTTTAAACTACATCAAATCATCTTCATCCACTACAAGTCGAAAATTGCGACAGCAATTCGCGGCTTGTAGTGGATGATGATGACAATGGTAAATTCAGGCTTGAAAGGGTTAATCATCAGAAATATTTTTTCACACAAACCGTAGATAGAGAGCAAATGTTTTCTTTTCAATTTGATATCATTATACATGTCGTAGATAGCTCTCTCTCTGCTTTATTTGAATGGATATGCTATGGGTCTAAGGCCATTATAATTTTTTTAATGTTGTATATACTTTATTTAAATATGTATTTTATGATGTTTATTATTCTGACGCATAAAGTCAATATAGACTTATATAGCAAAAGAAATGAAATGAGCTTGCTACCAGATATACTTTTTTTTCTGTAACTTACATAAAAATGAGGGCACAATAGTTTTTTTTTGTGACAAATGGACATCTCCTAAATTATATTTTCTGATTAACACTTACAAAGCTGAAATATTTTTGTACAAACCATGAGACCAAATAATTTTCTTCAATGATAAATCCTAACAAATGTCTCAGTTTGCTCTGTCCGCTTAATTTGCATACCTATATTATGGGTCAGTGAATGAATTTAAATATTTATAATGGCCGTAGACCCATAACACAGGTAATCGATTGAAGCGGAAAGAGCTTACTAGGACATTTATGATGATTTCAAATTGAAAAAAAACTTTAGTCTTCTTGGTTTATACACAAATATTTCAGAACTCTAAAGTTTAATATATCTGCATCAAAGTGTATGGTGTCAATATATCAGTATTCAATATAGAAGTAGCAGAATGTACGGTCTTAATATATGATTATCAAAGTGTATGGTCCTAATATATCAGTAACATAATGTATGATCTTAATATATCAGTATCAGAGTGTATGATCTTAATATATCAGTATCAGAATGTATGATCTTAATATATTAGTATGAGAGTGTATGATCTTAATATATCAGTATCGGAGTGTATGATCTTAATATATCAGTATCAGAGTGTATGGCTTCAATATATCACTATCATAATCTATTGTCCTAATATGTCAGTCAATGGTCCACATTACAAAAATAAACAAGTTACCATATAGAAACAAAACTTCAGAGCGAACTTCGCCCCGTGAATTAAATTTTAAAACATTTTTACCACCGTGTAATGAATACATGATTTAAACCCACTTTAAACTGTGAGTTGCATCAGCGAGACGTAATCTGATCATTGGCGAGACCTAATCTCACCATCCACGATGAAATCACTGTTAGTGTGTAGACTAAGTCAAAAAAATAATTTCATATGCGATTTCCGGCCTTGCGTTGAACTTACCTGCATAACCGGGTTGCCTAACAGTCTTCGCGGCAGACCCGATCACAGTGATCGCCATTTGACTTATACACCAATCTGTGTAAAAAAACGACACCGAAAAACTGTGTTCCCATGAAGTTCTTTAGGGAGTTGGTACAACCCTACCCTGATGACATCGCAAGGCTCTGACACAGTGACCTCCATTTTTAAATGTATTAGTTCTAATACGATCACAAGTTTACGCCTGCTGAAAATGGCCTAGTCTTCGTAGGCACTGGAAATATTCGTCTCAATTTCATGGCATCCGAGTTTTTTGGTAGGCAGCGCGAGTGTCGTTTTTACACAGCTGGCTGTGGAAACGAAATGGTGGTCAGTGCGACTGGGCCTTGCGCAGCAAATGAGTTAGGCGGCCCAGTCATACCGGGTAGTACAACCCATCATACTGACAAAATCTGATTGTATATTATGTTAGAGCAAACCTGCCTGGTCATTTATAGGGTGGGCGTAAAGAAGAATTGTGGTATCAGTTTTTTTGTACAGCCCATTTTCTAACATAGGGGGTGTTTTCGCTATTTTCGTCAAAGTGGAGGTCAAGTTCGGAAAATAGCCAGATCTTTGCAATGAATAGATCAATTCTTACACTTTTGATATCAATACGCTCAGTATTTAATTATCTATATGTTAGATCCTGGCTTTAGATCACGTTGTGTATTGTGAATATATACCAACTTTGACCAAGTCACATCTCAATAGTAAATCCGCTATGGATTTTTTTGCTAAATCTTTACAAGAAATGAAGCAGAAATTATACTACGTGTATTGGCTAAAAATGCTTTATATTACCAGATTAAACAATGCCTTGAGAAAAAAGTAAGACCAAATTTGATTCCATGGGTGTAACTGTAATGGGACTGAGCTAACTTCATTCAGCATACGGTCCTGGTGATTATTGATATATTCTAGTTGTCATTGAGACCACCCTAACCTGTTTAGTTTTGGAGGTTGAGTTACGTAAACGTTTTTTGTTGCTGTTCTAGTTTA
The DNA here is from genome assembly GCA_964017125.1 of Flabesymbios commensalis. NCBI lineage: Eukaryota > Metazoa > Annelida > Polychaeta > Terebellida > Flabelligeridae > Flabesymbios > Flabesymbios commensalis. The sequence goes on along the minus strand of OZ024904.1, from coordinate 106,275,457 downwards.
CCAATATAAACATCGAAATTTAATTGCCGTTACAATGATATATTGCATTTTGCAGTGGAGTAAACAGTCATTTCTCCACAGACGTTGAAACATAATTTGTATTAGAAAGTAATCAAAATCATCAACAAAACAAACTAGTAAACATGGTCAATGAAAACCTATCAATAAAACAAAATTGCCCAGATCTTCATGGGGCTTATGTTTTCTGAACCCAGATATGTATTTGTTTAGCACTCAGTGGTATATCGTTTTATAAATGTTGATTTTTTTTTATGCAAGAATTAGGCAGCCTGTTATGAAAATGTGTGTATTTAGCCTGGACTGTAATCTGAAACATTCAACTTTTCTCGGCATTTAAGTGTATAATTTGTTATGCACTTGTTTTTACATAATTCGGTCGCGCTGAAAGCGAATCGGTCAGATAACGTTATATATATAGTGTCTTCACCTTCAAATTTGGCAAACAAAAAATGGCTGCCAAAACACATCTCTTCTCCTTTTTTCCGACAATATAAATGCACACTTTCACACTATAATATAATAGAAAAATACCTTTTTTAATGGAAATTTAAAAATAAACTTGGTAATACGACAGATTTGCTTACAAAGCATTCGAAACAAGGTTTAATTACAATACATTCTAACATGCTCTGCTGTGCTCCGCATTTAGAATGAAGTCATGATTTTAATATGTAAAATGACGGCCATTTTGGATTTTACGATAAAATCTAGATCAGGCAAAGATAAATATAGATCGGACATGCGTCCTTCGGTCCCCAAATCATAAAAAAATATATATATTAAGCATTTGCGTGCGACAAACCGAAAAAAAGCGGTGTCATTTACATTTTGATAGCCATTTTGTTTTACTTTCATTTGAGGGTGAATGTCGCGGACATTTTAAATTTGTTTTTCAAATTTACTCGACAGTAATGTTTATTCTTGGTTTACTAAGCTACTACAAATAAGTCATATTATCGTCAGCATATTTAGTGTAATGTAATTATAGTGACAGTAAATATTAAAAAATGGCGGACGTATTGCATTTGAAGGTGAAATAAAGGAAATGTCTTTCCAATGACACTCGAAATAAGTTTCTGAAATAAAAATCTTACAGAGACCAAAAATTGTGCTTTCATGTGTGAATAACCAAAGAATATAGGGGGATTTATTTCCATTTTGGCGGTCATTTTATGTTTGCTTATTTGAAGGTCAATGTCACCAGAAATAGAATATTATCCGACAGATTCGAATTCAGCACACCAAAAGTATGTAAAAACAAGTGGATTGCAAATTATACACTAAAATGCCAAGCAAACTTTAATGTTTCCGATTTCAACCCTGACTAAAGGCACACATTTCCATAAAAGGCTGCAATATCTTCCCATTAAAACAAAATATGACATTTCTAAATACAAATGACACTCGTTTTTAATCATAGATATATCTTGTTCAGAAACATAGGCTTGATATGGATATGAACAATAATTATGTTTTAACATGTTGTTTTCTCTGACCATGGTGACTAGTTTGTTTTGCTGTTTATTTTGTTTATTTCATAATAAAAATTAAGTTTGAGCGTATGTGGAGAGACGACTATTTACTTTACTGCAGTGTGTGATATATCATTATAACGGACATTAAGTTATCTGTTATATGATATATCGCGATTGGTTAAGCAGAATAGCAATGACAGCCATGTTAAAACGTAACCCTAACCCTTAATTCCTGACAGGTTTGAGGGTACCCCCATATAAGCGATCAAAATAAAAAAATGATACCACAATTTGACTTTACGCCCACCCTATAAATGATCAGGAAGGTTTGCTCTAACAGAATATATAGTCAGATTTTGTCAGTATGGTGGGTTGTACGGCCCGATTTTTTCTCGGGTCTAGCTCTTCTACTGCTGAGAGCTTAGCGATGTAATCACGATAGCATTGAACACCGTCTACAATGTTTAAAAAATGAGTAGCACTGAGCAGATTAAAAAAAAACCTAACAGATTTAATGTTTAATCAGTCAAAAAAAACCGCTACCTGTCTAGATATTGACCTCGAGATCTCAAGAGGAATTCTGTCAACGGTCAAACACATCAGACACAACACAGCAGACAGGTTAATCAATGCCATGTGTGTGACGGAAGTGGTGAATGTGATGGAGTGAAGGTGAAAGCAGAATCAATCTGCCCTCTTTTATTATACACTTTAATTTGTGCATTTGTTTTGTAAATAATTAGTACAATTTTACTTTACATTACACAACTGATTTGATTCTAAATATGGCGACTGCTCATTGGACAGTACATACATGCATATCGGATAAAAAAACCTAGATATGTGGCAAACTGTTCAGAGGTTATACAATCTCGTTGTAGTTTGATATTATTAACAAATGATTTTGTTTAAATTTTGCAATGAGGCATGTTATTTATTTTCAATAAATGACCATTAAAAATTGTTCAAAGTAGACAAAAATAATTGAAACTGACAACAAAATTACTCCTTTTTTGCGTTACCAAATTTATTTTCAATGTTGAAATAACGCTTCATTGTTAATAATGAATAATCGCAAATAACTCGTTTTGAAGCATTTTGAGCATCATCGTGCATTATCGTGCTCCCACAGGTGTTATCGACCACGAGACTTGTGCTGATAACTTCCTGTATCGACCAAAACTTGTGCTCCGGTTGCGAATTATTTACGTTATACTGACGCATTGTAGTCTAAATATTTTAATTATCAGTTGAACATGTGGGTGGTTTTACGATAAAATGCATATGGCACTGCTTTTTGGTCGATAAAGGCTCAGATCGGAACTTGTCGCCGATACAGACACTCGCCTTCGGCTCGGCCTGTATCTGGCGACGCGTACCGATCTGAGCCTTTATCGACCAAAAAGCAGTGCCATATGTATTTTATCGTGCTCTGTGGCTGTGGATTTCAACCATTGATGTCTACTCTCCAGGACAAAACATGCCTAACCTTTACAACGCTGAAATATTTTTGTATAAACCATGGAAGCCGAAGGTTTTTTTCAATTTGAAATCATCATAAATGTCTTTCTGTATCTGTATCTGTATATTACGTGGCAGTACGCACTATTGTGCTATCGCGCCACGGGAGTAACTTAGCAAGGCCTGTTATCATTCATGATATCATTCATAGCCTTATGTGCATGCCAAGTACTCCACATTGTGGATTTCCAGGGGTCTCGCCGGACGGAAACTGCGCCTACGTCCATAGAGGTTCTTTTACGTCCAACTCAAAATCAGTCAGACGAGCCATCTGATTTACTTGGTTCTCTGAGCCCCACGACACGACACCTGGCGGTCACCCATCCAAGTATGAACCGGGCGCGACATTGCTTAACTTCAGTGATCAAGCCGACACCGATGAGACAACGCCGTATTCCTCACATCTTTCTGGATTTCTGGCTCATTTGAATACCTATGTTATGGGTCTACGGTCAATGTTTTTCTATTCTTTCAGTGCGCGTACCGTCTTAACATGTCATAATCTTACATGTACCATGTGTACGGGGCGGGGGCCCTAGGGTAGTGGTTAGCACCGCTGCCTTTCACGCCAGAGCTCGGGGTTCGGTTCCCGGTCTCGGCGGTTTGAAAGAAACAAAAATGTTTCTTCCCCATCCACGTGTGAAAGTCAGTATTGTGTGGAGCCTCCGTGACCAAGAGGTAGCGTGCTCGGCCTCGGACCGCCAGGGCACGAATTTCGAATTCTGTGTCTGGAGGACAGTGTCATCTCAATCATCTCACCATCCTCAGGAGGTTCTCCTGGCCCAGTTTAGCCTATATGTGCACAAAGGTGGCCTAAAGCCCGATTCATTTCATTTCATTTTACCATGTGTACGGACGTCAGGCTCTGCTGTTTACTCACAGTAACTGCGCCGGAAGGGCTCAAACACAAATTAGGCGCGTATCGTGGGAGCAGAACATAAACTGGCCACTATCTCTCACGACCACATTCTCTGAAGAAAAGCTTTAAAAGACGACATCAGCTACTGGGGCGTCTCGGGTCATGGCCATGGCCACCCATGATCATTTAGTAACTTGAACCAAATAGCTCCCAGACGCTGAATCAATCAAAACGCAAGACGTTGACCCAATGTTGGGACAGCGTCGCAGGCAGTTGTCAGACATTGCATCAACACTGGAACAACGCTGGGTATAGTATTATTAGCATATATGTGATAAATCGTTTTTGAAATAGTACTGTTGGATTAAACTCACGGATATAATTCTATCAGGTCATTTTGTGACCAAACTTGAGTAACGTGATGTAAAAAAAAACATTAAGTTAACTGGACTACAGAAATCTACTGGATCATGTTGGCATTGCTTTTTTAAATTGTTCCTGCTGATATTGAACAGTAACTATGCTGCACGACAGGAAACGTGGACTTACATATGTAATTTAAATGATTCCTTCCCATAAAACACAAAACCTTTGTATAACATTTATACAATTTGAGCTAACTGAGAAGACGTTGTATAAATGGTATAGAAATGTTTTGTGTTTGTTGGGTTATGTTACGCAATTTGTGAAAAATTATTTAAAAACGTAATCTAGATTGTGACGAAGTGTTTGCAATGGCGCCCCCACGTGGACATCAATTAAATATAGGAATTTGCGGGGGACACTCTGAAACATCCCCCCCCCCCCCCTCCACTCCCTTTTTTCGTGTTAGTACCTGTTTTATACTGAGTATATCCGTCGTTCAGACGTCCGTCTCCTTGGGCGTGTGACTTGAAGGAGACGATATTGGAATTCTGGCGATGTAATTTGACTTTTGTCCTATTGAAGACTCACACCTATTGCAGAATACACGACAAGCCATGCAGAAACAAACATCAGTGACTGTTTATTTCCCCACTTCCCAGCAAACAAGACACATCTACCCAATGTTTGACCAATGTTGGGCCAGCGTCTTAGACGATGGGCCAACATTGGTCAAACATTGGGTAGATGCGTCTTGTTTGCTAGGCTCTCTAGTGCAGTTACTGTAGTATAATCTTGACAAAAGAATTTGACTCATCAGACATACACGCAGCTAGAGGAATACATGGCAAGCCGAACAAGAGCAAGTAAGCAGTCGCTGTTTTCCCTTTGCACGACACATTCCGTAGCACAATCGTGTCGGGACATGTTGTTATGTGGTATCAATATCTGATCATTTGAAAAAAAATATTTTTAAAAAAAGAAGTAAAAATAAGTCCGATGTAATGTGTTTTTAATTATATTGACAATACACCGCTGTGTTGAAGCTTCTTAAATTAATAGAAAAACGTCATACTTTTTAAATATTTATATAAATGATATATATTATTACATATATTTTTTAAAGGATAATACGATTATTTATTATAGTATAAATAATCATATGGCAGATTTACATATTTAAACCGTCGTTATTTGTTTATTTTAACAAATATGTGGAACATTATGTTGGACCAGCGTCTGCATCCAGTAAACACAAAACATTTCTATAACATTTATACAACGTCGGCCCAACGTCTCTGACGTTGGTCCAACATTGTATCAGTGTTATATAAATGTTTTGTGTTTACTGGGCAATGCTGGACCAACAGTAAAATGACATTACAGTAACGACAAGAGATGATGACACTCTGTTCAGAACAATAAGCGGAAGTAATTAGGTAAACCGGAAGAGAAAGCCTGGCATGCGCAGGTACAATCTCAGTCATGTTAGTCTGGGGTTATTATTCAACATCATCTGATCATAATGCACTTACTCCAGGGAAAATAACACACCCACAGCTAATGCTGATCCGGAGGTGAATCAGCCGTAATCCTGATGGAAGGAAATCATCAAATGGGAAGGAAGTCACCTATTCTGACTGACATGCGCATTCACGCCGGAACAGCACGTGCAGCTAGAGAAAGTACATGGACGTGGATTACCAATGTACAGGTTACATGTATAGTAAGCAGTTACTGTTGTTTGTCTTTGCGGCAGCTTATATAGATAGAGAAGGCCGCATTATATTGGAACGGATGATCACAAAAGGTATTTCACCATTCTCAGTAGGTTCTCCTGGCCATGTTTAGCCTATTTGTGCACAAACTGTGGCCTAAACCCTCATTCATTTCATCTACGATAAAAGGTGCATTCACATATTCACGAATAGGAACACAACAAACTTTGGTGGATGTTGTTTTTGTATTCGTTTTGCGATATTGCCATGTAAATTTTGTGCAGATAGCGACGTCAATTGATATTCACTCATTCTCACTCTACATTAATACTCCTACGTAACGGCAAACTGCAATGATGTCGGAATTTGTTCATAAATTATCTTATTTTTTTTTTAATTCATGTGAGCCGTCAGTAGTACTATCAACCATCATCATTGCTTGCAACAGTAACGTTACTAGCTTTTTCAGTCGTTTGCTTTGAAGTTCAGACTGTCGTCTTCAGAAAATTAAATTGCCGTTAAAAAATGAAACACTGTTTTTTTTGTATAAACATATTTATTTATTCAGGATTACAAACAGCTATTCGGCCACAAAGTTTAATAATAATGAGGGTGAATAAAATAATGCATGGATGAGTTATCAATAGTCATATTGCTTTGCACTGCTTCCAAGATCAACTATGGCGAATGACAAATCACAGCAAATCTCACGGTTAACGTCTTTATTGTGTTGTGAAGAGAAGAGTGATTAGGCAGTGTGAGTATCATTAGGCCATAATCAGCCTGGTACGTAAGTGCAGTATCATGTCTATTGTCTGTTTTTCTACGGTAATCACGGATGCAGTGTGTTGCAGTCGGTGTGAACACGTAGGTCTCGATTAAGGTGTTGCTACCATATGCATTTACATATTTTGTCGATTTTTTTTTATTATTTTAACGCCAGCCAGACTGCCAGCTAACTATTCGGTCATTCGGTCAGTCAGCAAGTCAGTTTGCACGTCAGCAAATGAGCTGGCACCCAAGCAAACAAACATCCAACATGTCAGCCACCAAACAAGCCAGCCAACCAGTCATCAAGCCAGTGAAAAAAAAACAATTACCAACGATCCGACAAAACTAGGCAGCCAGTCAGCCAACCAGCCAGCTCACCAGCCAAAAAGCCGGAAAGCCAGCCAACTAACCATAAAGCCAGCTACCCAGCAATTAAGTATGTTTATCATCCAGTCATTCAGTTAGATCTTGATGAGAACTCTATCGTCAGGACTCAACACACTTGCCTAACTACAGAGGAAAAACGGCCCAAAGCTGTCTCAAAGTCATTTGATAAAATGTAGATGCCCATTTGTCATTTTTCAAGAAGGCTGGGTCGTAGCAATAATAGAACTACATAAATTATGGTGCCGCTATTGAAGACCTGAAGTAGCCTAAACCCACCTTCGACATGACTGTATGGTAGTGTATAAAAAACATGTAATTTATGTCAAATATTATAAAACTACACATTTGTTATGCTTATGGGGATATGTTTACTGTAAAAAACTAGCTTGATCATCTGTAGTGACCAAGAACTATGAACATGAGGTTGATTGACGTAATAAAAGTTATAAGTCACATGCAAACAAAATATATGTTCTGATCATTTTAAGTCAGTTCCCAGACAATGTCTAGCAGCGAAAAAGTGTATGCCTATTTTTATTTGATTGTTGTTCATTTTAATTTGCAGAGACAAATAATAATATTCACCAAAGTGCTATTTGCGCAGTCTGTTATGTAGGCCCCCTAAGGTCTAAACCTTTTAGGAAATGATACCCAGTCATTAAAACTAATTAAAAAAGTATTTGCTGCTGAAAGGGCAAATAAATGCCGTACGGAAAGCTTAAAGGGTGATGATTAAGTAGGTCCAATAAAAAATAGAAACAGTATTTTTCCACTGTAAAATATAAAATATTTTACACAGGAAAATATAAATGCAATAGTCAGTTGATCATATGACCGTGAACGCCACCTGGTGAGTCTTCGAATATAATCTCGTCAGAGAGCCATCTGGTGAGTGAACGCAACTATGTATGTTTCCATTCAACCGACGATCATCATTATACGCTTTTTATACGCTTGGGCCTCCCAGCATTCTTAAATCTGTGCAAGCGTGTTCAATAACTCCGCGAAATTAACGTTGATACACTGGTCTAAACCATAACTCGACGCGGCCGCCATTAACATGATCGCCTATAGTCACATTGAGAAGGGAGAAACAAGGGTATTTCTCTGAAAACCTCAAACAGGATCAGCGGGGTTCGAACAGGGGTCGCATGCATGATTGGCGAGGCAGTCAGTTGCTCTACTCATTGCGCCACTTTGCCTTTACCAGATTGTGGAGGAGGTAGAAATATATATAAACTCACCGACTGTCGATGATCAGAAAAAAAACCCTCCACAAAGTTTTTAGGATTAGGCCGATCCGATAATTAGGATGTTCTAATCGCTATGTTTAACAGGGGTGGGAGTCAGTCCAGCGTGACAGGATAAGCCACTGCGTAGGCCTACCATCAAACCATAGTGTCTGTATTGCTTTAATTGGTGGGAGCACTGTCATGGAAAACGTGAGAGGCGTGATGGGGAGAGTTCTCTCCCACCAGCTCAGCTTAGGCTATAATTGACTAGGGTTGAAGGGCTTGAAGGGAGAGAGAAATGTTGAGAAAAAAGCGTTTGGCTGCCTGAAGTTGGCGCGAGTTGTTACGAGTAAGTACTATCCAGCTTTTATACCCCTGTTAGAGCTGGCCTTGTGGGTTGGAGCTGAACGTATATGGTGCCTGTTTGGCATTTGGATACCAGTTTCAAAATGTAATTAGTATCCAGGCATGTCTTGTTGTGTGATGTCGTCGGATGTAGTGCCACTCGCTCACTCATAGACACTGCTCAGATGGTTAGCTATAACCACCAATAATTGCCTCTGTTGCCTGTTTGGCGCCTCAAGTTCAGCGGCCAGTCAACTACCTCAGCATATTTCTCAGTTTTTTTTGTGTAGCACCTTGGCTACAGGAATACCAAAAAATCGGTAGAATTCGAAATCCTGAAATTATTTGAGGCTGAGTATATTTATCAGATTTTGTAAAATTCTATGATAGCGCAAATACATATTATTTTTAAATCCTGTATATATAGCTCTATTCTCATAAGCATGTTTGATTGTAGATGCCATGATGAAGAACAAAATGGCTGTATACATAGTTCTATTCTCATAAGCATGTTTGATTGTAGATGCTGTGAGGAAGAAAAAAATGCCAGAGTGTACTGAAAACAATGTGAAGGCTGAAGTAATGTTATGGCTCCGAAATGCACTAGACAGGAATGGGGGAAGACAGAAGAGGGCAGCAAAGAAGCAACAAGAAGGAGAAATTATAAATAATGAATAAAAACTTGTTTCAGAAATTATGTTTTGTTATTATAGAAAAAAAGCCTAGAGAACCATAATAATCCGATATCAATTGTCTGATAATGACTTTTAAAACACTATTTATAGTTATAATTGTTTATATTTTCTTACCAGAAACAAACATTTTACTAGCAATTAAGGGGCTGATGCTGTTTCATTAAGATTATAATATACTTCCATTACAAACCCTTTACATTTTAATACCGGGCCTTTAAAGGCAATCTACTGGCTTGTTCATGTTGCCATTAATTTGCCAGTACATAGCCTTTATGATTTCATGATAGCCCAGTACAGGCATTATATTGGCCAAGTAGCATCACCCGTTACTGTGCCATCATAAACCCATTACATTTTAATACCGGGCCTTGAGAGGCATTGTACCCGCATTTTGATGTTGCAAGTAATTTGCCAGTACAAAGCCAGTATGATTTCATAACGGCCCAGTACAGGCATTATATTGGCCATCTACTGGCAGCCAGTACAATGCCGTTACAAAGCCAGAATATTTTTTTCCTAATGGATTTTCACTGGCCCAGTAACGGCCCCTTACCGGGCCTGTACGGTTTGCCATTACTGGGCCGGTTAGTCGCCAGTGTGCAGATCGTTACTGGGCCAGTACAGAACAGCGGTACGAGACCATTATGAGTGTGTACTGGGCCGTTACGGCCCAGTACCAAATTGTTTGCTGTGGTGATCTTTACATCTATGACTAATTAGCCGCAAATTGCAGCTGTCAACAATTGTTTTGATCGCAGTCACGAAAAGGAAGTTATATAATGGTTTCTAAAAACACATGATCTGAAAATTTGAAGGTACCCATTTGCATACCTTAATTTGTGTATGCCTGCAGGCGTGCCTGCTAGATGCTACATATGACCAAACTACAAACTAGACATGAATTGTGACTTTTCTAGTAACAAAAATATTTGGGCTAGGTTTTATGAGTTTTTGTGGCGGCTATTTCGAATTTTGTTGGGTTATTTTTTTTATGACAGATTGATTGGAATTTCGCGTATGAATTTTTTGGCAGCCATTCTAAACTGTAATTTTAGACTTCAGACTTCAGACGTCAAATTTTAGAAGTCCCCACTGAGCTTTTGCACTTGTAAATAGATATATATTTGTTTGTCAAATGGAATCGCATTCAGAGTGCCCAGTAGTTATTTTAAGGTTTCAACTTCCCATACCTAATGCACAATATTGGTTTAATACTGGGCCACTGTCTGCAACGCTGGGCCGGAAATGAAACATTGGATAAATGTATTTTTATTATCCAATCTAGAGACTGAAGGGTGGAGTGCTCTGGACATGAGGGCACCCTGTTCACCCTCCTGGCAATGAATGGAGAATCACCCGACGTGTACACTATTGAACCAACATTGGACCCTAATGTAGGCCCACTGCCGTGCAAGCCTAAAGGCAGTATCTGCTCACTTTACAAGTAAGCAGGAATTGCCTTTTCCATTCAAGAGTATAGTGATTCATGAAAGCATAGATAAATCCAGAATACCATGTTGGATGACTTAGAAAAATCATAGCACCCCTCCTGATTACTGTGGGAATGTTGTGTCAAAATTTAAAGTTGATTAGATAAAAACTCATGGAGAAATAGCGTCTTACAAAAACGTGCCAAGAATAATAAGTTTAAAGTTCCGTTGAAAACCCAATATATTTGGGCATAGCCCAAATATAAATACTCCCAAATATAAATAAAGTTTTTATGTTCTATGCTTGGTCATTATGACATGAATATATCTTGGATTTTCTCAACCAACGACTTGTTGCTGACTGGTTCAGTAATATAATATACCAGCTATGCTGTTTTACTCTATGACAAAACAGTGAAAGCTCTCACCTTCGCCAATCTGTTTGATGTAGAGAAGTCAATCGAGCTACCAGACAAGGAGGTCAGGAATGTGAATAGAAATGTACTTCAACTATCCATAGCTAGTTACAAGCTATTAGGAAAGTGGATTTTTGTCACTGTTCTAAAGTGTGAGGTATTATCAGTAAGACAGTTGTGTCTGTTGTCAGACTGCCTGCTTGACTGTTGCCAGGCCTCCAGACCTAGAGTCTGTTGCCAGAATGGCCAATGACAGAGCCACCCTTCGTTTGTCTGTTGCCAGACCGTCTGTTTTTTCTGTTGCCAGACCCCTAGTGTATGTTGAGATTGAGAGGCGAGAGCCATGTTGAAGTTGAGGGAGGGGTTGAGGGGCAAAAGTCATGTTAAAATTGGGGGAAGGGGGTTGAGGGGCTGGAGCCATGTTCAATTTTTTGGGAGGGGTGAGGGGGTTGAGGGTCGGGAGCCATGTTCAAATTTATGGGAGGGGTTAGAGGGGTATCCAGATTCATGTTCAACTTCAAGTATGTCATACTGTAGATAGGGCGATGAGTATGGGAGTTTATAACATGCAGCACACCATAGCAAGTCTAAGGCAGTCGCTAACCATGGACACTGATACTTATCTCCTTTGTCGCAATCAGTCTGATATATGATAACAGATAAACAAAGTATAACTTGTTTTACTATGCCTTTCACCTCTCAACTGTGAAACAATAATGTTCAATCTATGTTTATCTTGTTCATAGCATGCAACATACCATAACTAGTTTTTTTTTTCACGACTCAACCCCCTTCTCTCAACTTGAACATGAGTCGCCCTTCGTCCCCCTCTCATGAACTTCCACATAGCTTTTGCCTCTCAACCCCTCCCCTTACTTCAACGTGGCTCTCGCCCTCAACCTCCCCTCATCATCTTGAACGTGACCCGCTCCTCAACCCGCTCTTATCAACTTGAGCATTACTCGTCCCTATACCCACTTCCTTCCACTTGAACTTGACTCTCGCTCTTCAAATCCCTAACAGGAATTTTAACATCGCTCTTGTCTCTCATCCCCCAACCATCAACTTCAACATTGCTCACGAACACCTTCGTCAAAATCAAATGGCTCTCGTCCCTCAGCCCCTTCTTTTAACTCGAACATATCCCTTCAAATCCCCCTGCTTAATTTTTACATGGGGGCGAGGCATAACCACTGTCACACTGTATATACGGCGATGGGTATGGGTGTGGTAATCACATGCAGCATACCATGGCAAGTCTGAGGCAGTCGCAAACTATATATGGGTACTGATATTCAACACCTTTTTCGTGATCAGTTTGATAAGTGACAACAGACAAACAAAAGGTCGCTGAAGCTGGCAACAGACACTGGAGGTCTGGCAACAGACAATTGCGACGGTCTGGCAACAGACAAATGAAGGGTGGCTCCGTCATCGGCCATTTTGGCAGCAGCTAGACTCTATGCCTGGGGGTCTGGAAACAGTCAAACAGACAGTCTGGCAACAGACAAAACCACTGTCACACTGTAGAGAGGGCAATGAGTATGGGTGTCCATAACATGCAGCACACTATAGCAATTCTGAGGCAGTCGCAAACCATGGACATGGATACTTGCCTCCTTTGTCGCAATCAGTGATGTGATGACAAATAAACAAAGGTTGGTTCCGCCGCCGCCGAGTCTGGCAACAGACTCGAGGGGTCTGGAAACAGACAGACAGTCCGTCGCCAATATGATATAATTGGGCTGCTCCGCCTGATAATGGATCAATGCGGGCGTTTTGAGTACTAGACAATGCGGTCACTCATCTCGGTCTGACCATTGTTTCCTAGTCCCATCCGTGACCCATTGCATTCTGGGCAAGCCAGATCAATTTAGGGTCACATGTCCATCCATACGCAAAAGAAACATTTCACAATCTGCTTATTACGCAAAAAATACTCAAGATTTGTCAACGAAACGAAGGCATTTAACTTCTGTGCATCCAAGCAACTTATTTTTTCACTTCAGCACATTTTTACTGTCAAAACAGGGTCGTAATCGCCGTTTGTTTTTGACCAGCGCGGAGATTTGCGCGCTGGTGCCTTTGATCAGTATATGAAAAATGCAAGTCATGATATGAAAATGTTGACTTCCGTTATGGCTGGATTCTAGGCCCTCGCTTTCTCTTATTTCCATTACAAAAAGTTAGGTGATCCTAACTTTTTGTAATGGAAATAAGAGAAAGTTCAGATAGGATCAAAGTTAGGATTCTTTGTAATATGCACCCCAGGAACTAGGCTAATTGTTTCCCAGCATCATCAGCATCACCATAGCGATCTGAGACTCTTCAAAGAGTCTGGGGGTGTACCGAAGAGAAGCAGAAGATGCAGGGAGTTGCTTAGCCGTGTCGTCCTCTCTGAAAAAAACATGTTTTAGCCACTGGGACTAGGAGTTGCTGGCCGGCAGATTCCGTAACGTGAGGCAATCGTCCCGGCACTCATTAGTTCTAAGAGACATATTCGATCCTTTTCGGGAGTTAGACTTACAGAGCAATCAAGAATGTTGGAAGGCCCGGGCAGTCCCATTCAGGGCTAGCTATCCCAAACAAACAATAAACGAACAAAACTGAAACTGAACTGAAGACTCTAATTTTCGATAAAACAATGGATCAGGTTAAAAAAAGATTATCTCATTGTATTTAAAGTATTAAAATGAGTAAATTAAAACACTAAGTTAATTCCGCAATTTTGATTCCGTTGACAAATGCTTAGCTGTCGCGTTTACTTTGATTTAGATATGATAAAAATTAAATCCCTAATTATCGCTCAGTCACTGCCCTCTGAATGTTGTTTCTATATTCTGTGTCAGTGTGTGTGAGCTAGCATTTGGAAAGAGTTTCTATTGTACCCCTCCGCGAGTCCGTCATTCACTGAATGATTCCAGGATTGTTATCACATTTTTAATTTTATCAAAAGAAACTCATTCACCAAGAAAAATTTTGTTAAAAAATGTTAAAGAGCGACCGTAGGCATGAATGATCAATCAATTGAAGAAATCTGCCGACAGGCTGCTGTTCGTGTGGACCATGTTCTGTTCTGTTATGATAGTGGCAATATCCTAGTTTAGGCCCACCCTGGGTTCAATGTATTAAGCCCTCCTGACAGGTGAAGACCATAGAAATATACTTATGTATGTTCTGTGGTGAAGACTATGGCCTTATCTGCTTATGGGTGATGAAATTCTGTAATGACAACGAAAGATTAGTAGGGATATACATCAATTAAATCAATAGTGTTTTATAATATTTCACATTCCCGTCATTTAGTAAAACGTAATGGCTCATTTATTATAACTAAATGACGGTCATATTTATATAACATTTCCGTCATTTAGTACAACGTAATGTTTCATTTATTATAACTAAATGACTGTCATATTTGTATAACATTTCAGTCATTAAGTAAAATGTAATGTCTCATTTATTATAACTAAATGACGGACAAATATATATAACATTTCCGTCATTTAGTAAAATATAATGTCTCATTTATTATATAACTAAATGACGGTCATATTTATATAACATTTCCGTCATTTAATAAAACGTAATATCTCATTTATTATAACTAAATGACGGTCATATATTTAGCATTTGCGTCACTTAGTAAAACGTAATGTCTCATTTATTATAAATAAATGATTAAATGTTGGCCCCGCGTCGCACAACGCCTGTCATTAATCCGACATTAATCCGACATTGTCTAAACGTTTTGTGTTAGGTAAAAACACTCACAGCCACATTGTACCTCAACAGCTCAGTCGACGATAACCCTTTACATACTACTTGTCAATTATCCACTCATTTAGATATGGCAGGTGGGCCTAATCTGATGGTAGTACTACTACCGGAATAGGCCCACCCTCAATAATTAACATATCGTAAGTGGGCCAAAACTTATACACTCTTTAAATCACAAGGAAAAAAAATAAAGACCCCCTATTTAAATTTCCCATCAACTCCCAAAAAATATCCAAGCCCCTATTTGCTATTTATTCCCGGGCCCCAAAAGAAAACCCTTTTCTCCAGGGGTCTTTTCGCCCAAGGCATATCAATACCATTGCAGTTTAAAAATCGTAGAATATTTCCTTTATATACTCCTACTACCGGATTAGACCCACCTTCAGTCACTTAGATATGACAGTTGGGCCTAATCCGGTAGTAGTGCTACTACCGGAATAGGCCCACCTTCAGCCACTTACATATGGCAGGTGGGCCTAATCCGGTAGTAGTGCTATTACCGGAATAGGCCCACCTTCAGCCACTTACATATGGGAAGTGGGCCTAAACTTATAAACCCATTAAATCCTAACAAAAACATCAAATTGTTTAAAATTTCCCATTTACCCCCAAAAATTATCCAAGCCCCTATTTGCTGTTTATTCCCGGCCCTAAAGGAAAACCCTTTTCCCCAGGGGGTCTTTCCCCCCAAGGCATATCAATAACATTACAGTTTAAAGATTGTAGAATATTTCCTTTATATACTACTACCGGATTAGGCCCACCTACCATATCTAAGTGACTGAAGGTGGGCCTAATCCGGTAGTAGTACTACTACCGGAATAGGCCCACCTACAGTCACTTAGAAATGGTGGGTGGGCCTAAACTTATACACCCTTTAATTCCCATAGAAAATGTTTAAAATTGTTTTAAATTTCCCATTTACCCCCAAAAATCATCCAAGCCCCTATTTGCTGTTTATTCCCGGGCCCCAAAAGAAAACCCTTTTCTCCAGGGGGTCTTTTCCCCCAAGGCATATCAATAACATTACAGTTTAAAAATTGTAGAATATTTCCTTTATATACTACTACCGGATTAGGCCCACCCACCATATCTAAGTGACTGAAGGTGGGCCTAATCCGGTAGTAGTACTACTACCGGAATAGGCCCACCTACAGTCACTTAGATATGGTGGGTGGGCCTAAACTTATACACCCTTTAATTCCCATAGAAAATGTTTAAAATTGTTTTAAATTTCCCATTTACCCCCAAAAATCATCCAAGCCCCTATTTGCTGTTTATTCCCGGGCCCCAAAAGAAAACCCTTTTCCCCAGGGGGTCTTTTCCCTCAAGGCATATCAATAACATTACAGTTTAAAGATTGTAGAATATTTCCTTTATATACTACTACCGGATTAGGCCCACCCACCATATCTAAGTGACTGAAGGTGGGCCTAATCCGGTAGTAGTACTACTACCGGAATAGGCCCACCTACAGTCACTTAGAAATGGTGGGTGGGCCTAAACTTATACACCCTTTAATTCCCATAGAAAATGTTTAAAATTGTTTTAAATTTCCCATTTACCCCCAAAAATCATCCAAGCCCCTATTTGCTGTTTATTCCCGGGCCCCAAAAGAAAACCCTTTTCTCCAGGGGGTCTTTTCCCCCAAGGCATATCAATAACATTACAGTTTAAAAATTGTAGAATATTTCCTTTATATACTACTACCGGATTAGGCCCACCCACCATATCTAAGTGACTGAAGGTGGGCCTAATCCGGTAGTAGTACTACTACCGGAATAGGCCCACCTACAGTCACTTAGATATGGTGGGTGGGCCTAAACTTATACACCCTTTAATTCCCATAGAAAATGTTTAAAATTGTTTTAAATTTCCCATTTACCCTCAAAAATCATCCAAGCCCCTATTTGCTGTTTATTTCCGGGCCCCAAAAGAAAACCCTTTTCTCCAGGGGGTCTTTTCCCCCAAGGCATATCAATAACATTACAGTTTAAAGATTGTAGAATATCTCCTTTATATACTACTACCGGATTAGGCCCACCCACCATATCTAAGTGACTGTAGGTGGGCCTATTCCGGTAGTAGTACTACTACCGGATTAGGCCCACCTTCAGTCACTTACATATGGTGGGTGGGCCTAAACTTATCCACCCTTTAATTCCCATAGAAATTTGTTCAAATTGTTTTAAATTTCCCACTTACCCCCAAAAATTATCCAAGCCCCTATTTGCTGTTTATTCCCGGGCCCCAAAAGAAAACCCTTTTCTCCAGGGGGTCTTTTCCCCAAAGGCATATCAATAACATTACAGTTTTAAGATTGTAGAATATTTCCTTTATATACTACTACCGGATTAGGCCCACCCACCATATCTAAGTGACTGAAGGTGGGCCTAATCCGGTAGTAATACTACTACCGGAATAGGCCCACCTACAGTCACTTAGATATGGTGGGTGGGCCTAAACTTATACACCCTTTAATTCCCATAGAAAATGTTTAAAATTGTTTTAAATTTCCCATTTACCCCCAAAAATTATCCAAGCCCCTATTTGCTGTTTATTCTCAGGCCCCAAAAGAAAACCCTTTTCTCCAGGGGGTCTTTCCCCCCAAGGCATATCAATAACATTACAGTTTAAAGATTGTAGAATATTTCCTTTATATACTACTACCGGATTAGGCCCTCCCACCATATCTAAGTGACTGTAGGTGGGCCTATTCCGGTAGTAGTACTACTACCAGATTAGGCCCACCTTCAGTCACTTACATAAGGTGGGTGGGCCTAAACTTATCCACCCTTTAATTCCCATAGAAATTGTTTTAAATTGCGGAAACTTATACACCCTTTAAAAAACTAAAAAAAACAAAAAAACAAGGCATATCACTAACATTACAGTTTAAAGATATTACATTATTAAAATATTACCATTATATACTACTACCGGATTAGACCCACCTACAGTCACTTAGATATGGCAGGTGGGCATAATCCGGTAGTAGTACTACTACCGGAATAGGCCCACCTACAGTTAGTAACATATGGGAAGTGGGCCTAAAATTATAAACCCTTAAGTTATCCAAAATAACCAAACAACCAAACAATATTTCCTTTATATACTACTACCGGATTAGGCCCACCCACCATATCTAAGTGACTGAAGGTGGGCATAATCCGGTAGTAGTACTACTACCGGATTAGGCCCACCTCCAGTCACTTACATATGGTAGGTGGGCCTAAACTTATACACCCTTTAATTCCCCCCCAAATTTTTTTAATTGTTTTAAATTTCTCATTTAGCCCCAAAAATTATATCGGATTATACCCACCTCAAGTGTTAATATAAATTTATACCGACATCACTGTTTTATTGGCACAGAGGTGGGCCTATAAGTTTATACCCACCTCAGTGCTAGATTACCACAGAGGTGGGCTTAGAAGTTTATACCCAGGTGGGTATAAACTGGTAGATAGCCATGATAGTCAGAAGTCATCCAGTGGAATATCAAGCTGGAGACGTGTTGCTGCTTTGAAAGCAGGCAAATCTGTGTGTTTTGAAGGCAGGCAGGCCTACTGAGCTGATAGGCTTTCACTGACCAGTGCTCCAGATAACATGCGTATATGCTTAAAATACGCATGTAAGAACAGCGAATACTCATTGACAGAAAGTCTGAGGAGTAATATTACTCATAAAAAAACTATTAAAATACCCATCAAAGTAAAAAAAACACACAAAATGATACGATTGTTTTATTTTGTACGTGAGCACTCAGCAGAACTATGTGACCTGAGTGTAAGAAAAAAATGATCAATAAAGCTTTCATGTTGTTGTATGAAAAATACTCATTGTTTATTTTTTCATCATATTTCACTCTTCATCACCCATTTCAATGAGTGAAATACTCCTCAAACCAAAAAAATATCTGGAGCTCTGACTGACAGTTTATTACAAACCTGTACTGATTTACAGTATAAATTAGCAGATCTGCTATCCATTGGCCATGTCATACGTTTTTGATGGACTGTTCTTATAACTTTGATTTAATAGCAAATGTAGCAGGGGGATCTATTTACTGATCAAAATTAAAAATGTCCCAGTATTTAAAATTGTTGAAAGTAATACTTGAATGTGTGATATAGGTCTAGGTTTACCGCTTAGTAAATCTCCTAGATACATCTCAACCCTTTATATTTAGTAATACATGTAGTAAATTGTTGCTTTATGTCACTTTTCGGCACTAATGGTCATTTGGGTGACCCATTTATAATAATTGATATTCCACTTCTGCAACAAAAAACCTTCTCACAGCCTTCAAATTTGAAAAAAATGAGAAGGGGTACTTTCACCCTCAACCAGCCTCCCCAGTAGTGTGTCTAGCGTCCGAGTGCATATATTTGGGCTAAGGGGTGTATCAAATGGGGGCTACCACAATTTTAATACTGGTAGCCCGGCAGGATACTAGTAATATTTCAATCATTTTACTGAGCCTGGCAGTGGGGGAGGGGGGTTATTTTAGAATTGGCCCATAATTTTATATGTTGGCCCGTTTTTTCAACATGGTATGGGCCACATGGCCCCCTCTTTTTTCATTCTGTATTGAACACTGTATCATGTAAATCCCACCACAAATTTTACTGACATAGTATATATGGACAACATAGCATATATCACAGCTTAATGGGATAGGGTCAGCATGCACATTTTGTTTTCTATACAAGGTCGGTTACTCACGTAAATCTTGGAAGCAGCGAAAGCAACATGCTAGGCTATTTGTTTACGCACGCACGCACAATAGGGGCTATTCAGCTCCACTATTCGATCGTGTAAATCCAAAAGGCAGTAACTTCTCAATATAATAGTACGCTGCATTGTATTATTCCTACAATTCACATTTTGTTGGAAACAGTGCTTTTCTTAGAATCGAGCTCGTATAATGTGTATTAATGCACGTAAAATATGAGATTTCTGTTTGAAAATTCATCAATAATTTGCTACATGAACTAGGTATGACATGGTAGCATTTGTTTGGTAGAAAACAAAAGTCTACATAGTCCATTTCTCATTTTAAAATGACGAGGACTTGATAGTTTCCTTCCCTCCGTAAAAGTATAGACATGGCAGTGACTGTCACCGCATAGACACATCCCAATTTCCCGTGGCATATATGGACAGCAAGGCGAGGTCAAATAGTGCTGCTTGGAGGCCACCTCCCTAACAGTGCATGCCGGTAATGCCAGTCAGCATGTCCGTTGTACACACATCTAAGTTAGGCCTTTCAACCCTCACGATGCATCAAAGCATCGTTTCTTATCTCTGAATAATGACTTTAACTCCTAAAATCTTGGTGTTTTAGAACGAAAATTTTAATGGAACTGTTTTAAAAATAGCAATATCTTTTTTTCATTTGCGACCCACTTCAAGTCATCTTCATCCACTACAAGTCGAGAATTGCGACAGCAATTCGCGGCTTGTAGTGGATGAAGATGACAATGGTAAATTCAGGCTTGAAAGAGTTAAAACATTCACCCACTAGGGTTTTAATGCTGGGCCGGCATTGCAGATGTTAACCCATTGTTATTTTAAGTTTTGTGACAGCGTCATGGAAGGTGAGCCAACATTAATTAGATCATCATTTGATGGATAACTTTTTCTGTGTCGACTGGGGATTAGAAAGTTAACAGGTGATGGCCCGTAGCCATGCCAATGCTGGGCCGCCTTTTCTTATAGTGCCTCAACACTGACACGAAGCCGTGTCAGTTTTGATAAAACCACTCCCCCAACATGCCTGTCTTGTCCCAGCAAACACAAGACTCAATGTTGATTTGATGTTGGGCACCCACCTAGAAAATCTACAGAGCCCATCATTTCATTTCAGTACCAGAAATAAATTGACCTGTGTTAAATAGAAGCATTTTCGCAAAATCCAGTGAGCCACAAGAGCACAATCATGCAGCTAATAGCTAATAGAGAGCCCTGAAGTAAATTTGGGAGCACTGTAAGGACAAGTGATATTTTTCGGGAAGGACTACTCGACTTTTTAGCTAAGTGAAAATTTAGTCGAATTTTGAGCCCTGTAGAAGCGTCCTGAGACAACGGCCGGGATAATCTTAATACTGGTCATTAAGGGAGACCGGGCACTATGGACATCGTGGGAATGATGAACATTGTCCAATTTTGACAATGGAGCCCTCTAGGGGAACCGAATGCGGTCTTTCCCAATAGCGTCGGACCAACCGGACCTACAATCCGGTTAATTTTTGGTCGGTTTTGTTTTTGGTCGTTTTTTTGGTCTCACAAGGTAAAAATTGGCCATTTGCCACATACTGTCTGGTTAATTTTAAAAGTTTCAAGTTTACAGGACCTACTGGTACTGTCCAGTGAAATTTTGAACTTATTGGGAAAGACTGCGAATGCTTTTGAACTGTGCTTTTTCAGCAAAAAAATTGGTGATGATACCTCAGAAAGGTGTAAGCTTTGGCAAAATATGTGTTTTTAATGGTTAAATAAAATTTTTGGAATACACAAATTTTGTTATTACATTAAAAACTACTTGGAACAAAGTTAAAATAAGAATCACATAGTAACTAGGGAAGATTGTGTTTATTCACGGACAACAGACTATAGTGGAAAATTCTACCTGAAGCTAGTTAACCCTTAAAGCGCTGAATTATTTTCGTATAAGCCATGGAAACCAAGGTTTTTTTTTTAATTTGAAATCGTCATAAATGTCTTAGTTAGCTGTTTCTGCTTCATTTGAATACCTATATGCTATGGGTCTACGGCCAATTTAAATATTTTACATTTACAATGCCGGTATCTACTTTAGACGTCAGAATCTGACGTCTACAGTCAGATTCTGACGTCTAAAGTCGATCCCCGCGCTGTAAAGGTTAAACCTACACTGTACCAATCGTCAAGCTGGGGTACCATGGACGGGGGGTACCATGGGCTTGTCCATGGTGCCCCAGTATTGCCATTAATGTCCATGGTGCCCCATCTTTATATATTTTTTTTAAATTCCACTATCCTAAAATGAAGATTATAATGTGATTATAACTGCCCTTAGAGTTACATTATAAAGAATCATGCTCGATTAGCCACTGCCTATTAGTTGTGTTATACTTATAGTCTATTAAAGGTCGCATTAAATTAAAGGTCTCTTTTGCGTTGCATGTTTTTCACAAATTTCCCAGGCATTTATCATCCCATTGACATTTTCATGAAATTTGGCAAACATTATTTTCTAGTGTTGCGGCAACTAGGCCTACCCTGAAAATTTCAAAAAAAGTATGATTACCGGTATGTAGACTAGATCTAGTCTAGTTTAAAAGTTAGGCCATTTGACATGTAGTAAATTGTTAGCAGTGACGTACTTTCCGATGCCGTGGATTGCTCTAGTTATTTTACTCGAAAAAATCAACTTTTTCTCAGCATGGCGGTGACTGTGACCTAGAGTGATTTCGACTGAAAGGTTAAAACAATTTCCATCACTTTTTAATGACCGTGAGGAGAATGAGCTGAGCATGCGATCTCGTAGCTGAAATGTTACTGATTCTAAAAAAATACTTTGATCTGATTATTTGAGCCCAAGTCCTAGTGACGTCCAATTAGAAGTCCCACAATTTTGTATGGGGTCAATCTGTAAGGCAGTTTGTCTGATGGACTAGACACAGGAAAACAATATTTTCTACAACTGATTCTGTTGACTTAATTCAGAAATTTTCGAAATATCCATTAAAATTAGGAAAACACTCCTCGACCGATGTTGACTATATCATTCAGTGTGGGTGATAAAACATAAATACAGAAGTCAGTAATTCGTTCGGCATTGCTAACGTTATCTGAATGATCTTGAACTCCAGTCGAGTAGCCAGTCTGTTAAAATTATGTAAAAAAATTGTTGTTAATGCTGCAGGGCTTTGCAAACCCTATCGCCTCATGCCTGTGACAACGTGAAAATGCCTGCGGGCTCCTGGATGTAACTACATGTATGTAGCAAGTCCGATAGGTAACTATCAGAACAGAGATAAATGTTTTTATGAAATAAAATATCACACTAACCTTATTTCATACTGTTGTTTAGCTTTGTTATCAATGAACGCTGATGTTTTTGTACATTCACTTTCTCAGGACCAAACAGTGTATATTAACTGACTCGTTTTTTGGACAACCTTGGATTTTTGGACAGCGACTGCATGGAATCACAAGCCAAGTCAGGGGTAACTGCCCCCACGATTATTATTTAAAGTCCTGTGGGAAGTAAAAATATTTTTTGACCAAATTTGACAACTTTCACAGAGCCAAAATCTTATGTGCCACTTCAAAACCATGCCACAAAATAAAAATGACCAAAATAAAAATGACCAAAAGTTGTCACATTTCAACCGATTGAGCTGAAGAATACACCAGAACCACCATCAGTTTGAGCTTTTTGAGCGAGCTTTAGAAAATTATTCATTTCAGACCTTAGGATTGCAGGATTGGTGCACTATCTGAAGATGCTGCACAGTTTTAGTAATGGGCCTTGTTAGCGCAATGCAAATCACGTGCCTGACATTTTTTAGCAAAAAAATTATTTACAACGCATGATCGTTTCATTGTCATGTATGATGACTGATGCAATTCATACATCATTAGATCATAACAAAAAAACCCATAATTTTGCAAAGTCACCTCACATTCATCAGTGGCGGATCCAAGGGGAAATCTATCACACTACACAGCCTGCCTGTGTCATATTGCTACAGATTCAAATTGGTATGTATGTGGACCGACACTCATGGCTACATTAAGAACATGTTAGGCTCACGTTAATCATTACTCTGTCAATTTGAAACGTTACCGTGTTAATGTGAATTGAAGATAATGACTGTTGTCATTACATGGGTAGGTAGTGTCATCTCATTTATCTCGCCATCCTCAGGAGGTTCTCCTGGCCCAGTTTAGCCTATGCGTGCACAACCCCATTCATTCATGCAATCATTACATGGGTATTTATAATTCATTATATAGCTGGCAATTGCATCTGCAATGCAAGCTTATAATGAATGGAAAATACTGATACTAAATGATAATGTTTCTTGTTAAATGTTTTGTAGGACATGAAGAGATATCTACACAAATTGATGAAAACGTAAGTGTTTATCTCATTTTAGTTGTGGCTTACATTAATTTATGTGATACACCTTTTACACCAAATTCTAATTACAATTATGCTCGCTCTTTTCTCACTAAGTTATCTTCTTAATATTTTCATTTCATATATTCATATTATTTAACTTATTATTTGTAGTGTTGATGGTCTACACGCCATTGTCATCACGGACAGGGACGGTGTCCCTATTATCAAAGGTAAGTGATGCCTCAACAACCTCAAGGTTTTTGTTTCAGGGGGTCGAAAGATACCATCACTTGGTGGTCCGGTAATTACCATCAATTAATCTATAAAGTGTTGATCATGCATCGACATTTTTAACCTTCTTGGTTTGTTCTTGAAGAACATTTTAAGGAGGTAATACAGTTGAATTTACAGAATTAGCATATATTTGTTTGAAATTATACAAATATAAGTATTTTTTACCCACTTGTAATACAACGACCCACAATTTAAAGTTGGTAAAAAATTACATTCTATAACTCGGCCCGTTAACCCGTTAAGTCCTTATGATGCAATAAAGCATCATTTTACGTCCCTAAAAACAGACTTAACTTTCCAACAGCCAAGGGTTTTTTAATGAATATTTCCATGAAACTGGTTTACCAATAGATAGCAATTTTCTTTAATTTTTAAACCACATCATATCATCTTCATCCACTGCAAGTTGAGAATTGCGACAGCATTTCGCGGCTTATAGTGGATGAAGATGACAATGCAGGGTTCCCACTCATCTGGAAAATCTGGAATTCGGCCTAAAAATATTCCATGCATGGAAAAATCATGGAATTTCCAAAAAAGGCCATTTTTCATCGAAAAATCATGGAATTTTGTTTGTTATCCGCATTTCAATATCAGAAAAAAATTTGCAGACTTTATTCTTTGTCATTTGTGTTTCTTTCTTAGCCTGATATTTGACTACTGATGGTTGCATGCATGTGCCCAAATATTTTGATATCTTGACGTAGAAACAATTCAGGCGAATAATAACAATTTGGGCAAATTACACCTGCAGCCAAAACGGAATTGACGTTGGAGGTCGCACTATTTTATTTTCTAGAAAAATGACCTGGTATCATGGAAAAATCATGAAATTTTGTTTTCAGTTCTGAGTGGGAACCTGACAATGGTAACTTCAGGCCTGAAAGGGTTAAGGATTCAGTTACGTGTTGCTGCAAAATAAATAACAAATTTTCTTTTTTTTAGAACATAGTGCATATTTTTTTTCATAAAATATTTTATTATGTTAGAATATAATTGCATGCACTTGGTTCTTGAAATCTTAAACCTTACAGCGCAGGGAACGACTTTAGTTGACGGAATCTGACGTCTGTAGACGTCAGATTATGATGTTTAAAGTCGTTCTCCGCACTGTAAGAGCAAAAATATTTCTAACGGCCGTAGGCCAATAACATAGGTATTCAAATGAATCAGAAAGAGCTAACTGAGACAGTTATGATGATTTCAAATTGAAAAAACCCCTTTGGTTTCCATAATTTTCAAAAAAAAATTCAGCGCTTTAAGGGTTAAAGTGCATACACGGTCAGACAATATTATCACTGAATTTAGCCCCACTCCTCGGAGAATTGCTGGTTTGACATTCTATTAACCCTTTACCCGCTAAGTTCTCTTATTTAAATTTTCATCCACTTTGTAGTTGCCACAACTTAAAGTGGGCAAAAAAATACTATGTTTAATTTGAGATCAAACATTTGTAAATCTTGATGTTTAACCCTTTCACTACCATTGCCCGCTGTGGCTGACATGTATGATCTAGCATTTGCTACATGACATATTTTGGAAAATATTCATTGAACAAAAATGTTATGACTTCTTGAGCTTTCATTTGATCTACTACACTTTTGTAATATTCAAAATGACAGGGCATTTTCATTCACTTTGAGGTGGGAATTGCGGTATGCAATTCCCACCTCAAAGTGAATGGAGATGAAAGGGAATCCTTGGTGGTGAAGAGGTTATCCCTTACAGAGCGGGGATCGATAGACGTCAGATTCTGACGACTAAAGTCGATCACAGCACTGTAAGAATCAACATATTTATGTTGGCCGTAGACCCATAACATAGGTATTCAAATGAGTCGGAAAGAGCCAACTAAGACATTTATGATGATTTCAAATTGAAAAAAAACCTTTGGTTGCGAGGTTTTTTACAAATTAATTCAGCGCTTTAAGGGATAAACAGTCATTTCATTACGAAAAGCGCTTTTAACCCTTAGAGCCCTGAGCTGTTCAATTCAAGTTTCAGTCACTTGAAGTTGTGTCTCGCTACTGCGATACACAACGTCAAGTGATTGAAAATTTATGTGATTTGTGAAATTTAAGTCCCAATATATGTGACGTGCCATATCAAAATTAGTTTTATGTCGCAAAATATAGAAAATGAGTTAGTAAGTGGCGTTTGAAGAGCCAGCGCTCAGGTTTCAAATGCACCAAAAAATATAAATATATCTCAATTATTTAGGAAATCATCGATAAAACAAGACTTAAGCCCAAAAACTTAAGCCCAAAATATCGCAAATTGTTGAGAAATGACCTACAAAGTTTAAATTTAATTGACAAATAGTTTAAATAGTTCAAATCAAATCATTTTTTTATATAAGAAATAAAGCTAGGGTATCTTTAATATTTTGTACTTATATTGCTTTGAAGTTGTATTTTCAATCAGCGTTAAAAAAGAAAATTAGCCAAAAAATATTATTTTAGCAAAACGAGGCCATAACTCAAAATCTAAAGCTCCGACATAGGTCGGGTGCCGATGTGGCACGTCACATATGTTTCAGTGTTTCAAGATCTAAGACATAATTATATTTCCTTTAACAACTGGTTTTGCATGTGCTAATAAAACCACAGAATGTTTACTACAGTCAACATCAGTTCTCTAGGGTTAAAGGGT
Organism: Flabesymbios commensalis; assembly: GCA_964017125.1. NCBI lineage: Eukaryota > Metazoa > Annelida > Polychaeta > Terebellida > Flabelligeridae > Flabesymbios > Flabesymbios commensalis. The sequence goes on along the minus strand of OZ024904.1, from coordinate 106,248,380 downwards.
GTAAAGTGATGTTGATTTGTTACAGTTGCAGATGAACAAGCTCCAGATTTATCTCTGAGACCTAAGTTTTTATCCACATCCAGTATGGCCATGGACCAGTCGAGTAAACTAGGTCTCGGGACAGGCACCAGTGCTGTAGCTGTGTATGGCAATTACCAGGTAATAATTCGTCCGAAGGGGAGTCACACTCGTCATGTATACTGTAGTAATAGTACTGGTAATACTCGCGAGGTTTTAATTTTCGCAAGGAAGACAAATTCGCGAATTCAAGAATCTCCTGGAAAAGATTATTATAATAGCGCTACTACATGTAAAGCAAAATGGAAATTCACGAATTCTAAAATTTATGAAAATTCCAAAATCATAAATTCGCCAAAATTTAAACACGCGAAAATTACCAGATCTACAGTATATACAATTACCAGCTTGTTTCAAACCAAATAGAATGCCACTGAAATTTATAAAATTGTGTGATAGATGCTCACCGTCTGTGAACTTATCATGCAGATACTCTGTCTAACATGGTGTCATGCGAGATACTCCGTCTGTATCTGTATATTACATGGCAGTACGCACTATTGTGCTATCGCGCCACGGGAGTACCTTAGCAAGGCCTGTTATCATTCATGATATAATTCATAGCCTTAGAAGAGATATCTGGCATGGCATGGTGTCATGCGTTATACTCCGTCTAACATGTTGTCCTGGTTTCTAATGAGCCGTCATCAAACACATATGACGACCAGTAATTCAGAGTTTTTCACACATTTTGCTCATTAGCATGATTAGAAAGCAGGACACCATGTTAGAAAGGGTATCAAGCATGACACCATGTTAGAAGACACAGAGGGTGATGCTTGAGGTTCATCAAATAACACAATCTATATATATTTTCGTCATTTGAAGCTGGCATTGGCAATTCTAGCTTTAAATGAATGAAAAATAGAAATAAACAACTCAGCAGCAGATGTGACAAACTATTACAATCACCAGTGCTGTAGCTTTGTCTGACAATAATAACTCAGCAGCAGATGTGACAAACTATTACAATCACCAGTGATGTAGCTTTGTCTGACAATAATAACTCAGTAGCAGATGTGACAAACTAATACAATCACCAGTGATGTAGCTTTGTATGGCAATTATTTACAGTAATATTTTGTCTTGTGGGAAGTAACCCTTCTTATTTTGTTTAACAAATATTTACATAGAAAACGCCACTATCTGATGTGGACGTTTGAAGCTCCAATTTGTCATATTACACTTGGCCTTACAGCGCGGGGACCGACTTTTGACGTCAGATTCTGACGTCCAAAGTTGATCCTCCGCACTGTAAGAATAAAATATTTATAATGGCTGTAGACCCATAGCATAGTTTGTTCTCTATGGTTTATACAATAATATTTCAGTGCTTTAAGGGTTAAACTCCACTACCTGAACTCACAGTGAATCAAAATATGTCAGGGGGTGCCAAAGGGTTTACCTTTTTCCCGCTAATCACTACAATAGTCGTTTGTAATCCGATTTATTTGCCCATTGAACCGCTGTTATTGTGAAAGAAATGACTGTTTAAACATCAAGATGTGAGAATGTTTGGTCTCAAATTAAACAAATATGAGTAATTTTCAACCACTTGAGGTTGTGGATCGCGGTAGCGAGACACAACCTCAACTGGTTGAAAATTTAAATAGATTAATTTAGCAGGATAAGGGTTAAACTTTACCCACTAACTTATCTGATTTAAATCCCCCCCCCCCTTCCCCCCACCCATGTGAAGTTATGTCTCGCCGCCATGACCGACAGATTCAAATCAGTAAAAACTACTCATATTTATTTAATTTGAGATACAACTTTTGCAAATATTAATGTTTATGTGTAAACACTCATTTAATTCCAAATAACACTGATTTGTTTGGCTAATAGAACAGAGTATAAACTTCTATGGTTGGGCATAGACGTATAAAAAATGACCAGATGGAACACAGACACTGCAGGAGGATCGCTGTGCGGACGAACATATCGTTGCCCTGCTGTTAGACAATGAAAAAGAAGAATAGGCCCATTGAACTCCTGAACGCTGTTCTTCTACAGAATATTATATCATATTATATTCCAGATATTACGAATATTAAAGTCAACAAGTCCGCCATTTTAAATTTTATCAAGATGAAAATTTTTAACAAAAAGGCTGATGTAGATGGTGCCGACCGGTTTCAATTATTAAAACTTCTTCAGGGTACAATTTGTTGATAAAAATCACTGCCTTATATAAGGTAGAAGTTATGTACGAATGCCAGAGAGAGTGAACCACCACAAAAGGCTGATGTAGATGGTGCCGACCGGTTTCGTTTATTAAAACTTCTTCAGGGTACAATTTGTTGATAATAATCACTGCCTTATATAAGGTAGAAGTTATGTACGAATGCCAGAGAGAGTGAACCACCACAAAAGGCTGATGTAGATGGTGCCGACCGGTTTCGTTTATTAAAACTTCTTCAGGGTACAATTTGTTGATAATAATCACTGCCTTATATAAGGTAGAAGTTATGTACGAATGCCAGAGAGAGTGAACCACCGGCGTTCACAGTGAATTGAAAAATTGATGAAACGGTTTGTGAGAGACGCTTTGTTATTCATTTATAAATATTCAATTTGTCAGTTGTCAACCCTTATCCTGCTGATCACGACAACAAACTCATCACAATTAGAAATACGGTAGATAAGAATATGCAGGACAGCTAAATAAGAGAACAAACATTGGGGAATAATCTCCCTATCCTGCTGATCACGACTATTGTCGTTTTCAATCTATTTTATTAGTCTGTCAAAATAACTGTTACAGGGAATGCAATGTGTGTCTAAACATAAAGTTTTGTTATTATTTGTGCTCAAATCAAACAAATATGAGTTATTGCCAGCCACTTGGGAGTTGTGGGTCGCGGTAGCGAGACACAACTCCAAAGTGGCTGGAAATTTAAATAAATTAACTTAGCAGGATACGGTTAACATAACACATTGAATATTAAGGTGGATATAGTAAAGAGAACAAAAGCATTTTTAACTCTTTCATCGCTGAACTATAGCGTCATAAATTGCCTGAGCGCTGAATTAATAAATTTTTAAACTAAAAGCAGTAATTAATGATGTCGCCTTTTGCAGTCTGCCAGGCGTCGCCGCGGTGAAAGGGTCAAACAATAGTTGGGCTCAGGGCTTAAAGGGTTGAGCTTACAATTACCAAACTAGATCATAATTATTTTACGTTTGTTTAACCCTTGTGTTGCTGGAACCTCATATATGCGGTTTCAAGTAGCTTTCAACTTGAATATATAATAGGTCTACCACTGAAATTGATGAAGCAGTTTCAGGGAGGCGCTTTGTTATTCATTTATAAATATTCAATTTGACAGTTTTTAATTTTTTATATATTCTTGATATTAGTAATATTTTTCGTCATTTGTAGCTGGAAGCAATTAGTAATTTGCAATTCCAGAATAAAAAATAGAACTAAACACTTGAGCAAGACAAGGGTTAATGATATATTTTAAATCTCTAATTTTGAAAAATCCCCAAGAAATGATAATGTGATGGAAAATCTGCTCAGAGATGACAAGCACCAAGACTTGGAAGTTCTGAAAATAGAACCAATTTAAAAAATATAACCACATGCACTGTTTTTTGAGATTATGTAACTTTGTAAAGAAAGTATGGTTATTTCTATATTATTGCAGGTTGTATGTTTTAGTCGCCAATCCCTCGTTTTGACCATGATGGCTGAAAGCTCAGCAAATACAGGTCAGTTAGGCTACAATAAATATTGCTTAAATTATATTTGCTAAACTATTACAATCACCAGTGCTGTAGTTTTGTATGGCACATAATACGGTAATATTGTATTTTGTTTTGTTTATATATAAACTTATTTTTTGTATTACCTTGCTGTAACAATGTCAATGTTTGCCCAAATCATGACTGTGTCAAATCATTCATTTGTTGTTTGAATAAAGATATTTTTGTTTTTAGGTTTAATATTGTCATTGCCAGAGCAAATGGAGGAAGCCTTACAGGATATCACGGCTGTGATCAGAGCTACATGAGGAAAAGAATATAATATCCCATCAGATGTGAAAGGGTGTATCTGCCACTTAACCACTAGGGCGCTGAAATATTTTTGTATGAACCATGGAGACCACAGGATTTCTTCAATTTAAAATCATCATAAATGTCTTAGTTAAATCGTTTTGCTTAATTTGAATACCTATGTTATGGGTCTACTGCTATTATAAATCGTGGACCGACTTTAGATGTCAGAATCTGACGTCTATAGACGTCAGATTCTGAGTTAACCCTTCAAGCACTGACATCGACCATATGCTAACTATACTAGTGATTGGTGATTTATTTATAACTTGTGCAACCAGTTTTTATAACTGAAAAATGTCTATTACATGTACATCAGACGTCTCCAGATGTCAGATTTTGACGTCTAAAGAAAGAATTTAAATATTTATTTCCATAACATAGGTATTCAAATGAAGCGGAAAGAGCTAACTAAGACATTTATGATGACTTCAAATTGAAAATAACCCTTTAGTCTCCCATGGTTTATACAAGAACTTTTCAGCGTCAGGGTTAATTTTCACAAATCCCAAGTCATTTTCAGTCACTTGGATCACGGTACGGACGGCATCACCGCAAAGAGACACAATTTCAAGTGACTGAAGATTTAACCCTTTCAAGCCGGACTTTACTTTGTCATCTTCATCCACTACAAGCCGCGAATTGCTGTCGCAATTCTCGACTTGTAGTGCATGAAGATGATTTGAAGTGGGTGAAAAATTAATGAATATTTCCATGTATTGATAAACCAGTTTCATGGAAATTTTCATTCTAAAACCCCTAGTTATAGGAAAATTAAGTATGATTTCAGGGATGTAAAATGATGCTTTAATGCATCTTGAGGGCTTATAGGGTTAAATTGAACAGTTCAGAGTTGTAGGGGTTACAAAGTGGCATATACACCCTCGTATATCTACATGACTATTATAATATGCTCCATAAACTGTGAACTTTTTCATAGTGAACATCATTTTTATCTGGCCAGCTAGTTTCCATCCACTCCTAACCCTGAAATGCTAATGGCATCACAAGACTACTCTACATTGAAAACCAATAAATTTAATGCTAAATATTTATCTAAAATATAATAATAATGTGGGGGTACTTATATGTAATTTTTAACTAGTCTTTATCTAAAGTGGTCATTTTAAAATTAATTATATACATGTAGGGTTCAATTTATTCAGTATCCCTCAGCGAAAAGCTGCATGATTTTGGCCAATTGCTAATCAAATTTGCAATTAATTTAAAATATATCATCTTCAATAGGAAAAACCCAAGGAATGTGCTATTGTTTGTGCTCAGTTGTGAAATTGTGTCTCTTTGCAGTGATGCCGTACCGTGATCCACAACTTAAATATAGTTTTTAGTTAGTCAAATAATTAAATTCAGAAGATGTATGTATTTAAAAAAAAATTAATGTTTTTTTTTGTCATTTGAAGCTGTAAATTGCGTTAGCAAATCCAGCTTCAAATGAAGAAAAAATAGAAACAAACAATTCAGCAGCAGAAAAGTTAATAAAGCAGAACCTGGTTATTGTCAATTTACACATATTCCCTGGGAGATATTTATTGTTGTAAGCGCTCATTCCAATTGTTCGAATTAAATAGACAAGGAAATGTCTATTTAATCTGTCAAATAATTTATGTTACATAAAAGCAATCCACAAATTACAAACGTTGTGAGGAAAATTTATTACTTTTTCAAAACTAATACCAGAAAAAAAGTGGAACTATATCCTTACAGATAGTTTTCCATTCAGACCTTTTTGTCAATTATATTTATTATATTTATCGCATAGATAATAATGATCTGATTTATCATGTTCATTGTAGAGATGCAAAAGCTTGAAATGTATCTCCTAATGATAATTGTATAATTTTGATTTTCACTCGTTTTGTTTGCTATAAAAGTAAAGTTCCTGATGTAATAGAAGTACATGTATATTTTTGGCAAAATACACAAACTTTTACTATTTCATGTTTAATCGACATAAAATAGTAGAATCTCAAAAACATCATTAATAACATTGAATGCTCAAATGCGCCTTAAACATTTGGACAACTATTATTTGCTGATATCTATGGTTTTTTATAAATTCAAGGGTATCAAAGTGACATTCAAAGTATATGCAAAGGTTAATTATCATAAATAAGGCACGGTATTCAAAGGCAGGTTTTGGCCAAAACAGAGCAGGGCGGTGGTTGTGGCGTGGTGGTTAGCACTAAAGTTTCGCAATGCAGTCTTTATCCCCTGTTCTAGGTAGGCCTATTCATGTTTAGCCCTTCAGGCCTATTCATGTTTAGCCCTTCAGGCCTATTCATGTTTAGCCCTTCAGGCCTATTCATGTTTAGCCCTTCAGGCCTATTCATGTTTAGCCCTTCAGGCCTATTCATGTTTAGCCCTTCAGGCCTATTCATGTTTAGCCCTTCAGGCCTATTCATGTTTAGCCCTTCAGGCCTATTCATGTTTAGCCATTCAGGCCTATTCATGTTTAGCACTTCAGGCCTATTCATGTTTAGCACTTCAGGCCTATTCATGTTTAGCCCTTCAGGCCTATTCATGTTTAGCACTTCAGGCCTATTCATGTTTACCGCGGGGACCGACTTCAGACATCATTCTGATTTCTAAAGTCGATCCTCGCGCTGAAAGAGTGAAATATTTATAATGGCCGTAGACCCAAACATATGTATTCTAATGAAGCGAAAGACATAACTAAGACATTTATTTATGATGAGCTAACTAAGACAGTTATGATTATATAAAAATATTTCAACACTTGAAAGAGTTAAAGGAGACATTTTTAATTTTTTTACGGCCACTATAAATTATTTTATTTCTTTCAGTGTGGGTATCGACTTTTGACGTCAGAAATAAAGTCTGTCCCGCGCTGAAAGGGTTAAATTTAGAATGCTAGGTGTGGATGGCCATAAATTCTAAAACTTAATACCCCGGTTTTTAAGACTATGGCATAATAAATTATCATTTGTTCTATAAGGATTTTCACCAATCTTTATGGAAAACGACTTGGTATGAACATCAATACAACATCTAAAATTATAATACACATCTCTTTTCAATGTTGTTTTGCTTATTGACTTTACATCTGTTTTAAATCTCAGATAAATTTTTTTTGTTGGTGGCGCTGCTGATTTGATAAAATTGCGTATATCTTATCGTATAACATTTATTTTTCTGCAAGGACAAAATAAAAAAGTTTTTTCAGTTATCTTTGAAAACGTTTCACACCAAGGCATGTTTAATAATAGATAATTTCCAGAATGTGAGAATGTATCAATAACCAGATCCTCTTAGTGATAACTTTGATGCTTGCTGGTGGCATAGGGACCTATTATTTTTTGTGAAATTGGATCGCATGTTACGTATAAAGTGCAATATATGTATTTAGTTTAAACATGGAGAAAACCTACAAGCTTGCATTGTGTTAAAAGAGATCAATGTATGCTAAGAATGTAGTTTTGTAATTATTTATATGTAAATAAATGAATATGTTATTGAAATAATTTTAGATTGCTGTGATTTCTATTGTCTCATCTCCAAAACCTCGACCTGTCCGGGAACTTGAAGATGAAAAAATCTCACAGCCGAGTCGTTGTGCTCCACTGAACCATAATATTTACATTGCGCCGCATCCCACTCCGCACTCCTGTGCACGTTGACCAGTGCATTGTGCGCCCATAATGTTTATTCTCACACTCTGGGCAGTGATTTTCACTATGAAATGTATATTGGTATCGGCCCATATCGCACTCTAGCTGTAGTTGAACTGCAATCTACGGCACTTTTATCAAATATGTGACTTGATCATGTGAGAAAATACAAACGTTGTTCCTTTTTCGTGCGATATCGGAATATACAGCACATGTCCAATGAATGAGGTGTTCGCCTAAAGGCTCACACCTTATTCATTGGACGAGTGCTGTATTTTCCCATATCGCACTCAAATGAACACCGTTTGTATATCCTCAGGGCCTACTTTAATAGATAGGATAAGGGCGAGGTCACTGTCCACACCTATAACAACACCATTAAAGCGCTGAATTGTTTTTTAAATAAACAATGGAGACCAAAGGGGTTTTTTTCAATTTGAAATCATCATAAATGTCTTAAATAAATGTCATAAATGTCTTAGTTATCTCTTTCTGCTTCATTTGAATACCTATGTTATGGGTCTACAGCCATTATAAATCTTTTTACTCTTGCAGTGTGGGGATCGACTTAACGTCAGACAATAGACGTCAGATTCTGATGTCTAAAGTCGATCCTCGCACTGTAAAGGTTAATCACACCACATTAACCAGATGTTTAGAACGGCTAGCTTTTTTCTTGACCAAAATCACTTTACAATTCAATATAATTACCTTACATTAGCAAATCAATACTTATCAGGTCTTTGCAATTTGTTTGTCTTATCATTCTGACCGATTACCCAGTTTGAAAATTTAGACCAGCCCAACAGTAAACCAACATTGGGCCGACGTCTCTTGTTTGCTGGTACTAGCTCGTACACAAGATAATGAGCATTATATTTACTAGATTGACAATAATATTTTGATTCAAATTGTGGATATTTAAAGAATTTTCATCCGTTGAAGTTGTGGGTCGGCAGCGAGACAAAATCTCAAATGGGTGAAAATTTAAATTATCTATTTTAGCGCTTAAGAGAGCACTGAGCTAAGAAATTTAAATTTTCCGCCCCTCGAAGTTGTGTCTCGCTACCGCGATCCATAACTTCAAGTGACTGAAAATTTGTGTTATTTGTGAAATTTAAGTCCCAACGTATATCAGTGTCTTAAGATTGAAAGCATATTTTATTTTTAACAACTGGTGCTGATGAAAACACAGAACGTATACTGTAGTCGACAGCAGGGTTAAGACTCATTGAAGTTTTGTATGAATGGTGCCGATCTCGTTGAGGTTTCAAAAATATTCGAAAAAAAATAATGGTTCGCCAAGTTTATTCATCAAGACATCGTAAACATGTGTATGAACAGTTAAACTGGGTGATTTGACTAGTTATTGTGGAAGCGCATATTTACACGTCTGTGGAACTGTGAATATAAATAGCAGTAACAGTAAATGTCCAGCTCAAGGCGTTAATAGCCATTTGAACCGAGTCATCCAGGTCGTGAATCAAATCACAGGTGGCGCCACTTGCATGAACTGAAGGTATGAAAGCGATTTCGTACATTTTTATCATAATTTAAAATAGAAGATTCATCCATAAACGCTAGAGTTTATTATATTTCTACCACAATAATATGTTGAAATAAAACATTATATTAATGTCATTATTAACACTGCTTGACATTAAGAAGCGTTTAACTGACAGACAGATTTTCCATTCTTCAGATTGACTTTTGCGTGGTTGAGCTGTGATCTATGCTGTGATTAATTCATCAGAAGAATGAACAATTTGCCTGTCCATATTTTATTTCTCGTGATTTGAAGCTGCAAATTGCGTCAGTAATTCCAGCTGGGAGTTTTCAATTGGTATTTTTACAATCATTTGAAGATTACTAAGTCAATTTCCACATTCAAAAAAAAATTCCACAGACATAGACTATCAAATTTTAGATTATGTGAATGACTCGGCATCAGCCACAAAATATTGTATCTATATCAGTGTCATTTTTCGTCTGTTTGGAACGGGCTTGAAAATGCATACATGTACGTGTATGTGTTCTTTGATATCTGTTAGGGTTCCACAGCAGACCTGAACAAATATACTTTATTATTGTGCAATAAAATACACTGATATATAAATAGCATTTTAAAATTTTCTTAAATATATAGAATGTTAGCGATGAGTATCAGGATTCTGCTTCCGTTTGCAGTTCTGAAGAGTGGTGTCTCGCTTGCTCTTCGCTTTCCACATCGGTGTACAGAGGGGACGCTTTAATAAAGCTGTACACAGATTTAGTTTCTGTGTGTACAGTTTGTTCTGGAGTGGTTCTCGTTGTGTACATTACAGCATTTGTTTGTGTGTCAGCAGCAGAAGTAGTGGAAGCACCATTAGTCGTATCAATTTTCCGGTATCCCTCCACGAGAACGAGTGTAGAAAATAACTCTGGGTCAGCTCGCGGGCAGAGCTTTTGTAAGATCCTCAAAATCTAGAGAAAACAAATTTAAATTGTAAAGAAAAACTGACTAGGTCTATGCCTAATACTTATCATAAACAAGATTACAAATATGACGTAAAAAATCTAAATCACTGAATGTTTTAATTAATACATTTGCAAATCATTGCAATACTACATATTTTATCATATGTTATCATCAAATATGATAATACATTTAATCAAAACATAACCCTTATAGCCCCAGTCACGTCAATAGCTATTTCTAAATTTATATTTGAATAAATATTAGATTTGCTGGACTGACATTTATGTTTTGACTTAATTGTCTATATTTAATATTTTTTCACTCGCTCATTTTAAGTGAGTGAAAATTTAACACTTTAAGGGTTATAATATTATAACACACACCAAGGTTTTGTGTCTGAACTGTATTGTTCAATGTAAAATTAAATCAATGGAGTTTTTAGGCCACCTTTGTGCACATAATAGGCTGTGCCAGAACCTCCATAGGATTCGAAATTCTAGCCCTGGCGTTCTGCGGCTGAGCACACTACCTATTGGTCACAAAGGTTCCCCACAATATTGCATCATTATGAGTGGGCGAGGAAACAACATTCTGTTTCTTTGAAACTTGAACCTGCGATCTCCGACTCTCCAAACAGGCAGCTTTAACCACTGCACCAGGCCCCAAGGTGCACCACAGAATGAACGGTTTGAACCATATTGGTAGTTTATCAAACATTTTCTGTTTGATTGCAAGTTGGAATGGCTAACGCATTTTGCAGCTCCAAATCCATAAAAATATTACTCCTCAAATTATCTGATTAACCCTTGAGGCACTAAATTAAATAATTTATATTTTCATCCACTTTAAGTTGTGTCTCACTACAGAGCCCCACAATTTCAAGTGGGTGAAAATGACTCATATTTGTTCAATTTGAGACCGAAAATAAGGAAATCTTGATGTTTAAATGAAATAAATCGGGCTTTAGATCATGATGTTTAAACACACATTTTATTCCAATAACAATGACTTGACCGGTTAATTTAACCTTTTCAAGTCTGAATTTATCTTTGTCATCTTCATCCACTACAAGGCGCGAATTGCTGTAGCAATTCACGACTTGTAGTGGATGAAGATGATTTGAAGTGGGTGAAAAATTGAAGAAAATTACCATGTATTAGTAAACCAGTTTCATGGAAATTCTTATTTTAAAACCCCTAGTTGTAGGAAAATCAAGTGTGGCTTCAGGGATGTAAAATGATGCTTTAATGCATCGTAGGGCTTAAAGGGTTAAGATGATTATAGCCGTGCGTAGCGCTCCAAGGGTTAACATACCTTTTGTGCCTTTGTTTTTTGTGGGTTGTCTGATGTAGAGAATATGGACAGTAAACTTTGTGAGATATGCTGACAAATCACATCCGCGGCGATAACGTCACTTCTCAGTAAAGCCTCTATTAACAACATTAGCGTCTGAAAACACCATAACATATCTAATCATGTCACTTTTCAAATCATCAATGCTTAAAAACATAATGACATTATAATCATGTTACATCTCAAATCGTCGGTGTCTAAAAACATAATGACATTACAAATCATGCAACGTCTCAAATCATCAGTGTCTACAAACATAATGACATTACAAATCATGTTACATCTCAAATCATCAGTGTCTAAAACATAATAACATTACAAATCATGTTACATCTCAAATCATCAGTGTTACAAACATAATGACATTACAAATCATGTTACATCTCAAATCATCAGTGTCTCAAACATAATGACATTACAAATCATGTTACATCTCAAATCATCAATGTTTAAAAACATAATGACATTACAAATCATGCTACATCTCAAATCATCAGTGTCTAAAAACATAATGACATTACAAATCATGTTACATCTCAAATCGTCAGTGTCTAAAAACAGCTCAAATCACGTCATGAGTGTCTGGTCTGAAAACATCATAACAATCAAAATCATGTCAGTTTTCAAATCTTCAGTGTCTAAAAACATCATAACATATCAAATCATGTCACAGCTCAAATCAAATCATCAGTGTTTAAAAACGTAATGACACAAGATTTGCCTGAGGGGCAAAGCTTGCGTCTCCACCGCCCCACATAATACATTAATTATAGAGAAATACAGTACTGTCACCAATTTTTTATGTAAACCAAGTGAAAATGTGATGTCAGAATCACACAAAAATCTAATCATTATATGGCCAGGGTAAGTTGTTTCATTGTAACAAATGGTGAAGCAGTTCAAGCTCTTCAGAGTAACACGAGATTCGTCGGCCATCTTGAATTTTGTTGAAAAAATGAAAGAAAAACAATTCTCCTGACTTTTTTCTCAGGGCCACTGAGCATACACAAAAGATAAAATTTGAGCTGTATAACCATATTACCAAATTTTGATAATAGCCAAAATGAGTAAAACTGAAATATCAGCTGAAATCCTAAAAAGTAAAAAAATTAAGTTTTTATTATCATAATCACACAAAAAACTAAACAGCACACATCCTGGGTAGGGTTAATCCTTTGAACCAAACATGGAACAAATCCATGAAGCAGTTCAAGCTCAGAGAGTGGCGGCCATCTTAGATTTTGTTGAAGAAGCTTAAAACGCCAAAAAAATTTTGCAGGGCAAATTTCCTAGGGCCAATATGCATACTGCAAATATTTAGAAATAATCCGAGTAGGGGTGTATGGCTATATTACCATGTCCAAAATGAGCAAAACACAAATACACCAAAAGCTTTTCAGCTCACGGCCGGGGTAAGGTCTTTCTTTTAAACCAAACATAAAACAAATCAATGAAGCGGTTCAAGTTCTAGCGTGCGCCATAGGATTTTGGCGGCCATCTTGGATTTTGTTGAAGACACTGAAAAACCCCAAAAAATAAATTACCAGGCAAATTCCCCAGGGCCAGTATGCATACTGAAAATATTTGGAAATAACCCGTGTTTTCGATTGAGAGCAGAAACAAGTGGCGGCGGCGGCGGCGGGCGGAGTCAGCAAAAACAATAAGTCTGCACCACCATGACTATGTGGATACTTAATTAGAAATCACGTCACTGCTGTTTGCTGCGTCAGCATTTTAAAATACCAATGACATTATAAATCACTTCCGACCACGTCACTTCTCATTAAAGCTTTTATTAAAAACACCAGGGTCTGTAAACATTATAATATTATTTATAAAAGATGAAAAAGAAAACTTGGAAACACTGAGCAATTTGTGAGATGTCATTTTTTTACTAAGCAAATCAAATAATGTCATTTGTGAGACATCATTTTTTACCCAGGTAATCAACTGATGCAATTTGTGATAAATCATTTTTTACTGAGTAAATAAATAATGCCATTTGTGAGACATCATATTTTACCTGATTAATCAAATACAATTTGTGAGACATCATGTCTCACTAAGCAAATCAACAAATACAATTTGTGAGACATCATTTGTTACCCAGTTAATCAACTAATGCAGTTTGTGAGACATCTTTTTTTAAATAAAAACATTTTTTTACATTTTGGTCATTTTAAGCTGAAAATTGTGTTGGTAATTTCAGCTATAAGGAAAGAAAAAAAATGGTGAATTATAATTAATAAGGGTATTGGTTTGGATGGCTGATGAAAATATCAGAGGGTAATGGGAAATATGACAGGAATGATACATGAGAACCCAATTATCAATACAAATTTTCACTGCTATCTTTATTTTCAACCGCTTTTCATAACATTTTGCCAACACTATTTTTCTTGTAAATCCCAGCAGCTATCAAATTTCGCAATATTACAAAAAAGCTAGACTATTTGTCATGTAGTAAATTTCTAATTATGACACCCCACTACTATAACCCAATAATTTAACTTGTTTAAGTTAAGACTATTTGACATGACACCCCACTTTAATAACCGATTAATTGAATTAGTTTCATAAAGGAAGGAATCCTGTATTACATTTCTGTATTGTTCCAATCAGAAAATAAATATGTTTAAACCAATTAGTTTCATACCAAGAATTATATCACATGTCAATTTTCTCAATACATGCATGTACTCACAAATATAATTATGTGAAATATTCGGGGCTGCTGATTTCATTAGAATATTTCACAAAAATCGGTTGATATTTGACTTAGAAATCAGTTAATATCATGTTACTGGTATTTGTGTCCTCGGGTATAGTCTGTATCGTCAGTGTATTTACCATTCTTTTTATTGTCTGCTTCTCCACTGTGAGGCGCTGTGCTATGTAACGTACTACCACTTCACAGTTCACCTGACAACATCTAATAAAGATAAAAACATTCAGTTAACCGTTTAAATTATGACATTGATTGTCTTCTTTATTAGTATTTTTTACGTTGCACCTGCTAGTGATGCTTCTATAATTATGACATCAATTGTCTTTTATATTAGTATTTCTAAAGTTTTACCTGCTAGTGATGCCTATATAATTATGACATTGATTGCCTTTTTTATTAGTACATCTAAAGTTTTAGTTGCAAATGGTGCCAACCAGTATTTAATTATGACATTGAATTTTTTATTAGTACTTTATTAGCTTTACTTGCTAGTGATATCACACTTTAAAAGGGTAGTCAACTCATAAATTCCAATTATGATACGTTAGTTTACTATCACAGCATATTTTATAAATTGTAATAACATGACAACTCCTTAAGAACATAAGGTATAAATCTATCTAAAATATTTATCAGTTAGGTCTAAAAAATGATTACATTTTGAAAAACAGTTTGATTTAACCTTTGGTCTCCATGGTTTCACCCTTTAACCGCCAAATTACTCAATATGAATTTTCACCCACCCGAAGTTGTGTCTCGCTGACGCGATCCACAACTTCAAGTGAGTGAAAATTATTCAGATTTGACAAAATGGAAGTCAACTCTTTTCGAATCTTGCTGGTTGATGTCACATTTTATCTTTAACATATTTAAAATGTGGTACTTAATGTGCTAATAAAAAATGAAAACCAGAGTATATGCGGCGCCGGCGGTTAAAGGGTTAAAGAAAAATATTTCAACGTTGCAAGGATTAACCCTATCCTAACTCTTACAGCGCGGGGATCAACTTTAGATGTCAGAATCTGACGTCTACAGACTGACGACTAAAGTCGATCCCCGCACTGTAGTTAATACCTCTTGACAAAATCTGCTGCTTGTTTGCTGGTCAGCAGCTTCTCAGATTGCAGCATGGATTCTATTATTGTCTTCTCCGCAGAATAATTGTCTTTGCTGGGGTCCGGTTGACTGCAAAGAGAACATTCTCAATGACTACTGTATATTTTTATATATATTATATCAATTGAAGTACAGATATATTTACTCTATTATATCAACTGAAGTACAAATATATTTACTCCATGATATCAACTGAAGTACAGATATATTTACTCTATTATATCAACTGAAGTACAAATATATTTACTCCATGATATCAACTGAATCCAGATATATTTACTCCATGATATCAACTGAAGTACAGATATATTTACTATATTATATCAACTCAAGTACAGATATATTTTTCTGTATATATATATATATATATATACTGAATTACAGATATATTCATTGTATTATATATTATCAAAGAAAATACAGATATATTTACTATATTATTTTAACTGAAGTGCAGATATATTTACTATATTATATCAACTGAAGTACAGACATATTTACTGTATTATATCAACTGTTTGAGCACTAGTTTTTGAGTTTTTGCGTTCACAAAAAAACATGATGCCTGACGGAATCCTGGCGCGACTGAAATCCCCCTTCCCCTACGGGCGGGAGATAAAAAACCCTTCGGTTGCGATGTTCTTTACAAAGTATTTCAGTGATGTAAGGGCTAATGCGGCCCCGAGTGACTGTTGTATACCTATCAGATTGATTTGTTTGTTCATCAGATCCTGTACGTGATATCTGGGTGTTAGAATCGTGGCTGCTGTCAGCGAGGCTCGATCCCGGCTCAAGCCGCGTGGAGCTGTGAGCACCAGAGCTGTCGTTTGTTCCAGAGGAAGTCTTTTTCCGTTGGCCATCATCATGTAACTCTTCATCATTATTTTCCCAGCCGCCGCCCGCTAATCCAGGACGATGTTCTGTAACAACAAAAAATGTTGGTTAACCCTTACAGCGCTGAAATATGTTTGTATAAACCATGGAGACCAAAAGTTTTTTCCAATTTGCATCCATTATAAATGTCTTAGTTAGCTCTTTCAGCTTCATTTGAATACCCATGTCATGGGCCCATACAAAATTGTTAATTCTTTCAACGCGGGGATTGTCTTTAGACGTCAGAATCTGACATCTAGAGATGACAGATTCTGACGTCTAAAGACGGTCCCCACAGAATCTGATGTCTATCCCTGCGCTGAAGGGGTCAAACGAGTGAGAAGTGCATGAGAAATTGCAGTTTCGAAATGATAAGGACTGAAGAAAAACATTAAAAAGTTATTTTTTAAAGCATAGTTATATGTAAAATTGGATCTTATATTTGCATAGCAAATATGAAAGTCTCCACCTTTCACAATTAAAAGTTTATTGCCAATGCAGTAACGAAGGGGCTTTATAACAGAAATGGCATGGCGGCCAGGGGCGTACCGCCCTATACACAACGTACGCAAACGGTTACACATTTATTTGCAAATTTTCAAACCCCCCCATTTGCCACCCCTCCCAACTTTTTTTTTACAAAAAACGGTTACACATTAAAAAGCCTCTAGGAACGCCCCTGGCGGCCATCTTGAATATGCAAATTAGCTGATTTTCAAACTCAACCAGGATAATCAATCTATCAGAGGAAAACAATTTGCGAAGATCGGATGAATATTGGAGACTGGAGAAAGTATACTTTGATCTTGGATATGCAATTTAGGCCATGTTTAATAGGCAAATTAGCTGATTTGCGAACTCAACCAGAATAATTCATCAGAGGTAAGTCAGAAAAAATTTCCAGAAGATCGAATGAATATTGACGACTGGAGAGTTTACATTGTACTTGAGTATGCAAATAAGCCTATTGCAGCTATCTTTGATATGCAAATCAGCTGATTTTCAAACTTAAGCAGGATAATCCATCAGAGGATGTTCAGAAAAAAATTCGCGAAGATCGCATGCACATTGACGACTGAAGAGCTTTCACGTCGATCTTAAATATGCAAATTAGCCCATGATGGCCATCTTGGACTTGCAAATCAGATGATATTCGAATTTCAGCAGGATAACCCATCACAGTCTTCAGAAAAAAAATTGTGAAGATCGGATGAATATTAAGGACTGGAGAGTGTCATACGTCGGACATCCATCTTGAATATGCAAATTAGCCCATCGCTGCTATCCTAGATATGTAAATTATTTGATTTTCGGACTTACAAAGGATAATACATCAGAAGGTGTTCAGAAAAAAAATTTGAAGATCGGATGAATATTGGCGACTGGAGAGTGTTCACGTCGTCAAAATTTACTAATAATAATAATAACAACAATAGACAGCACTAGAACAAAAAGTCTCCACCACACAGTGGGTCGTGGTGAAGGCTTAATCATTGTGGAAATATCATTCAATTGATAACAATTCAATAAAACAAGATTTACTTCTTGTTTTTGTGTGCTTGATTGGCTCTCGTTGAATGACTGTTGTTGCCGAGATGGAGCCCGCTGAATCAAGTGGGCTGGGTAAATCTTCCAGGTAATTCAAATTAGCAGGCTTGTACTGGTTGAAGTTTTCATTGATGCGAGAAGGTTGAGGATTCTTGGTAAGCTCTATAAAAAAAATGCATTAAAATTACAACTCGGTCAGAAAAAATTAGGCCAGCAACATACAATGGTTTTCAGTTTGAAAAAATATGTATTTAGTAAAGAAGGCCCTGACCAATCCTGAATACCCGGTAGGCCTATCCATGTATTCAGTAGGTCAGTAGGTATTCAGTAGGCCATCTATGCAGTCCTGCATAGGCTTATTTTGTCGTAAAAATGCAATACCCTTAAAGCGCTGAAATATTTTTCTATTAACAAAGAGAGCAAACAAGATTTTAACTCTTCCAACGCTGTAATATTTTTGAAAAAAACGAAGAGACCAAAGGAATTTTTCAATTTGAAATCATCACAAATGTCTTAGTTAGCTCTTTCCGCTTCATTTGAATACTTATGTTATGGTTTTACGGCCATTCAAACATTTTATATATACTTTTATTCTTTCAGCGTTCAGATCGTCTATGACCTGTCTACAATCGAAAAGTTGATACCTGCGTTGTAAGGGTTAAATCGCTTCTATGGCTGTTTTCAGGCTTTTTATTTTGATTAAAAAAGTGTATTTTTTATTCACTTGAAGTTGTGGGTCGTGTAGCAAGACATAATTTCAAGTGAGTAAAAATTAAACCCTTAAAGTGCCGACATATTTTTACATAATCCAGGGAGACCAAAGAGATTTTTTTTCAATTTGAAATCATCATAAATGTCTTAGCTCTTTCTGTTTTTGTAATACTTAAGTTATGAGTCTACAGCCACTAGAAATATTTCACTCTCTTTTCAGTGCTGGGATCAACTTTATAAGTCAGAATGATTCTGACATCTAAAGTTGATCCCAGCGCTCTACAGCTTCAAGAGAAAGCTTAGAACCGTATTTTTACAGATTTTCTTTTAGATAACTTTCAAAGTAATAGCTGCGTTTACAGCAGTTTTCAGCTATTTATTTGTCATTATTAAAAAAAAAAAATTGTGAGAGAAAAGTGCTTTAAATTTGCAAAATGGCATATATTTTGATACAAATGAAGATTGCCCATTCTACGGATTTATTAGTATTCTAAAAATTTTCTCATGTTTTTAAATTCGTCGGACGGATACTTTTTATGAGGTCGATTCTACAAATTTTTTGCGAATATATTTTTACATTTTCTTAAACTGTATTGTCCGTGACACCTAGATTAATATTTTTATTTCTTTACACAGCATCAGGTGAGTAAAAATTAAAATTTGATAATGCAGCACTAGTTCAATAATTATATAACGCCCAGAGGAAAAGGGGGTTAAGCGATGCGCTACGGACCATAGTCTACACAATGATAACAAGCGTTATGAAGAAGAGTTAAAAAATTCTCAAAAAAGCGTTAAGTAATTGTTGAACAGCCCTTAAAAGGGTTAATTTAGAAGCTGCAATGTTAGCAAAAAAGAAGAAAAATAGTTGTAATAAATAGTTTCTAATTTCATTTTCTGACTATCTAGTGGAGTCTACAAACTATTACATTATTATTACATTACAGACATATCAATTAAGCTATTACCCTCTTACTCTGCTGCTGAATTGTTTGTTTCTAATTTTCAATTAAAGCTGCAAATGACGAAAACTAAATCTATTTATGAAAACTAGTCATCTGCAAAATTTTATTATTTGAATAACTGAGCATCTGTCACACAATCCATTTCATGGATTTGTACGACATTTTCATTTGGTCTGAAGTTTGCTTGAAACCGTCTATCTACGGCACCATTGACACGTTTATACGCCACATGATGTAATTCCCACCGCACAATGAATAAAAATTAGTTTTATAAAATCCTCAAAGTGTAATACATGTATACATATCAGATTAAATATCCAAACTTTCTGATTTCCATGGGTATAGTGACAATTCTATTAAATTAATGTTATTAATAATATGTCAGACAATGTATAACCCTTACAACGGTAAAATATGTTGTATAAAGAATGGAGACTAATCAGTCTTTTCAATCTTAAGTTATCATAAATGACTTAGCTAGCTCTTTCTGCTTCATTTGAATACCTATCTTCTGGGCCTACGGCCATTATAAATATTTTGCAGGGACTGACTTTATACGTCTGATGTCTACAAGTCAGATTCTGACGCATAAAGTTGTTCCCCACACTGAACGGGTTAAAAGTTGAAAATTAGTGATTAATAAAAACTAACTGTTTGTTTTTCAATTCACTTTGTATTTTATAATATGAATCTTAAATTATGTTCGGTGCCGTTTGTACTGACAATGTTTTATTCTGCTGCATTTAATAATTTCAGCTCGGTATTTTAATGTATCTTTATGTTAAATCATCAGTGGCCCATACACTAGCGATCTAAAGCGTTTAAGTTACTACGGCTTTACGATCTTAACACATGTTATTTCAGCTTGGTAAATTAAATTATGTTCGGTGCCGTTTGTACTGACAATGTTTTATTCTGCTGCATTTATTAATTTCAGCTCGGTATTTTCATATATCTGTATGATAAATCATTGGTGGCGCATACACTAGCCGTTTAAAGCGTCTTACTAGGGCTCTCCCAATCGTAACATGTTATTTCAGCTTGGTATTTTCATGTATCTTTATGTTATATCATCGGTGGCCCATACGCTTGCAATATAAAGCGTCCTAGTACGGCTCTCCCGATCGCAACACATGTTTTTGTATTGCGATCCAATAAATTTTTACCTGGTTGAGACGGTGAATGTAACATACCTGGTTGAGCCTGTGTATTACCAAAGCCCTGATATGGGCTAGACACTGCAGCACTACCGATACCTCCTGAAATATATAAACACATCACATGCTGTGTGAGAAATAACGGGCGACACAGACACGCTACTGATACCTCCTGAAATATATAAACACATCACATGTTGTGTTGGAAATAACGTGTGACACAGCCGCACTACCGATACATCCTGAAATATATAAACAAATCACATGTTGTGTTAGAAATAACGGGCTGACACAGCCACACTACCGATACATCCTGAAATATATAAACAAATCACACATTGTATTAGAAATAACGGTCAGACACAGCCGCACTACCGATACCTCCTGAAATATATAAACACATCACATGTTGTGTTAGAAATAACGGGCGACACAGCCGCACTACCGATACATCCTGAAATATATAAACACATCATATGTTGTATTAGAAATAACGGGCGACACAGCATCCCTTCTGAAATATATAAGCACATCACATGTTGTGTTAGAAATAACGGGCTGACACAGCCTCGCTACCGATACATCCTGAAAAATATAAACACATCACTTGTTGTATTAGGAATAACAGATGATACAGCCTCGCTACTGATACTTTAGACGACTACAGATGTCAGACTCTAAAGTCGATCCCCGCGCTGTAAGGGTTAAAGGTAAAGAGTAAAGGGGACAAAATAACATACCTCCGTACTTAGATCCTTCAGTTCTCTTTCTTGTCTGTTTCTCAAAAGATTCATCAAAAAGAAGCTGACTGAGTTCCTATAAGTAAAAAACATTTAAAAAAATTCTTTAGATAAAGTGATAAAACTGATCAAATAATGCAATTTGCAGCTGGAAATGATGGAAAAATATTTTATACTTATCAAAAATTCCTAAATTTATTTATTTGATAATCTAAACAAAAATATAGGCATTTATTACAAACATGCTCACCATTTTCAATGACAATTTATTTAACAGCTCGTGAATGTTGCTACCAGATTCTGTCATAATTCAAACATAAAGTTAAAATATATAAATAATCAGAGTCAAAAACATAGACTATGATTAGGTATCTATTTTAACTTTATGACAATTTATTTGTTCTGAAACTTCGTTGGAGCTGTATATATACAGGCCCTGGGGCCCATCCTACTAAACACCTTGACATTCATTTCCATTTAAAAATTTACCCCTTTAGCCCTTGAAGGCACTAAATTAGATAATTAAAATTTATAAAACACAATAGACACTTGAATTTATATCTCACTGCCACAACCCAAAGCTTCATGTGATGAAAATTACTTACTTAATTTTGTAGAATTTGATTTAAAATATTTGGCAATCTAGCCAATTGAATGCTCATTTCTGGATCAAATTGTAGTGTTTAAAAGACAACTGAAAATGGCTATAGACTCAATTAGTACTTTAAGCGTTATGGGGATTCTAGGATGCTGTAGTGGGACGGCCCCAGCAGCGAGAGGGTTAGCAATTAGAAATCATCTGTCAACATTAGAATTGGCAGTAAATGAGTGACGTTGAAATCTAAATAAATTTGATATATCGCCCCCTTGGATATGAAAGGGTGCACCCGCTGCTTAGTAAAGTGCAGATACACCTTTCATCTACAATGACACAAAGTAGTCCTGTAAACCTTAGCTTCTTTTCTGATCAGCAGGTAAGGAGCGTTTCCATGTAAAGGGTCGGGAGGTCCATTGAATTCTGAAAAAAAATAACATGAAAAACAAAGCTTGACAAATTGAAGAAAACTAGTTGAAGTTAAAACTACATTGGGCCCTTGTACTTGCAGACTGGCCTTTATAATACAATAGTTTTCTTCAGGACATACATATTTCAGGACATGTATATTTCACCCTTACAACGCTTAAATATTTCTGTACAAACCATGAATACTAGAGGGTCAATTTCAATTTGAAATCATCATCTTTCCGCTTCATTTGAATACCTGTGTTATGGGTCTGCGGCCATTAAAGATATTTAATTCTTTCAATGCAGAGATCGCCTGTTTAGAAACAGACAACATCTGTCCCCATGCTGAAAGAAATGCTTAAATATTTCTGTACAAACCATGAATACTAGAGGGTCTTTTTCAATTTGAAATCATCATCTTTCCGCTTCATTTGAATACCTGTGTTATGGGTCTGCGGCCATTAAAGATATTTAATTCTTTCAATGCAGAGATCGCGTGTTTAGAAACAGACAACATCTGTCCCCATGCTGTTTAGAAACAGACAACATCTGTCCCCATTCAATTTGAAATCATCATCTTTCCGCTTCATTTGAATACCTGTGTTATGGGTCTGCGGCCATTAAAGATATTTAATTCTTTCAATGCAGAGATCGCCTGTTTAGAAACAGACAACATCTGTCCCCATGCTGAAAGAGTTAAATATGAACAACATGACCAAACCCAATTGGGATCAACTGTAGACGTCAGATTCTGACGTCGAAAGTCGAATGGCCGTAGACCCATAACATAGGTATTCAAATGAATCAAAAACAGCTAACTAAAACATTTATGATGATTTCAAATATAAAAAACCTTTGGTTTCCATGTTTTATACCAAAATAATTCTGAATTGTAAGGGTTAAAAAAATAAAAATTAAAAAGGGTCTGATCAGTAGTACAAATTCAGATTTACTTGTAGAGCTCTTCTTTATAATAATTACAAAAGGTCTGATTAATAGTAGAAATTCAGATTTACTTGTAGCTTCTTTATAATAATTACAAAGGGTCTGATTAGTAGTAGAAATTCAGATTTACTTGTAGCTTCTTTAAATTAATTACAAAGGGTCTGATTATTAGTACAAATTCAGATTTACTTGTGGCTTCTTTTATCCCATGTGATTGTTTTCTCAACGCTTGCAGGAATTCTGGATGACCATTACTCAGCACATGATGTATTATTCTCAATGTCTGTAAAAAAAGGTGAGAAAATATGAGCATTTTCTGACTTTGTAACAGGTTATATATTAACATTAACCCTAGTGCTGCCGGGCAGCATTGGTCTCAAATTTGCTTGTAAATGGATAAAAATATCCATTTACAAGCAAATTTCAGGCCAATAAATTAAACACAAATTGCTAAAATGCTTTTATGATAGATGCTTAATTAATCTAATAATTGCATTTTGAAGATGTATATTTTTTCGTAAATACAATTATTTTTCTTCATTTGCAGCTGGAATTGCTCTAGCAATTCCAGCTTCAAATGAATGAAAAATAGTCTTAAAAAAATCGACAGCAAGAGTTAAAATTACTGTTTGGACAATGCTCAAACACGCACACACATATTTAACCCTTCAAGCTTTAAGTGACTATAAACATTTTAAATCTGTTTCAATAGCAGGTTAAATCACTGTCAACTTCAAGTGAGTGAAAATTATTCAGATTTGAAAAAATTGATTTTAACTTTTTTCAAATCTTGCTGATTTAATGGTACATTTTATCTTTAACATGTTTAAAATGTGGTACCTAATGTGGTAATAAAAAAATAAAAAAACGAATATTTTCGGGACCAGCGCGTAAAGGAATAATAGCAGGTTAAATCACTGTCATTGGGAATGAAATTAGTCTTTCAACCTTTAAAGCGCTAAATTATTTTTGTATAAACCATGGAAACCAAAGGTTTTTTTTCAATATGAAAACATCATAAATGTCCTAATTTGCTCTTTCTGATTCATTTGAATACCTATGTCATGGGTTTACGGCCATTAGAAATATTTTTGCTCTTACAGTGCGAGGATCGAGCTTAGTTGTCAGAATTTGACGTCTACAAACTAATGTCGATCCCTGGGCTGTAAGGGTTAAACCAAGTTACAAATGTTTGTTTTCAAATTCAACATTATTTATATTCAATTTTCACTAATTTGAAGTTTTGGGGCGCTGTATCAAACACAAAGTTCTTTAAGTGTGTGCAAATTTAAATACGGTAAGTTAGCAGGTAAAAGGTCTATATATACCAAGCTTTTCAATCCATTAAAATGATCAAACAGTTTGTGGAATATGCTCAGTTAATTTAATAATATGATTTGGGAGATGTGCATTCGACATAATAACAGCGACATAATAATTCTACATAATGGATGACAGCTCGTTACTGTTTTTAATAACTATAGATCTATGAATTAATGTTGAGCAAAGATTTTGTCTTCAATTTAAACATCATAAATGTCTTTTCTGCTTCCGGCACCATTCATGTTATGGGTCTGCGGCCATTATAAATGTTTTACTCTTTCAGTACGGCGACCGTCTTTAGATGTCAGCGTCTGAAGTTTAAAACTCTGATTTCTCAAGATGGTGCATGTGCTGAAAAGAAACTCTGATTTCTCAAGATGGTGCATGTGCTGAAAAGGTTAAATTAGCTTGGATTTAGCTTGAATCTGTATATATATATACGGGCCTAGCAGTACAAGGGTTAATAAAACATGACTACGGCTGTGACTGGCACTCAAAGGGTCATCATTGTATTACATACCTTCAACTTAACGTGACAAGATTTTGAGGAGAGACGGTCAACCAGATAATCAACAATATCATGACAAAAACTTCCAGAATCAAAAGTCCATTCTGTGAGATATTCAAGGAATATACTGATAGTAGAGCGAGTTTAAGAGGACGGCATGCTCATGTGAGACCCGACTTGGAAACATCAAATAACTCTGGCAGGGTTTAAATTGTACCTTAGGTCTCAAATTAATCAATGCTGTGCAAGGATTAACCCTTTCAAGCCTGAATTTACCACAGTCATCTTCATCCACTACAAGCTGCGCATTGCTGCCGCAATTCTCGACTTGTAGTGGATGAAGATAATTTGATGTGGTTTAAAAATTAAAGAAAATTACCATGTATTGGTTAACAAGTTTCATGGAAATTTTCATTCTAAAACCCTTGGTTGTAGGAAATTTTAAAGTCTGTTTTCAGGGATGTAAAACAGAAAGGGTTAACATGATAAACTGTATATATACCGTACATGTATATATAAAATATGATCCCAACCGTGCAAGGATTTACATAAACTGTATATATATTGTCCTAGCACTGCAAGGGTTGACATAAACTGTATATACATTGTGCTAGCAATGCAAGGGTTCACATAAACTGTATATATATTGTCCTAGCACTGCAAGGGTTGACATAAACTGTATACATTGTCCTAGCAGTGCAAGGGTTGACATAAACTATATATTGTCCTAGCACTACAAGGGTTTACATAAACTGTATATACATTGTCCTAGCACTGCAAGGGTTGACATAAACTGTATACACTGTCCTAGCAGTGCAAGGGTTGACATAAAATGTATACATTGTCCTAGCAGTGCAAGGGTGACATAAACTGTATATATTGTCCTAGCAGTGCAAGGGTTGACATAAACTGTATATACTGTCCTAGCACTGCAAGGGTTGACATAAACTGTATATATTGTCCTAGCACTGCAAGGGTTGACATAAACTGTATACATTGTCCTAGCACTGCAAGGGTTGACATAAACTGTATACATTGTCCTAGCACTGCAAGGGTTGACATAAACTGTATACATTGTCCTAGCAATGCAAGGGTGACATAAACTGTATATATTGTCCTAGCACTGCAAGGGTTGACATAAACTGTAAATATTGTCCTAGCAGTGCAAGGGTTTACATAAACTGTATATACATTGTCCTAGCACTGCAAGGGTTGACATAAACTCTATACATTGTCCTAGCAATGCAAGGGTGACATAAACTGTATATATTGTCCTAGCACTGCAAGGGTGACATAAACTGTATATACTATCCTAGCACTGCAAGGGTTATAACCCTTATCCTTATTTATTGAAATTTTCAACCACTTGAGGTTGTGTCTAGTTACGGCGATCCACAACCTCAAGTGGCAGAAAAATACTCATATAAATTTGTTGAATTTGAGATCAAATAATTACAAATACTGATGTTTAAACAGTCATTTTACTCCCAGTAACAGTTATTTATTCAGCTAATAGAACAGAATAAAACAATTATTGTCTTGATCAGCATGCAGAGGGTTAACATATTGTGACATTTCTAATAGTAAGCTACTAAACACATGAGATAAAGGATACGTATAATTTGCTGATACAGGTATCCTGGAGTTGGAGTGGAGTCATCGGCAGTCGCATGATTCAGGTCACCAAGCTGTATCAACAAATGAAAAATATTGGTTATCAATGCATACTGTATTCCTGTTATAGATAGACCTGTAGTCTAGTCATAGATCAGTGAACAGGTGGGCACACCATCAAGAGTCGTAATAACAAGAGGACTGGAGTCCTATATCATCCCCCGCCATAACTTAGGTTAGAATTTTTTGTGGTGACAAATAAGTCGACTTGTGGTGGCCATTTCAAATTTCAGTAAAATAACCTACACATTATTTCTGACTTTAATTTTTGAGTTTTTGCGACCTCAAAAAAATTGAAATGGATCCGTGGCGGCAATTTTACTTTTCAATAAAACCTTAAACATGTTAAAATAATCACCTGCACACCCTTATATTGTGGGAAAAGTGATCGTAAAATTTGAATAATTTCAGACGCCACGGTTTCTGCGCAAAAAAATTTGTAGTTGACTTCTGGCGGCTATTTTGAATATTGGTAGCATCTTTTAAAAATCACTTGCACATCCACTTGTTGCTGGAAATGTTAAAATTTAAAAAAAATTGATCAATATGAATATTTCTTCTAGCATGTCGGCAGTTACGAAAAAAAGCTCAGCCTAATTTTATTGGACAATTTTAAAATTCATTGAATCTAGATCTAGTCTACGGTCTACCTACATTTTAGAGTACTAGTACTAGATCTAGGCTACATGTCAAATCACAAATGGTCTAACTTTTAAATTATCCGGCAATATTTGTTTACAAAATTTTCAGGATCGATGCCAAATGACTAGAAAATAGGCCCTTTTTTAAAACGTTAGGGTTTAGTCTTAGACTACAAAATAATTTCATAACATGAACAATCGCTTGAGAAATAAGATTTGGTCACTAGACTTCTTTCAGTGTTTTTATCCCTGGGGCCTGGTGGCAAGTATGGTGGCACCCTGTATTTATATATGGATGGTGATGTTTACATGTACTTTTCACTGAATAAAGCTATTTATCTATCTATCTATTTATCTATAGTAAAAGTCACTACAAATTTGTCACTTTTGCGATGCAATTTTCATCCGATTGTCAGGAAATTTGACAAGCTTTTTTAGGTTCCAGTCTTACGGCAACTTTCCTGAAATTTGAAAATTTCGAGAAAAAATATTATGTAGTTTAAAAGGTTGAGATATAGTTTTGCGAGGTAGTTTTTGCGAATTATGACGCTCCTCTATAGTATGATTTAGTTCTAATTTCTGAAAATGCAATGGGACTGCAGAGATGTTTAGATAATTTAAATATTTTTTGTAAACAGTGGAAGTTGCAAGTAAACTTATCTAAAACAAAAGTTATAATTTTTAGGAGGAGGTGTGGGCATGAAATAAGTAGATTTGAAATTGGCAATAATGTATTAGAAGTAGTTCATAGTTACAAATATTTGGGACTCATTGTGTCTTCAAATGGGTCATTTACAGATGGTATAACAGATTTGGCACAAAAACCGAGAAAATCATGGGATGCCTTGAGAAATAAATTACATTTAGAATTGTGGAATAATCCAGCAGTTGTACTGAAATTATTTGATGCCATAGTAAAACCCATTCTTACATTTCAAATACAGACATACAAAAATGTGATAGTTTGGAATTTGAAAAACTTCATAATACAATTTGTAAACAGATACTAGGTGTGGGGAAATATAGTAATAATTTAGCGGCTAGATTAGAATTGGGAAGGACACCAATTTCTATGTTTGTTAAAAGACAAGTTTTGAATTACTGGAATAAATTAGAGAAAAGTCCACATGATTCAATACTGTATACTTGTTTATTATCTGAAAAATCAGTGCATAATCAAAATATCGCATCATGATATACTGTAGTTGTGAACACAATGGGTGATAACATGTGTAATATTGACAACATAAATAAAAAATATATAGTTTCAGTGGCATTAAAAATGAACAAGTACACGAACAAAATGTTGTTGAATATTTAGAAAAAATTAGTAGCTCTACAGCAGGTTATAAAATGAGAACTTATGGTAAAATAAAGACAGTGGTAAAAATGGAACCATATTTGATGAGTAAATTAAATAAAAGTGAGAAGATACAAATAAGTAAATTTAGAGTTGGAGATCACAATTGACATATAGAGACTGGCAGGCACTGTAAGCCTAAAACGCCAATAGATAAAAGAACTTGTTGTAATTGTAATGAAGTTGAAGATGAAGTACATTTTCTTGTTGATTGTTTATTGTATGATGAGCCTAGAGTAAAATATAAATTAATAGCGCCACATGGATATCATGATTCTACAGCTAAATTTGTAGAATTTTTTAAAAATGATGAAAAATCACACAATCTGGCAACATTTTTAAAAGAAGCCTTTGAAATAAGAAATAAGGTTTGCAAGTCCTCTAAATAAAGGGAAGTTTTGTAATATATTGGTCAGTATATTAAATTTCTCAATGTGACATTGTCTACACATTAGTATAATCCTATAATAATAAAATGTTGTTTGCTATGTTATTATATTTAAATTAGCAACTGGAATTCATATACGTTGAGTAATTTCAATATATATACGCTGTGAATGTAAAGCTGGACATGCTCTTGACATATTTTATAGGTTAGAAATAGTATTGTTTGCATAAACATTGATATTAGGGGCCTATGTAAAATAATTATGGTAGCACACCCATTTAGATTTTCAAGTACTAGAAAAGGATCAGCTAAAAATGTTGATTCTTGTTTTAAATGTAGTCTATGTTTGTTTCAAATGTATGTTTGTTTTTTTGTGAATGTACACAAATACTTGTGTTTTATTCAATAAATGATTCTGATTCTGTATAGGCCTAACGTTAGGCTAAACCCATTGGCATTTGATTTGATTTAAACTCAATCAGCTTTTCAGCTTATTGACGGGCAACACTGTGTTAATACAGGAGCTCAACTCTCTCCCTAGAAAGTGGAGCACACCCTAACATTATAGTTCCCAATTATAAAGTCTTGTCATTTTCCATATTTCTTTTTTCCCATTTTTCAGATACACTATATTCTTCCAATATTTTCCCATTTTACCCTTGTGATAATACAAGATCTCTTGCCTTCCTCTTTATTAACCGTTTTTATTGTCACAGGTTCCAAATCATACTGTCCTTTTCAAATTTTCCCGTATTTCTTAATTATACTCACTATATTAATGAAGAAATAAAATCTTGTTTCTCTTTCCTTATATTCACTGAGTTTCCAATTACCTTATACTTCTCCAAGTTTTTCCCATTTTCTTTATTATATTCACACTGAACTAATTTATAATTTCAACTCCCTATAAGGTCCCATTCTTATGTTGTCCCCTTTGATCTCCAAGAGGGCAAGAGCTTTTGTCACGAAATTCCTCTACATGTCAAATGGTCTAACTTTTGAAAAACTCATTCAAATTCCATGCAATTTTCATGGTAGGCGCCGCAATAGTTGCAAAGAGTGCTTGCAAAATTTCATAGAAATTTATCAAGAATTGACTGAGAAATCGGCGAAAAACACCCAACGGCAACGCTGGTGGACTGGAAGTGCAACCAGAGATTTATCTATGGTGCAACTTCAACTTGCACTTGTGACCAGTACGACAAAACCCCATAATAACCCGGAATAACCCATAATAACCCGGAATAACCCATAATAACCTCATAATAACCTATAATAACCTCATAATAACTCATTACAGCATTGTATTTGCTCCGAATAACGCAAATAATGGAATAAATCGATGTTTTATTAACAAATTCGCGCTGATGCAGACAATCAATGGGCTGGCCTATCACAGGATGGTGCATATATGTCGTCTGAAACTTTTAAAAAGGAGTAACCCCCATAGCAATAGCCTATAAAATACAATAATAACCTATACAAACTGATAACAACTTGTAATAACCCTGTAGTCGTTAAAAAATACAGCCATATAAATGAACCAAATAACAGTCTTATATTCAGTTTATCGTGAGATCACAGCTTACCAATCCAGTGCTCCAGCATGTCCAGTGTAACTCCTGACTTCACAACTCACCTGTTGTCATCAGCTTACTGAAAAGGTGTGACTTCCATCACAACTCAGCTTATGTCATCGATGATCATGAACAGCAATTGATGTGTCATTGTTAGGTTATTTTTAAGTTATTTTTTTGTTTAAAAGGTTATTCTGGGGTAGGCCCTACTATTCCTTGATTTCAGTTTGTGCACCATATTGCGATGGTCTGCTGAAATACCTATACCCGCCGTCAGATTAACCTGTATCGCATGTTTTTCGCCGATTTCTCAGTCAATGCTCAACCGATTTTGATGAAATTTTGCAAGGACTATTTTCGGGTCAGGCGGCGACTACCGTGAAATTTTCATCAAAAAATATTATGTAGTCCAAAAGCTAGACCATTTGACAAGTAGTAAATTTGAAATTACGACGTCCCTCTATAAACCCATTAAACTGGTCAAATTAAAGTTTGTTTTTTAGCCGTGAATTGCATTACATGCCAGATGGTCTAACTTTTTAGCTAAACAATATTTTCTGATGAAAATTTCACGGTAGTCGCCGAGTAACTCGCAAATAGTCCATACAAAATATCATGAAAATCGGTTGAGAATTGACTGAGAAATCGTCGAAAAACGTGCGATAGTCTACAAGTTAATCTGACGGCGGGTAGTCTATAATATCAGCGCGAATTCGCTCTCAAAAATTGATTTATGCTATTATTTGGTCTCGCCATGGCTATTTCTTACCGACTACAGGGTTGCTGTAAGTTATTATGAGGTTATTATAGGTTATTATGTGGTTATTATGGGTTATTCCGGGTTATTATGGGTTATTCCGGGTTATTATGGGGTTTTGTCGCACCCCTTGGCCTTGTGACTTGTCAAGTTGTTGGTGACTTGCAGTGGCATATGATAGTGCAAATAAAGAATTGACTGACTGGATAGAGCTAACTTTCATTTTGCTGCCAATGACAATGTAACAAAACAAAAGACATGATCCAATCAAATAATGTTTTTATGCAATAACCTTTCCAATAAAAGACATTTTATCTTGAATAACACTAAAATGTGCTGTTTGACTGGACGCCGCCATACTTGTTTCTGTGTACAGTGATGTCGGCCCTGAGCAATTCTGCACACAAATAACACCATCATTTTCACCAGGTGGCCCCCTTATTGTTCAGCTCCCTCAGGTTAGGTCCCCTACCCGTTCGGACCCTGGCCTGGCGAGCCCGGCCAATTTCATTTATGGCCGGGTATTGGCCAAGGTTCTTAGTCACGTGACCATCATGCCTGTGCTATCGGGGCCGGTGAATAATTTTCTGGGTCAAGTCATAGGAAATGATTCAGAGGGGAAATACAATACTGTGAACAACTCTTCATCCGGGGAAGTGACCTTTCAAAAATGTCTGAAATCGGGGATTACCCTATTTTCATCTAAAAATAGCAACAAGTCACAAACATTCGCCACTGGGGCATACCAGAGGCTACATGAAGCTCGGCCACACCGCGTAGTGTGGCTCTGGTAACCAGAGTATTCGGACCCCTGACTGCCTTAGTTAGAACGATCTCGCCCTCCACTATGGAGGGTGGCGTTTGCTAACTACAGTCTACAGTCTGTTTCACCGGATCCTGGGAGTTGACTTTTTTCAATTTGCTCGGTCCCACTTTAATTTTAACAAAATTTTTCTCTGATCATTTTTTTATCTTCCCCCAACATCCCTGAAAATTTGGTGGATTTTTTGTGTGTATTGGCAAAGTTAGACCATTTGGCATGTAATATTTTTTTCAAAATTACAGCTCTCTTTAACACTATTACCGTGAAACAAGAATTCTATTACATGCCAAATGGTCCAACTTCCAAAATACACAACCCAATTGCACCAAATTTTCAGGGATGTTAGGGGGAGATGAAAAAATGATCTGAGAAAAAAATTGTTGAAAAAATTTGAAGAGCGACCAAGCAAATTGGAAAAAACCTACTCCCAGGATCTGGTGAAACAGACTATAGACTGCCTGGGCGTGCATCAGAATTCATTGATGATTTGACCAGTCCCAGGAATATGACTTGCTGTTGTTCGGTACCCTCCACAGAATATGGCAAAAGCCATTGGGGTCAAACCAGAGACTGCATGGTATTATAATATGTCTGGTCTATGTCATTTGACGAATACGCAGGATGAACGTGTTATGTATGTTTTGTGAATATAGTCATGGCAATGCGCTCGTAGTAGATAAATATACAATTTTAAAGGTGTGGTCAACTGTCAAAATTCGTGGGACAAGGGTCCCCCAGAAGGCAATAGTGCCCGTGGGTAGGCCAAGGCCCTATTCCATAATAATACTAAATATGCGTTTCATACCCAAAGCCTCATTAAGAGCAAGTTCTCAAATCACAGCAAGTTCATATATACTTGAGCGACATCTATGAGTTAATAATTCAAAGCACTTTGCCCTTGCCCCTACTTGGTCCCTGGCTTGCAAACAAACTGACTGTATTACTGCGGGGATTTGGAAACTGCTTGACCCCAAAAGCTTGTATTGACACTCAGTAAACACAAAACATTTGTATGACTTCATGCAATGTTGGACCAACGACGAAAACGTTGGGCCGACGTTGTATAAATGTTATACAAATGTATTGTGTTTGCTGGGCTGCAGGAGGACTTTCTCTCAAACATTGTACATTTATTCAATGTTGGTTCGATGTTCGGCCAGCGTCGCAGACGTTGGCCTAGCATTAAAACAGCATTGGATCAATGTTTCGTTTAAGTAGTATCTTGTAATCAGTTCAGTGGCTATATTAATGCCGTCAATCTGTACTCAATAGGCAACTGCTGGCCTACACTTGACCATCCAAGGCATGCGCATTTTGCAGTTGAACACTAGTTTAAGGGTCTTTTTCATTATCTGCAGGCGCGTAGCCAGACGTATGCCAGTACGCACGTGCGTACACATTGTATGGAAGGGTGAAAAATAATCAATTTTAGGATATATTTAATAGAGCATTCAAATCTCATAAAAATGCAACATTTAATTTGTACTTCAGTGCAGTAGCGGATATAGAGCAAGTTTGTGACCGGTTCACAGTTTTAGAAAAAAATCTGTGAGGTGTTGCTTAGGCCCTATCTGTTTGTATCTGATCCGTTTTACAGAAAGTATAGGTCCTACACGAAGGAGAACAGTTTAATTACATTATAACACAAGAGTGCAAAACAGAATTGATATTGACTTTATCACCACTTAAAACACCTGCACTGATCACTCGTTGCGACAATAAATCACTGCCTATATATAGGCTTGGTCTCTCCGACGGTGGACGTCCAAAAGGAAAGTTAGTTTCTCGGTTATTACTCAGTCAATTCTCCATTGATTTTTACAAAATTTTACAACCATTATTATCAAGTCATTTGGCGACAAATTCCAGTGAGTATTTCAATAGTTTTGACATGTAACACAATTCTGAGAATAAACCACAATTAAGTTTATGATAGGTTTATAGAGGGGCGTCGTAATTAGATATTTACTACAATGTCAAACGTTTTAACTTTTCAGCTATACAATACTTTTTAATGACATTTTTAGGACAGGTGCCGAATGACTAGACGGCACTGCGTTTCCAGACAGAGAGCTGAATGTTGTTTGCAGCTGCAAAAAGATTAGACACTATAGCGACTGTTTATACTGATCATACTTGCTCGATTCGAATTTTGAATTGTTTCTATTTTCTTAACATGACCCTAAAACCTTTTTTTTCAACGTCACAAATCGGTTGTAGACCACTAAACAATCCGATTCCTGCGGCCAAACATCGAACAGATGCATCTGTTTTTTTCAATAGTCAGCTGGTCAGCCGTGTCTGTGACCGTCGACCTCGTCAGCTACCAAATGACAGTAGGCCTACTTGCATGAAAATCGCTTTAAAATTGACTGAGCATGCCTAATCATCTAAAGTTAACTTTTATTTTGGACAATCCTCCACCGTTGGACAGACTATAGTGGTATATAACCTAGTATATGTAAATATGTTCACTGTTAACAGGTTAACCGTGCAATATGAATGTGCAGACAAATGACTCCGTAATTTATTACAACAACACTATGAAATCGATTTTGAATATTTTGTTGCAAGAAATCGTAATCATGCAGCTATGAATATTATGTTAAAAAACATGTTTTGGCGTTCACAGTAGGTGGCAATCAATCAATACTATTGTCTAGTATGCTCTTGTTTCAAATGATTTCTAATTTAAAACGATGATCAGAGGCTGAGGCCCATTTCCGGCGCCGACGGGCTTTGTTAACAAATTATACACAAGGTGACGACTATGTGTGTATATATGACACCAGGTTCCTGCCCAGCAGACACAATGGTGTTTTAATGTTGGACCAGCGTCACAGACAATGTCTCGTTTCTGCTGGGTGGGTGACCGCCCGGCTGGATAACATAATCTGATAATAGTTAGGCTTTATAATTCATGATCTTGTGCTGCTGTTTTTGCCGCGTCGCGATCTCAATCTATGGTCTTGGTTTCTAAATTAAAATCTATACAGACCTATTATTATCAATAAGCATTATCCGTCTTGTGGCTTTTGTCTGTTACCGTACTTGTTTGGCATGTAATATTAGCCCAGACTAAGGGGTCTAATCCTATCTACACATCTTCCCTGTAGACAATATTTGGCAAACATCATGTGCAATTCGTCACGTAATCTGTGCACGTAGGCCTAATTATCAGCATGATCAGTCGAATGGCGCAGTTCAGAAATGTAAAAAAATAAGCCAAGATACACAAATATTTTTCTCTCTTTTATTGAATAAATCGATAAGCTATGGCTATTCACATGGAACACCAGACACATATTACATTAAATGGGCAGTTAAGGTCAACAAGGAGTTAAAACACACACGTGGATTGAAAATAATAATTTATATTGTTAAGCTGCTAAGTTTACTAAGTTCTTATAAGTTACTCAATTTACGAAATCAATTAAATCGTGTCAATTTAGCTAAAGCTTCAGAGTACAGCATTTGCTGTGTGAGTACACATGCTAATAACCCTGGCTACGCCTCTGATCTGTTTATGTACTGAGGCAAAAGTCCTAAATCGGAAGGCTTATAGAAACTTAAGACTAAGTTCTCTATCTTTCTATTTACTCTACCGTCTGGGCAACGGGGAATAAATAACTATACCCAAAGTCACATTAAAAGTGATCAACCAGGATCGCATGTTTTTCGTCGATTTCCCGGTTAATTGTCGACCGATTTTCATGAAATTTGGTAACAATCATATTTCAGCAGAATCCTAATATCCCTGAAAATTTCGTAAAATTATATATCGTATTTCAAAAGTTATACCATTTGACATGTAATAAATTGAAATTACGACGTCCCTCTATAAACCCATTAAACTAGTTCTAGAATTTTATTACATGTCAAATGGTCTAACTTTTGTAATATTAAATATAATTTTGCGAAATTTTTACCGCTGTTAGGATTTGAATAGAAAATGGCCTTTGCAAAACTTCAAGAAAATCGGTTCAGAATTGACGGAGAAATCGCCGAAAATCATGCGATCCTGGTTAATTTGACGGCGAGTATATACCTCCTGACTTTGTTCGACTCCTTGTTTCTTTATTATAATCATAACTTCGCTGTGCACTGATCAGATGGACGCAACGGCTCAGGCCTCATGGCTGGCTCTGCGTGGAGCAGAGGGACATCAGGTACGCGCTCTGCTCCCTGAGTAGATCGCAAGTGGAAGTCGAGCGAGAAGACTGCTTGCGTTGCGGCGGCGGCATCCGTCAGGGGGCGGCCTCTCGTCAGATGCCGAACCCTGCCGAACGTAGCTTATCCCCACAGGCTAATAGTCAGGGCCAAAATATGAAAAAAGGCTCTTATTATAGGCATTTTAGAGTAGAAATTGTCATTTAATTGTTTTTACATGACTTGAGTGTGCTGCATGAATTCAAACCTGCCGAATGACATTATCTATTTTGCGTCTTTCGCCTTCAAATTACTGAAAAACAAAATGGCCGCCAAAATGTAATAAAACCTTTTATATGTGATTTGTCGCACAAAAATGGACAATTTATGATTTCTGCCTGATTTGGAGGCGAGAAATTCATTTCAATTGTCTTTTGAATAATTTGACCAATATTTGATCGTCAAATCCAAGATGGCCGCCGTTTTATGTATTTATTTACATTTAATTATTACTATTGCACGAAACATGCTAAGAATCATATAGCATGGGAAACCAGGAATAAGCATTATTAATTAGTGATTTTCAATATTTAAATAATCAAAATGGCCGCCACCTCATAAATGGAAAGCAACATCTTCTAGCCCACTATGAAATTATTGTATTTTTCATATAATAATATGATACAAGAGGTTAGAGCTACTCATTTTGAAAGATGTAGGCCATATTTAATTATTTAATAGTTCGATTTAGAATAATAGTGGATCACTGTTAAGGCAAGTAGAAAAATTAAGATCTGTTAAGTCTAAATTTGTCAATATTCGGTCTTATCACTTTGAGCCAGCCCCCAGAAAAAAAGTTTATTTACAATGCTGATGCTGACAGCGAGTCTGTCAAAAAATTGCAGCAGAATATGTATCCGCAGCACCAAAAAAACATAATATTGACTGGTTACTAATTATTCACTACATAATAATTACGATAATGTCTACTTAGCCTACGCATAATGCTAATAGAATGAGAGTTTGCTTTTCGCTGATTAGCCTATGGGCTGGCTTACCTGGTGTCATGATTAGGCGATTCGACAACCGTCAACTTACTCTGACTCAGTCAAAATTCTCAAACAATTTTGAAGAAATTTGGTAGCCTATGAACTAAAGTTAAACCATGGAGATAGTAGTGGTTTATCTTCAAGTTTAAACAAATGGAAATAGAATCAAAAGGAAGGTCTGCTTCGAAATCGTCGAATTTGAGAATTTCTCTCTTCACTTCCATAAAGATTGATATTGTATGCAAACTAAAACATCAACGGCAGACGTTTGTGTATCGCTACCCCCTAATTTTAGCTCCAGGTTCGGGGGTACTCCCTAATAGGGGTCAAAAGTAGTAGTAGTAAATCATTGCTTTACGTCACCTTACGGCACAAACGGTCTTTTAAATGACATTGTAATATGATGAAAACCTTGTATTTAATAGATGAGATGAATGATATACAGATGATGATGTGAGGGTGGGGGTGACAGGGCATGGTGGTTTATTGAAAGCGTTTTCCTTTGCTCGCCTGATAAGGGGTTCTGGGCATAGGGGATCAACCCCCAGACATGCCAAGACGGCCGGGGACTTGGGTTTCACTGTACAATTTAATGCTGAAACTCCGTGGCATTTCAAAATATAAAGCTCGTCCCTATTTTTTTCCTTTTAACATCTCATTTCATAATTTAGTCATATCAAGGTTTAAGAAAGTTGGTGTGGGTGAGATAGGGGGGTGCACTTAGGGTGGTTGTAGCCCATGTGGGAGTGTCTTCGTTTGCGAACACAAGACGCCCACCCTTTGTCGGTTGTTAGACTAATTGCGACATCAAATCAACGTAATACCAGCATCTCCCCGTACAGTGACGTATCCGAGGGGGGGCATTGGCGGGCGCACCCCTTTTTTTAAATTTATTTTTATAGTCCCTAAAATTGGCCCACATATGCCAACAAATTCTAGCAGCATAACCGGACATTGAACAAATTTCGATTTAACGCAGGGCCACTGTGTGCGACATCGGCCCAACATTGGCTCAAATCAACGTAATAGAAGCGTCTTCAGTCACCCTGGTCACCAAGCCATCGCTTTGTCGGACGATTGACGTCATAGCTGTCACGACGCGCTGCACGCTTCAGATACTTTGAGAGAGAAAGGCTCAGCGTAAGGTTCAGTGCATATGTACTGAACTGTACAGTAAAACGTGAAAAATCACCGTGTGAGTGAGTGAGTGAGTGAGTGAGTGAGTGAGTGAGTGAGTGAGTGAGTGAGTGAGTGAGTGAGTGAGTGAGTGAGTGAGTGAGTGAGTGAGTGAGTGAGTGAGTGAGTGAGTGAGTGAGTGAGTGAGTGAGTGAGTGAGTGAGTGAGTGAGTTTCTTAATAGGTGATAGACTAATAGATGATCGACATTAGACATCAGATTTTGACGTCCAAAGTCGATCCCCGCACTGTAAAAGTCAAATCGAAAAACCCTTTGGTCTCCATGGTTTATACAAAGCGTTGTGATGGTTAAAGCTGCAAATCTGATTAGATGGAAATTCAAGTCTTTCAAGTCATATAATTGGTGGAATCACACAATTTACATTACTATGGCTGTTTTTATAGCTACCTTCCCAGCAAACACGACACGTTGAAAAAACGGCTCTTAGGCCAATCTACATCAAAACAACGTTGGTTTATTGATGGTCCACTTTCTTCGATGCTGGCCCAACATTAAACCGACATAATTTGAATGCACCCTGATTGTTGGGATATGATATTGGTCAGGCATAGCTTTTATGCTGAGCAACACCACAAATTATATTTTATTCTCCTGATTTGTTTATGATTTGTTATGAGCCATTCTGTGAAACACAGTGACGTCACTCGGTGAAAACAAGGTTATATAACAGTCCTTCCCTCATACTTCATTCTGTGAAACGTAGTGACGTCACTCGGTAAAAACAAGGTTATATAAGAACCCTCCCCCATACTTTATTGTATTAGCCAGCTCGGTGAAAACAAAGGAGTTCGAGGTCATTGAGTTTCACAGAATTGACTTATTTGATGGTAAAAATCAAATATATATAAACATGAATATAAACATGATAAATAATTGAATATATACTTAAATATTACTGAGAAATTCCAATTTCAAATTAGCATAAAGTGCTTATAATTTACAAAAAAAAGCAGTTCATATTGTACATACCAAATATTTATTAAGGACTGAAAATGGGCACACAACCTCTCTCCTATAAATGGGCGTGTCCAAATTTTAACAGTAAACATTTTGAAGTTTAAGGGCGGGGTGGGACACAGGGGAGGGGTTCTGGTAACGACTATGTCCGATATTCAGTTCAGAACACTGGTATTATTAGAAAGAAGCCTCTTCGGGCTACGCCCTCAGAGGCTTCTTTCTAATAATACCATGCTCTTCACTAATTATCTAATACATAACCAGACATTGAACAAATGTCGATTTAACGCTGGGCCACTGTGTGCGACATTGGCCCAACATTAAACCAACTTTGGCTCAAATCAACGTAATAGCAGCGTCTTCAGTCACCCTGGTCACCAAGCGTGAGTGAGTGAGTGAGTGAGTGAGTGAGTGAGTGAGTGAGTGAGTGAGTGAGTGAGTGAGTGAGTGAGTGAGTGAGTGAGTGAGTGAGTGAGTTAGTGAGTGAGTGAGTGAGTGAGTGAGTGAGTGAGTGAGTGAGTGAGTGAGTGAGTGAGTGAGTGAGTGAGTGAGTTTCTTAATAGGTGATAGATTAATAGATGATCGACATTAGACGTCAGATTTTGACGTCCAAAGTCGATCCCGCACTGTGAAAGTCAAATCGAAAAACCCTTTGGTCTCCATGGTTTATACAAAGCGTTGTAATGGTTAAAGCTGCAAATCTGATTAGATGGAAATTCACGTCTTTCAAGTCATATCATTGGGGGAATCACACAATTTACATTATTATGGCTGTATTTATAGCTACCCTCCCAGCAAACACACGTTGAAAAAACGGCTCTTAGGCCAATCTACATCAAAACAACGTTGGTTTATTGATGGTCCACTTTCTTCGATGCTGACCCAACATTAAACCGACATAATTTGAATGCACCCTGATTGTTGGGATATGATATTGGTCAGGCATTGCTTTTATGCTGAGCAACACCAGAAATTATATTTTATTCTCCTGATTTGTTTATGATTTGTTATGAGCCATTCTGTGAAACACAGTGACGTCACTCTGTGAAAACAAGGTTATATAACAGTCCCTCCCCCATACTTCATTCTGTGAAACGTAGTGACGTCACTCGGTAAAAACAAGGTTATATAAGAACCCTCCCCCATACTTCATTGTATTAGCCAGCTCGGTGAAAACAAAGGAGTTCGAGGTCATTGAGTTTCACAGAATTGACTTATTTGATGGTAAAAATCAAATATAAATAAACATGAATAAAAACATGATAAATAATTAAATATATACTTAAATATTATTGAGAAATTCCAATTTTAATTTAGCATACAGTGCTTATAATTTACAAAAAAAACAGTTCATATTGTACATACCAAATATTTATTAAGGACTGAAAATGGGCACACAACCTCTCTCCTATAAATGGGCGTGTCCAAATTTTAACAGTAAACATTTTGAAGTTTTAGGGCGGGGTGGGACACAGGGGAGGGGTTCTGGTAACGACTATGTCCGATATTCAGTTCAGAACACTGGTATTATTAGAAAGAAGCCTCTTCGGGCTACGCCCTCAGAGGCTTCTTTCTAATAATACCATGTTCTTCACTAATTATCTAATACATAACCAGACATTGAACAAATGTCGATTTAACGCTGGGCCACTGTGTGCGACATTGGCCCAACATTAAACCAACTTTGGCTCAAATCAACGTAATAGCAGCGTCTTCAGTCACCCTGGTCACCAAGCGTGAGTGAGTGAGTGAGTGAGTGAGTGAGTGAGTGAGTGAGTGAGTGAGTGAGTGAGTGAGTGAGTGAGTGAGTGAGTGAGTGAGTGAGTGGCTGAGTGAGTGAGTGGCTGAGTGAGTGAGTTTCCTAATAGATGATCGACTAATAGATGATCGACATTAGACGTCAGATCCTGTCGTCCAAAGTCGATCCCGCACTGTGAAAGTCAAATCGAAAAACCCTTTGGTCTCCATGGTTTATACAAAGCGTTGTAATGGTTAAAGCTGCAAATCTGATTAGATGGAAATTCACGTCTTTCAAGTCATATCATTGGGGGAATCACACAATTTACATTACTATGGCTGTATTTATAGCTACCCTCCCAGAAAACACACGTTGAAAAAACGGCCCTTAGGCCAATCTACATCAAAACAACGTTGGTTTATTGATGGTCCATTCTCTTCGATGCTGGCCCAACATTAAACCGACATAATTTGAATGCACCCTAATTGTTGGGATATGATATTGGTCAGGCATAGCTTTTATGCTGAGCAACACCAGAAATTATATTTTATTCTCCTGATTTGTTTATGACTTGTTATGAGCCATTCTGTGAAACACAGTGACGTCACTCGGTGAAAACAAGGTTATATAACAGTCCCTCCCCCATACTTCATTCTGTAAAACGTAGTGACGTCACTCGGTAAAAACAAGGTTATATAAGAACCCTCCCCCATACTTCATTGTATTAGCCAGCTCGTTGAAAACAAAGGAGTTCGAGGTCATTGAGTTTCACAGAATTGACTTATTTGATGGTAAAAATTAAATATATATAAACATGAATATAAACATGATAAATAATTAAATATATACTTAAATATTATTGAGAAATTCCAATTTCAAATTAGCATACAGTGCTTATAATTTACAAAAAAAAACAGTTCATATTGTACATACCAAATCTTTATTAAGGACTGAAAATGGGCACACAACCTCTGTCTTATAAATGGGCGTGTCCAAATTTTAACAGTAAACATTTTGAAGTTTAAGGGCGGGGTGGGACACAGGGGAGGGGTTCTGGTAACGACTATGTCCGATAATCAGTTCAGAACACTGGTATTATTAGAAAGAAGCCTCTTCGGGCTACGCCCTCAGAGGCTTCTTTCTAATAATACCATGTTCTTCACTAATTATCTAATACATAACCAGACATTGAACAAATGTCGATTTAACGCTGGGCCACTGTGGGCGACATTGGCCCAACATTAAACCAACTTTGGCTCAAATCAACGTAATAGCAGCGTCTTCAGTCACCCTGGTCACCAAGCCATCGCTTTGTCGGACGATTGACGTCATAGCTGTCACGACGCGCTGCACGCTTCAGATACTTTGAAAGAGAAAGGCCCAGGGTAAGGCTCAGTGCATATGTACTGAACTGTACAGTAAAACGTGAAAAATCACCGTGTGAGTGAGTGAGTGAGTGAGTGAGTGAGTGAGTGAGTGAGTGAGTGAGTGAGTGAGTGAGTGAGTGAGTGAGTGAGTGAGTGAGTGAGTGAGTGAGTGAGTGAGTGAGTGAGTGAGTGAGTGAGTTTCTTAATAGGTGATAGACTAATAGATGATCGACTTTAGACGTCAGATTCTGACGTCCAAAGTCGATCCCCGCACTGTAAAAGTCAAATCGAAAAACCCTTTGGTCTCCATGGTTTATACAGAAAATTCTCAGCGCTCTAATGGTTAAAGCTGCAAACCTGATTAGATGGAAATTCAATTTTTTCAAGTCATATCATTGGTGGAATCACACAATTTAAATTACTATGGCTGTATTTATAGCTGCCCTCCCAGCAAACACGACACGTTGAAACAATGATGTTTTAAAGTTGGGCCAGCGTCGCAGACGTTGGGCCAACATTACAACATCATTGTTTCAAGGTGTCGTGTTTGCTGGGCTACGCCTGGCTGATTTATACCGCATATCACCTAAACATGAGCCAACACCCAACAAACTAGAGACGCCCACAACCTTCGCTCAATGTTGTTCCACCGTCTGCGATGCTGGCCCAGCATTGAACCAACCTTGGATGAAGGTGTCGCGTTTGCTGGGACACAACCATGCAATACAATATATGAATATATACACCCCTACAAAAACACATCTTCCAGGTGTTCAGTCAAGGCACGCATCTCGTGTCCTAACCAGGCAGCTGACGTTGGGTACCAGCGCATGGTTGCTTGGTCGACTTGTGGTTTGGATACAACTGGCTGACCGTAATAATTAACACAATGAACACAATTCTCCAGGCTGGATTAACAGCACTAGCTACCCGGTATAGGCCTGAAAATATAGGATGAGCAGTAGTACCCGGTAGGCATATAAGCCGACATATATGATGGGTAGCACTACAGAGGTGTGATGAGCATGGTGTAGGCCTACATGATCCATTCCACAGGCTGGATTAGCAGCACTAGCTCCCAGGTATAGGCCTGAACATATATGATCAGCGGCAGTATCCAGTCAGAGATGATGGGTAGCACTACATAGGTGTGATGAGCATGGTGTAGGCCTACAGCATTGACGGGCAGTGTAGTATGCTTCACGAGGATAGATGTGTTATTTCACAACACGCACTACTGATATCTGAGTTATACGTGGATTTATTGAAATCATAACTGACTAGTGCCTATGTCTATGATGAGCATGGTGTATATATCATTGACGGTCAGTGTCACAAGGGAGATTGTGTAGTTTCACAGCACGCACTACTGATATCAGTATCTGGATTTTATTGAAAACATAACTGACTAGTATATATGTATTTTATGTTGGCTCGTTTGTTTGGTTTCTCTCAATGATGCTACAATCTTTGTATTTTATCAGTGGATATATGTGGTCCTGCACAAGTCTATATCTCTACTATGTGGGATATGTGGCCGCCATGAACGTTATTTGAACGTTGGAATATCAAATCATGGATTTATCAACTTGTGTTTTACAGAGATTCTTTCCGATGTGCAATGTGAGACAATGGAACCAGTCCCACCGGAATGTCGTCAGTGTAATGAGAGAATGGGACTGATGTTTGGGTTCTGTTCTAAATTGGATGAACATATGGGGACATAAAACTACACCACTCTTTGCACACAGGATTTAAACCTGGATTTTGATGATCTAGGATCAAGTACTTTATCTTTCACTATTCACCCAATTATCTCATTTTAA
Source organism: Flabesymbios commensalis (assembly GCA_964017125.1). Classification (NCBI taxonomy): domain Eukaryota; kingdom Metazoa; phylum Annelida; class Polychaeta; order Terebellida; family Flabelligeridae; genus Flabesymbios; species Flabesymbios commensalis. Next base: position 106,203,659 of record OZ024904.1, on the reverse strand, counting down.
ATTTTCACCCACTTAACTATGCCGCGACCCACAGCTTCAGGTGGGTGAAATATTTGTTTAATTCGAGAAAAACACGCAATAGGGTAACATAATGTTATTTACAATTGGTTGTTCAGCTCCATTGCGATGTCAGAAATTTTCAATGTTTAATGTCGAGCTTCTGGAATTAAAGTGTAAGGTCAACCATCGCACTCGTAGGTTGCACTGTTATATATGACTGAGTCACAAGGCATCTGTTGTGCTCAGTCATCGGTGACATCAGTGTCGCACCGTCTATAAATTCGACCTTCACATTTCAATATATGTAGGCCCTTATTACTCTGGTTTGAATCAGCGAGGGCGTGTTACATTCTGTGCATGCAGCGGAAGGTTAATGGTAGTGGCACACATGCCTAATTAACACTATTAGCAATTGTTTTCCACCGATAACTTCTTCAGTATTATTAACTAGTATTTCAATTTTTTAAATTGATTGAAAGGTGGACTTTATGGAAGACTTGAAAAATTGACCATGTTAAATCTGGATGTGCTACAAAATGGTAATAATGAATTATTTGCCATTTTCCCCTGGATATAGTATAAGTTTGGTCTATGCAGTGTAATGGTGATTACTTTGGCAGTGTTGTCACCAACGGGTAGCACTGTCAGTGTTATATAAACCACTGTACATTGAGTGATTGATGGACCGTATCACGTTTACATGACAACAGTGTATAAGCCGTTCTCAATTGGTACGTCCTCATTTCAATCTCTCCAGTTTCATGACACTGCCTCGTGATGTATTATTTACACCTGATTCTTTGGCTCACCATTCCCATGTTATATGTCTCTTCGGATTATGTCCATCATAGCGTCGACCAGAGTAAGATGTGTAGCAGTGTGTACCAGCAGATAGACGGTAAACTCGCCTATTATCGCTGTGACATACAATGTCACTACAGCTGGCTTCAGCAATCCATCGTGGCTAACGTGTCATATAATACATCATGTACCACAACCAGAAACACCACTGTCATCAAACAAAACTTATTCTGTGGTAACGGGAATGACAGCAGTGGTTACGGCCGGGACACAGAGGCTGATAACGGAAATGACAGCAGTGGTTATCGGCGTGAAACAGAGGGTGGTTACAGTAATGACACAGAGGGTGGTGACGGTGATGACAGCAGTGGTTACGGTACTGACACAGTGGCTGGTAACGGTCATGACACAGTGGTTGGATTACAGGGTGGTGTGACAACTAACCATATAATGTCACTATGTCACCACAACATCACACTCATACAACCCGGCGGATTCGCTTGTCTGCACCACGTTCTATATCTTCATCTTAGTTTTAATGAGATCAGGTTTCTCAGACGTGGTATGTTCAGTGGATTGACATCCCTCACCCACATATTACTGGATCATAACCTGATCTCATGGATTGACACAGACGTGTTCACGGCAGATGTACAATTCCTAGAATTGGTGGATCTCTCACACAACAGACTGCAGACTCTGGAGCCGTGGATGATGCTGTTACCAAGGTTACAGATGGTAGATTTATCTAACAATAACCTGTACAGGTTGGTAAACACTATGACTTTTCACATGGACAACGCCGTGTATAGTGATGGTGACTCCTCCCTCACCATCAACATTAACCATAATAAGTTCACAACCATAACAAACACGATGCTGACTGAATTCATGGGATGTGGTAACAGCTCACAGGCAATTTTTCTTCTTTACTCATTCTACGTGAAGAGAGGTCTATGTTTGAGGTATCTACACAACCCGATCAACTGTGACTGTAACATGTATGGCGTGTATGAGTTCTTGAATGGACCTCTAGGTAAAATACACTCTCCTATAAATGTGATACACTGTCACGAACCCCCTGAATTAAAGGGAAGAAACATATCTGGGCTGAAACCGCTGGATTTTAAGTGTGATTTATCAGATGAATGTCCAGTTTGCTGTAATTGTACGTACATCCCATCTACTGGTCTGATCCATGTAGACTGTGCTTACTGTGAGGTAGGCGCGATGCCGCATACTATGCCCGTATATGATGAGGCATTCCTTGTGATCAACCTCACAGGTAACAACATCTCACACCTCACTAACGCTCCTTATTTAAGGCGCACACATTCACTTGACTTAAGTGATAACAACTTGGAGACGATGGACGGAGCAGTGCTGACCAGCATACAAGGGATTGCACATCTCACACTGCATAGTAATCAGCTGAAAAATCTCCCTCCAGAATGGGCATCAAACAAATGGGATAAATTAGAAAACTTGACTTTACACATGAACCCCTACGTATGTGACTGTCAGCTGTCATGGCTTCCTCTCTGGCTGGATAAATATAAACATAAGGTGTTGTTTGCTGACGTCATACGCTGCCGCTTGGCAAACTGTACCTGTGAACACGAGGATACAATTTATGACGTCAGTAATTGTGAACACATAATCACTCAGTGGGAACACATAGGGTTGGTGTGTGACGTCGTCAATGTAGATGTCGTCAGAATCTCTGTCTATGTCCTGGTGACGGTCATAATAGTGTTTCTCCTGATAATATTTACTTACTTTAAAAGACGGAAAATATGTTCAGTGACACCCTCAGATGTCTCAATGGGTACCAGCCTCATGTATGACGTCTATATCTGTTTCTCACCTACGGATTTGCACTATACACAGGATAACCTGGTGTCCACACTCAGGAACAGGGATCCGCCATTCAAGCTCTACCTGCACAACAGGGATTTTGTGTTCGGTGACAATATACTGGGCAGCATCGCTCACGGAATAGAGCAAAGTGAGACGGTGATATTTGTGATTTCTGATGATTTTGGAGCTAACAGTTGGTGTATGTTCACTCTGAACGCCTGTTTGTCTCCGGAGCCTGACAGACGACGGGGCCGGATATTAATGTGCTTAAGAAACCCTGTGGAACTCGAGCTGTTTAACGAGGAGCTGAGAGTTCTCATCAGTTCAACACCTCTCATCTCATCCGATGATCCAAAGTTCTCTAAACGTTTGCTGCAAGCGTTGCCAAAGCCCCGAGCATTCACAAGTGAATCTACTGTGTGACTGAACCCCAGCCCCCATGTCGCTCAAACAAAATTTGAAACTGAAGGTTTTATCCATATATTGCGCCCATAGAAAATCGTGGGACTTTTATTTGTACGGTCATATTTTTAGGAACTTGGGGTTCAGGTCGCTCTCAGTCACCGCCAAGTTGAAAAACGCATATTGTTCCGGGTAAAACAAATAGAGCAATCCACAGCCCACACCTTTAGGCTTTAGGGGACCACCATTAGATTCCCAGGGGGGGGGGGGGGGGCAGGAGTATTTGTCGCGGGCAAATTATTTATTTCAACCGGGCTCGGCGGCGCGCTGAAAATTTCACATTTTGTTTATATGGAACAGTTCTTGAAGTAAAAAAAAATTTATTTCACGAGTCCTCCCGAAATTATTCATTTCAAAAATACTCCTGCCCCCCCCCCCCCCACCGGGAATCTAATGATGGCCCCCTTACCGGCTCGTCCACGGCTAACTGAGCCCTTTGACAACACCCAGCAAACGCCGGACGTTAGCCCAATGTTGTTTTAATGTTGGACCAGCGTCGTAGACGGTGGACCAGCATTAAAACAACATTGGTTCGACGTCTTGTGTTTGCTGGGGGGGGGATGCAGCAGACACGGTGCGTTGAGCCGATGTTGGTTTAATGTTAAGTCAGAATCGCAGACGGTCGACCAACATTCAACCAACATTGGGATAATGTCTCGTGTTTCTTTATTTTCTCATTAATGTATATTAAAGGGACTGGCCCAGGCTAAAATCATAAATAAATCTGTGATTTTATTTCAGGTTCTTAATATGACCATATAATGTAAACATGTACATAGACTAGAACTGCAAATTTTTAAAATTTTTGTGCTGCGCATTCATCAGTTAGACTAGATATAGAGACGAATTTCCCGCAATTTCTATTTTTGACATGGTTGTCAATAATTAGAAATCAGGAATTTCGTCTCTATATCTAGCCTAACTGGTGAATGCGCAGCACAAAAAAAATGCGCAGCACAAAAAATATAAAAAATTGCAGTTCTAGTCTATGTACATGTTTACATCATATCGTCATATTAAGAACCCGAAATAAAATCACCGATTTTTTTATGGTTTTAGCCTGGGCCATTCCCTTTAAGAAACAATAAATAGAAAACGCTAGCTATCAGCTTTACCAGTAAGCACGAAACATGGACCCAATGTTGGTTTAATTATTCAGCGTCGTAGACGTTGGTCCAAAATTAAACCAACATTGAGTTATGTATCGTACTTACTGGGTTTGTTTGATACATTCCTGTTGCAATTTTTCTTAAATTGAATATTTTTTATTTACTGTGAGGTGAGAATTGCGGCAGTAATTCAAACCCCGTAAATGGAAATATGACGAAATTCTTAGGCAAAGGGTGCCACTTATAGTGGAACTTTGGTATTTAAAAGGTTAAAGTGATTTTATGACATGAAATGTGAACAGGTCCTGGTATTTTAGGAAATATACGGGATATAGTGACATTCTATGGCCATAATGCTTAAAGTGTTGTTCAGTACATGAAACACGTAGGCCTACATTAGAAAATTTGTGGAACATCCCCGTAGCACATTACATTACATTACATTACATTACATTACATTACATTACATTACAAATGATATTAAATTACAAATGATATTAAATTACATTACATTACATTACATTACATTACATTACATTACATTACATTACATTACATTACATTACATTACATTAAAATGATATTAAACTACAAATGATATTAAATTACATTACATTACATTACATTACATTACATTACATTACATTACATTACATTACATTACAAATGATATTAAATTACAAATGATATTAAATTACATTGCATTACATTACATTACATTACATTACATTACATTACATTACATCATAATAAATTACATTACATTGCATTGCATTACATTACATCACATTACATTACATTACATTACATTACGTTACATTACATTACATCATATTACCTGGTATTACATTACATTACAATACGTTACGTTACGTTACGCTACGTTACGTTACGTTACGTTACGTTACGTTACATTACCTTACATTACACATTGCGTTTATATAGCGCCTATTCTCAGAGATTCACAGGCGCTCGTCCATCGCTACCGCGACCCACAAATTCAAAATGTTGAAAACTACATGAATCCGGTGAATCCAGTGTGTTTTCAAGTTTTACTTGAACCTTGTTAATACTGTGATCACACGTGATCAGATAATCCTTTTCTAAATCAACTGCACCCCTCCCCCCCCCCTTGCAAAAATAAGTATAAATATCATGCATGTATTGCCAATAACTGGAATGTAATGTTTTATTTAACCCTTTAGACCCTACTGTTTTAAATAAGTTATCTTATTTAATTTTACACCCGCCTGAAGTGTTTCTTGCTACTGCGACCCGAAACTTACAAATGAAAATACTCACTTTTGACTAATTTGAGACTAAAAATCTACAATTACTACTGATCAAACATGATTAAACATTTACAATTCCTACTGATTAAACATGATTAAACATTTACAATTCCTACTGATTAAACATTTACAATTCCTACTGATTGAACATTTACAATTCCTACTGATTGAACATTTACAATTCCTACTGATTGAACATTTACAATTCCTACTGATTAAAAATTTACAATTCCTGCTGATTGAATATTTACAATTCCTACTGACTGTACATTTACAATTCCTACTGATTGAACATTTACAATTCCTACTGATTGAACATTTACAATTCCTACTGATTGAACATTTACAATTCCTACTGATTGAACATTTACAATTCCTACTGATTAAAAATTTACAATTCCTGCTGATTGAATATTTACAATTCCTACTGACTGTACATTTACAATCCCTACTGATTGAACATTTACAATTCCTACTGATTGAACATTTACAATTCCTACTGATTGTACATTTACAATTCTTATTAATTGAACATTTACAATTCCTACTGATTGAACACTTACAATGCCTACTGATTAAACATTTACAATTCCTACTGATTGAACATTTACATTCTTATTAATTGAACATTTTCAATTCCTGCTGATTGAACATTTACAATTTCTACTGATTGAACATTTACGATTCCTACTGATTGAACACTTACAATTCCTACTGATTGAACATTTACAATTCCTAGTGATTGAACTTTTACAATTCCTACTGATTGAACATTTACAATTCCTACTGATTGAACATTTACAATTCCTACTGATTGAACATTTACAATTCCTACTGATTGAACATTTACAATTCCTACTAGTTGTACATTTACAATTCTTATTAATTGAACATTTACAATTCCTACTGATTGAACACTTACAATGCCTACTGATTAAACATTTACAATTCCTACTGATTGAACATTTACAATTCCTACTGATTGAACATTTACAATTCCTACTAGTTGTACATTTACAATTCTTATTAATTGAACATTTACAATTCCTACTGATTGAACACTTACAATTCCTACTGATTGAACATTTACAATTCCTACTGATTGAACATTTACAATTCCTACTGATTGAACATTTACAATTCCTACTAGTTGTACATTTACATTCTTATTAATTGAACATTTACAATTCCTACTGATTGAACACTTACAATGCCTACTGATTAAACATTTACAATTCCTACTGATTGAACATTTACAATTCCTACTGATTGAACATTTGCAATTCCTACTAGTTGTACATTTACAATTCTTATTAATTGAACATTTACAATTCCTACTGATTGAACACTTACAATGCCTACTGATTAAACATTTACAATTCCTACTGATTGAACATTTACAATTCCTACTGATTGAACATTTACAATTCCTACTGATTAAAAATTTACAATTCCTGCTGATTGAATATTTACAATTCCTACTGACTGTACATTTACAATTCCTACTGATTGAACATTTACAATTCCTACTGATTGAACATTTACAATTCCTACTGATTGTACATTTACAATTCTTATTAATTGAACATTTACAATTCCTACTGATTGAACACTTACAATGCCTACTGATTAAACATTTACAATTCCTACTGATTGAACATTTACATTCTTATTAATTGAACATTTTCAATTCCTGCTGATTGAACATTTACAATTTCTACTGATTGAACATTTACGATTCCTACTGATTGAACACTTACAATTCCTACTGATTGAACATTTACAATTCCTAGTGATTGAACTTTTACAATTCCTACTGATTGAACATTTACAATTCCTACTGATTGAACATTTACAATTCCTACTGATTGAACATTTACAATTCCTACTGATTGAACATTTACAATTCCTACTAGTTGTACATTTACAATTCTTATTAATTGAACATTTACAATTCCTACTGATTGAACACTTACAATGCCTACTGATTAAACATTTACAATTCCTACTGATTGAACATTTACAATTCCTACTGATTGAACATTTACAATTCCTACTAGTTGTACATTCACAATTCTTATTAATTGAACATTTACAATTCCTACTGATTGAACACTTACAATGCCTACTGATTAAACATTTACAATTCCTACTGATTAAACATTTACAATTCCTACTGATTAAACATTTACAATTCCTACTGATTGAACATTTACATTCTTATTAATTGAACATTTTCAATTCCTGCTGATTGAACATTTACAATTCCCACCGATTAAACCTTTACATTTTCTACTGCTTTAACATTTACGATTCCTACTGATTGAACACTTACATTGCCTACTGATAGAACATTTACAATTCCTACTGATGGAACATTTACAATTCCTACTGATTGAACATTTACAATTCCTACTGATTGAACATTAACAATTCCTACTGATTGAACATTTACAATTCCTACTGATTGAACATTTACAATTCCTACTGATTGAACATTAACAATACCTACTGATTGAACATTAACAATTCCTACTGATTGAACATTTACAATACCTACTAGTTGATTTGAACATTAATTTATATCACTGATATTAGACATGATAAAGAAGCGTTGAAAACGATTATATATAGTTGCGCTCAGTGTCCAAAGGGTCATTAAGCAATCATTATGTGTGAACACTGAATGTATTAGAATGTATATTGGCAAATATCAGTATAATAAAAATCGTCCATTTATTCGTTTATTTCCATTCTTCATACAGTTTTCATATTCCAATAACGTGATAAAAATAAAACGTGTCACGCTTTGTTAATGTTTAGCGGTCACGATATGTTAGTGTACCCTTCGATTTAAAATTGTGTGCAAATTTAGGCAGTTTAAACCGTACCCACGTTAAACCTCAGAATCTGACGTCTATAGACGTCAGATTCTGTGCAAATTTAGAAGGTTAAACCGTACCGACGTTAGACGTCAGAATCTGACGTCTATAGACGTCAGATTCTGACGTTTAAAGTCGGTCCGTGCGCTGAAAGAATTAAAATATTATGGAGAGCCTCCGTGACCGAGAGGTAGCGTGCTCGGCCTCATTCATCTCACATCCTCATGAGGTTCTCCTGGCCCAGGCAGATACATCCTGTCATATCCAAGGGGACGATTTGTTTGTATCTGCCACCTTGCTAAGCGGTAGATATGAGCTTTTAACACCAGGATGATATGGTGATAATGACCACTCTCGTCTATTCAGCACATATAGTCCGTGTTACCTTTTAATTTTCCACATGGTTTTAACGCTCAGTGGTTGCTTATTATGTATGTATATATCGCCACACTTCGTCCCCTTGGATATGTAATGGTGCATCTGCCACTTTACAAAGTGGCACATACACCCTTTCATATCCAAAGAGACGACTTATGTCAAAGGGTTGTATCCACCACCTTGCTGAGCGGTAGATACGAGCTTTTAACCCCAGGATGATATGGTGATAATGACCACTCTCGGCTATTCAGCACATAGCTCTATGTGAGAGATCCAAACAAAGATACCATATCTTAGAGTGACCTCTGTAAATCTTTACGGCCCTTGTGACCTTCAATCAAGCCATTGTACCTTGAAAACACTAAAATATCACCACAGTGTTAGATTTCACCTTTCTGTTCCGTTAACCCTTTTAGCGCGGGGATCAACTACCCAGCAAACACAAAACATTTGTAAAACATTTATAAAACGTCGGTATAAATGTCATACAAATGTTTTGTGTTTACTGGGTATAGACGTCAAAATCTGACGGCTAAAGTCGATAAAGTAAATATGTCAGCGATATGAGGATTAACCATTATAGAGCGCTGAAATATTTTTGTATAAGCTATGGAGAACAAAGGGTTTTTCAATTGGAAATCATCATAACTGTTTTAACTAGCTGTTTCCGCTTCATTTGAATACCTATGTTATGGCCATTATGTTACGTCCATTGTGAATACTTATTTAAATGCTTTTCCCGCTGTTTGTCCCACGTTTGATTGGTTCGTTATTCACACTTTCTGAATGCGGAACGTCCGTAGGTGAGATTTAATCTTTTAATCGCTTAGTTAGGGGTCTTGTCAAATTAAAAAAATTCCAAAAATCCGTGAAAAACTCGGATTGTCCACATCTCACACACCCACCCGCATATCCATTTTTTTAAAAAAAAATTGTAAACATGTACAACGAAAAAAACAACACAAAAAAACACAATATTTCCCCAAAAAAAAAGAAATCCGAGTTGGGGCTTGGCACACCCACCCACTTCCGAGTTTTTATCAGATTTCTGGATTTTTTTTAACTTGACAAAACCCCTTAACGCGACACAATCAGGCCAACATCATCATTTATATTTTGCTTCCTTCATATGTCCACAATAGGTCAATATAGACTAGAAGTGCGTACGTTTTTATAAACTGTGTGTTGCGCATTAAATTCCCAGTTTAAGGAGAAATAAGGACACGCGTGCTAAAATAATTGATAAATAAAATAATTGATAAACAGGGTTTTCGGTGGCCTACACTTGCTACGTTGACACAGCAACCAAAATTTAAAATACTTTCGTAATTCCAGTCTATGAACATGTTCATATAGGTTAGACATATCAAGGAGCATTTTTGGTTTAGGATGACTTTTGGACTGATCGAGTCGCTTTAAAAACTTATTTAAATTTCCACACACTTGAAGTTGTCTTGCCACCGCGTGTTTTAAAATCATTCCTATTAAATTGTGTTTAATTTGAGACAAAAATTTGAAAATGTTGATGTTTAAACATTCATTTTATTCCCACATAACCGAGATTTAACCTGTTAAAAAAAACAGATTAAAAACGACTATAGTCGTCCTTGAAGTCGAGATTGAAGGTTAAAGATTTTGTCGCTGATTTCACTAAATGATTTAGTTTTCACCCACCGGAATTTATGGATAAATCAGTGAGACACAGCTTTTATCTAAATTCCAATCAGAATACTTGGTTCGTAAAGGGTTAATTGGGCTTGGTATCTGATTAATCAATGCAGTACATTATAGTTCCCTGCACTGCAATGGTCAAATGTCCAGCTGGTCATAGGGGCTAATACATAACCCCGAAATAATTCAATACAAATCACACGAAAAGTCCATTTTACACTGGCAGGTGAATATGGAAAAGCAGAATAGATCTATAAACATGACGTCTATTGTAAAATCCAGGCAGCAACCTAGAATCTGGCTGACAACAACATCATATCGTATAATGTGTTGGCGAATCTGACAGTCATATCTGATTGTAATGTGGCAAAATTACGATGTGAATTCACCGCATATACATGGTCTTCTGAGCCTTTAGACAAGCAGTTTATTCATTGGACATGTGCTGTATTTTCCTATATTGCACAAAAAAATAAAACAACGTTTGTATATTCTCACATGATCAATTCAGACATGATATAACCCGGTAACCGCCATGCTTCGCCGCTCAAACTACAGCATGAATGTAATATGGACTGATACCGATATACGTTTCTGCGTGACAACCAATGCACGGAGTGTGAGCAATTAACACCTCATATGAAAATACTACAGAGAGAACGTATAGAATTTAATTATTATAACCATTGCCAAATACTTCCCAAACAACATGGATATAACAACAGAAATCTTGGAAAACTTCACACTTGAAAGTATTGCGTCAAATACAAACGAGACACATGATTTCTTCAACTGGACATTGCCAACTACGACGTTTATGGTTGATATATTTGAGCCTATAAACGCGCGTGATCCAAATCGTGTAGATATGCCTTCAGTTGTGTACATGGATCTAGAGCTATCAACAGAGGACAAGCTGTGGCTGTACGTCTGTCCCGTCTTGTTGATTGTGGGTCTAGCCAGTAACACGGTGTGCATTCTTACAATCATATTCATGGAACGTCTCAGAGAAATAGGTGATAAGTATCGTTCATTTCATTTATGTTTTGTCATATACCTAAATAGTTATGTAATTACCCAATGTTCCACATGATACTGCACCTATACCACTAAGACTCTTACATCTCATGCCAGATGCTGCACCCATCCCACTTAGAGTCACACATCTCATGCCAGATGCTGCACCCATCCCACTAAGAGTCACACATCTCACGCCAGATGCTGAACCCATCCCACTAAGAGTCACACATCTCATGCCAGATGCTGAATCCATCCCACTAAGATCACACATCTCATGCCAGATGCTGCACCCATCCCACTAAGAGTCACACATCTCATGTCAGATGCTGCACCTATCCCACTAAGACTCTTACATCTCATGCCAGATGCTGCACCTATCCCACTAAGAGTCACACATCTCATGCCAGATGCTGCACCCATCCCACTGAGAGTCACACATCTCATGCCAGATGCTGCACCTATCCCTCTAAGAGTCACACATCTCATGCCAGATGCTGCACCTATCCCACTAAGAGTCACACATCTCATGCCAGATGCTGCACGCATCCCACTAAGAGTCACACATCCCATGCCAGATGCTGCACCCATCCCACTAAGAGTCACACATCTCATGCCAGATGCTGCACCCATCCCACTAAGAGTCACACATCTCATACCAGATGCTGCACCCATTCCACTAAGAGTCACACATCTCATCCCAGATGCTGCAACCATCCCACTAAGAGTCACACATCTCATGCGTGATGCTGCACCCATCCCACTAAGAGTCACACATCTCATGTCAGATGCTGCACCCATTCCACTAAGAGTCACACATCTCATGCCAGATGCTGCACCCATTCCACTAAGAGTCACACATCTCATGTCAGATGCTGCACCCATCCCACTAAGAGTCACACATCTCATGCCAGATGCTGCACCCATTCCACTAAGAGTCACACATCTCATACCAGATGCTGCACCCATCCCACTTACAGTCACACATCTCATCCCAGATGCTGCAACCATCCCACTAAGAGTCACACATCTCATGCGTGATGCTGCAACCATCCCACTAAGAGTCACACATCTCATGCCTGATGCTGCACCCATCCCACTAAAAGTCACACATCTCATTCCAGATGCCGCACCCATCCCACTAAGAGTCACACATCTCATGCCAGATGCTGCACCCATTCCACTAAGAGTCACACATCTCATGCCAGATGCTGCAACCATCCCACTAAGAGTCACACATCTCATGCCAGATGCTGCACCCATTCCACTAAGAGTCACACATCTCATGCCAGATGCTGCACCCATCCCTCTAAGAGTCACACATCTCATGCCAGATGCTGCACCCATCCCACTAAAAGTCACACATCTCATGCCAGATGCTGCACCCATCCCACCAAGAGTCACACATCTCATGCGTCTCAGCGTCTATTCTTTCAATACAGATTGCCTTGAATCAGATATATATATGCCTATATATACATATTTTGGGGCAAATAAATCGCGTAATCAGTTGTCTCTATACCCGAAGTCATAATTACCGATCAGTTGCGCATACTTTCACTAACTTCGCAGTCAATCACCAGCAGAAATTGCGCAGAGGCTATTTTGAAGCAAACGCCCAACAGCGCTCGGTTTATTATGTTTATAGAAGGACCTCATAATTATCCCATGTTAAGTGATCTAACTTTTTAAATATTCAATAAAATTCCGTGAAATTTCAAGGCTGTTGGACATTTACTAGAATTTAGTTCTTGCTAGTTTTCAGGTAAATCGGATGATACTTGGCTGAGAATTAACAAAAAGTATGATCTACTGGAATTCTCTCTTCAGGTATAGGCCTTTGGTAATAATAACGACATTCATCAGGATGCTGGGCCCAGCAAATAGTCGTTTAATCGGTTGTATTGGCAGATTTAATCACTGTCTTTAGGAATTCAATGAGCGCTTAAACATCACGATTTGCGAATGCTTGGTCTCGAATTAAACAAATATGAGTAATTTTGCCCCACTTCAAGCGACCAAATTTTATACATTACAAAAAACCCCTGATATATAAGGTGTTCTAAAAGATCATTTAAAAACACTGTATAAATGCATTATGCACATATCAGTGTAATAAATACTACTACATTAGCGCAGCGTTGATAAAACGCTTTGTTTTTTGTCGCGATGTGATATACATTATAACATATAGGCTGCAATGGATAATGTGGTTATGTGGGTGATTTTAACTACGGTATTTGTTTGATTTGGCTGTTTGTGTAACATACAATGGCCGTTATGGCGCGGGTGACTCGCCATACAGACAGCAACAATACTCCATCATCCACTCACAATCAACATTCTGCCGTGAAATGACAAAACACAGTAAACGATTGCTTGACATGGAAGCAGCTACTGCTATGTGCCGTTACAGATATGTGCCTTTGCAGGCTGAGTTTTTTGTTTAAGTTTTGGCTTTATATTCACTTCAATGTCACGTCGAAAATAACACCTGACACGTTAACTAATCCGAAAGCACTTCGTGGAGATATATAAATCTTACTGGAGAATATAGGTATAAATGTAGAGATATCTGAATAACCATTGCAGCAAACGGAGATCATAAGGATAATTAACGACGTAAAAATATTATATTTTAATACAGTTTGTCACATGAAATAATGAAAAACGTACTTTATGAAGACACAGTGAGTGATGTGAAATAAACTAGTCTGAATAATATGCCGTATAATCATAATGACAGACCTTCCTGACATTCAAGTTTACTAAAAAACAGTTTGGTTAAAAATTAGTTTGTTTGAACATTAGGATACCAGCCATGCAAGAATAAACCACCCCAATGACAGTCGCTGGGGCCATTTAATTGCTGCGGAAGAATTTTTGGATACAATTTCACAAAATAGGCCTATAATTGTTTTGATTTTCACATTTTTTAACGTGAATTTTTGTTGACCTCATCAATTCAGCAGAAACATTTAAACCATGTGAAGTTTAACCTAAGGCTTACTGTAATCTGTCCAACGTGATCTTTGACCTCCTTTGATCTCTTCTGAGAGAGCCGTTATAATAGATATGGAGCAGGAGCAATTACCAACAAATACAGCTCCTGGTGTCATGGGTTTGTGGAGTTCAGCCGATCCGTCTATAATACCATCCTTCAGCAATATTGAGGAAGGTGACCCCAATCGAGTGGATATGGAAGATGAACAATTTCTGACATGGCCGGCGGAGAAGTCCCTCCAGCTGTACAGCCTGCCATTTCTGATGTGTATCGGTGTAGCTGGTAATATACTATGCGTGGTGACAATTTTATTGAAAGGTCAACTGAAAAAAACAGGTAAAGATACTGACGTGTGAAAACAATACTATGTTAATCATAATTATACTTGAATGTGTTGCTTACCCGTGTTATGTAGATGTACAGATTCTGACGTCGAAGTCGGTAAAAGAAAATTAATTCAAAACTTGCAATACTGTTTTCGGGTTTATTATTGTGGAAAAGGTAGGGATTTGTTTTATGTTAAACTAAATTAAATTTATACCTTAAAAGTACTATAAACTTTAAAAATAATTTAAAATATGTTACCACGGATTCAAATGAGAATCGAACAAATTCATATCTGCTCTTGCAAAATTCAACACAGATTTTTATTCTAAAAATATCCATTTGAAAGATTTCTGAAATACAAATTTTAAAATTTTCAGTAGCTACCCACAACTTTTAGCCACTGCAATGATATAATTTGAGTTTGCAGAAATAAATATTAATATCATTAATTATCTTAATATGTTCATTTTCCAGTAACAGCTTATTTGAGTCCCCCCCCCCCCTACGCACAAGTTATCGTGTGTAATTAATTATGCAGGTGGTCACTTGTTCCGCTGATAATGTCAACATGGCAGACTTACACAACATGTGGTGTGACTTATTTGATAACTCGTTATTGTTGACAACACACACTTGTCCATGCCACCAGTTCCCGTGTAGCACTTCATATTATCCATCTCATCGCAGAGAGCGCATAAATACAATCCTTATAGTCTACAACAATATTATATATATGTAGGTGCACATGTAAAATAAACCATCGCATTTGAAAATAACATAGACAGTTTTTTAGATGATAAATATGTTTTCTTCACTAGTTAACTGATGATGAAAATAATAACTAGGAATTAGGCATTTAAAGAGTTGATAGCCGCAAAATTGATGCGTCATTGTTTTGCATCACTTGTCCTGCTACCAGTGCTATCCCACCAAACACAAAACATTTGTATAACATTTATACAACGTCGTCCCAACGTCTTCGACGTTGGTACAACATTGTATAAAAGTTATAAAAATGTTTTGTGTTTGCTGGGATACTATAGAGTGAGAAAACAGAGTCATCATTCATCCTGCTCCAGCTATATTATAGGGAGAATGCAAAGTTCTACTGTGTGCATACAGCAAATGTGCAGGTGGACTACACCCTTCCTTGTTGAATTTTTGTCCTGATCTTGATTTTGTCTTTTCTGGTGTACATAGTGTATCATATGGTTATATAGTGACTGGATTGATTGCACCCTTTCCTGTCGCTCTACAGACTGAGAAATATTTTAGCAAACAGAGGCACGAGACCGGAAAAATACCCTACTTTTAAAGGTTGCTGAGCATTATATCGAGGAGCACATTTGAGGTGTAAATATTCAACTGGGTTAAAATGTAATGAAGTCATAGATGAGATGCATAACTTAGTAACTTAATCTACACATATCAGCAGTTGTGAGGAGAATATAAATGTGCACTCGTGGAACATAACATAGCTCTGTTAATTTGAGATTTACTTCAGAATATAGCTGTATGGGGAACAACTGGTTGAAATGTGATGATGTGGAAAATGTGGAATAAACTGCCAGAAGGAGATAAACGATTGAGTATGATGCGTCTACAACAAAAATAAACGATTCAATTATGATGCGTCTACAACAAAAATAAACGATTCGATTATGATGCGTCTACAACAAAAATAAACGATTCAATTATGATGCATTCACAACAAAAATAAACGATTCAATTATGATGCATTCAGAACAAAAATAAACGATTTTATTATGATGCATCTACAACAAGAATAAACTATTCAATTATGATGCATCTACAACAAAAATAAACGATTCAATTATGATGCATTCAGAACAAAAATAAACGATTTTATTATGATGCATCTACAACAAGAATAAACTATTCAATTATGATGCATCTACAACAAAAATAAACGATTATATTATGATGCATCTACAACAAGAATAAACGATTCAATTATGATGCATCTACAACAAAAATAAACGATTCAATTATAATGCATCTACAACAAAAATAAACGATTCAATTATGATGCATCTACAACAAGAATAAACAATTCAATTATGATACGTCTACAACAAGAATACAAAATTCAATTATGATGCGTCTACAACAAGAATAAACAATTCAATTATGATGCGTCTACAACAAAAATAAACGATTCAATTATGATGCGTCTACAACAAAAATAAACGATTCAATTATGACGCATCTACAACAAGAATAAACAATTCAATTATGATACGTCTACAACAAGAATACAAAATTCAATTATGATGCATCTACAACAAGAATAAACGATTCAATTATGATGCGTCTACAACAAAAATAAACGATTCAATTATGATGCATTCACAACAAAAATAAACGATTCAATTATGATGCATTCACAACAAAAATAAACGATTCTATTATGATGCATCTACAACAAGAATAAACTATTCAATTATGATGCATCTACAACAAAAATAAACGATTCAATTATGATGCATTCACAACAAAAATAAACGATTATATTATGACGCATCTACAACAAGAATAAACAATTCCATTATGATACGTCTACAACAAAAATAAACGATTATATTATGACGCATCTACAACAAGAATAAACAATTCCATTATGATACGTCTACAACAAGAATAAAAAATTCAATTATGATACGTCTACAACAAGAATAAAAAATTCAATTATGATGCGTCTACAACAAGAATAAACAATTCAATTATGATGCGTCTACAACAAAAATAAACGATTAAATTATGATGTCTACAACAAGAATAAACGATTCAATTATGATGCGTCTACAACAACAATAAACGATTGAGTATGATGCGTCTACGACAAGAATAAACGATTCAATTATGATACGTCTACAACAAAAATAAACGATTCAATTATGCTGCGTCTACAACAAAAATAAACGATTTAGTATAATGCGTCTACGACAAGAATAAACGATTCAATTTTGATGCGTTTACATCAAGAATAAACGATTCAATTATGATGCGTCTAGAACAAGAATAAACGATTCAATTATGATGCGTCTACAACAAGAATAAACGATTCAATTATGATGCGTCTACAACAAAAATAAACGATTCAATTATGATGCGTCTACAACGTGAATAAACGATCCAGTATGATGCATCTAAAACAAGAATAAACAATTCAATTATGATGCGTCTACAACAAGAATAAACGATTCAATTATGATGCGTCTACAACAAAAATAAACGATTCAATTATGATGCGTCTACAACAAAAATAAACGATTCAATTATGATGCATCTACAACAAAAATAAACGATTCAATTATGATGCGTCTACAACGTGAATAAACGATCCAGTATGATGCATCTAAAACAAGAATAAACGATTCGTTATTAGGCATCTACAACAAGAATAAACGATTCAATACAATAGTTGTTACATCGGCTTCATAACATATCCCCAGCTACTTTACTGTTTACCCCAGAATCACAATCAGAAGGAAAATCAGTCACTGATATTATTCTTGAAATTTTACATTACATTAGGATGGCTTACACAATGTCTGTAGGCACTGAGGTTGGGATGAGCCGACATGTTACCGAGGTTGGAATAAGCCGGCATGTTACTGCGGATGAAATAAGCAGGCATGTTACTGAAGTTGGAATGAACCGGCATGTTCCAGACGTCCGCGATCCTAACCGTGTAGACGTGGCTGATCCACGTACAGACTGGTCCATGGAGAAAGCACTGTGGCTGTATGCAGTCCCATTCTTACTGGTTATAGGAATATCCGGTAACCTTTTCAGTGTTTTCACTGTCTTAGATCAGTCAAGTATTAGAAAAACAGGTGAGCTCATAGCTTCATAGCTTTTTCCATTCCTATTTTAGTCTCATGATATGTGCAATAAAGACCAGTATTTGAAAAAAAGAAAGTCAATTCATATAGTTGCTTCATAGCAAAAACTTCATAGCAAAAAGGTTTTTTACAGATTAACAATCATTTTATATAATTTTTTTTAAACATGATTTGAATTGAGCGTGATCTTGATTAAGCGTAAAACAGTCCATTGAAAAGTACATATTTGTTAGATTTGATACTAAAAATTGATGCAATATTGCGACAAAGACTTGTGCTTCATGCTGTAAGTAATTTCCCACTGCTGTGTATAGGCCTAGCCCTACATATATTTAGAGGTTCAATATACAATATTACAACAAAATAATGTACAATAATTGATGTTCGATTAACAACCTTGATACACTTAGGAATTTTGCCATTTTTAACAACAGCGTTGACAATCAGGTGAAAGACAGTGTATGTGGCAAAATTAAATTGAAAAAATATGATATAACTAACAGAGACCACTTTAATAGCAAAAGTACTAAAAAATATAAAAGAAACAGACATAGGAAACAAATAATTATAGTATCATAGTAAGTAATTACATTTTAGCAGATAACATCACTTTTCTGCACCAAAACGTCAACACTGGTACAACAATTCAACCAAACACTGATAGAAATATTACTCAAACGTATTATTATATTTTTTTAAATAAAAAATAATTTATGTTACTAAATAAACAAACTCTGCTACTAATATTTAATAATATGTGTGCTTTATTTACGTTTTTTCTAAATTTCAGTATATATGCCTAGCTACTAATCACTGTATCACGGGAGCCCTCAGGTCGTGGGTTTGAGTCTTTACAGACATGTCCCTCGGGTCACGAGTTCGAATCTTTACAGACATGACTAATGTTGCTATGGTGTTTTGCAGGTACCGGGTTGCTGTTGGTGTTACTAGCCATGTCAGACTTTCTGGTGCTGTCCACGGGTGCCCTCAGGTCGTGGGTTTGGGTGTTTTCAGATATGACTGTGGACATAGCAGCCGTTAATGGTATCACATGTCGTCTCCACACCTGGCTCACCTACTTGTCAGTACATCTATCAGCATGGACACTGGTTCTGGTGACGTGTGAGCGACTGGTCGCTGTCTATAAACCTATGTCATCACGAGCATGGATGACCAGGAGAAATCTAGCTGTAGCTTATGGTGTGGCTCTATTCGCTCTGTCAGCCATTGACACGCCTTTACTTGTACACTCTGACGTCACATGTGATACAGAAGACTTTGACAACACATCCACCTCACCTTGGCAACCATGGCAGACCTTTACACCCTTCCCTACAACCATGTATCATGGGAATTCAGTTGATCTTAGTAGCCACGTACCAACAGTTCTACATTACATGAGCAAAGACAACTTCATTTCCAGCACTGACTCCACAAAAGAAACAACGAAAACTACGTTATGGAATAGTACATCGTCATCACTGAACATCGGAAACGACAGTCAAGAAATAACAGACGCACAAGCTCCAACTGTCACAGTTAAATTAGTCAGTGACCTGTGGCTTTAAAATTTTAATATGCCAACAGATTATATGGATATCCTTGTATTCATGTTTCCAACCGCACACGTGGCTCATAACACCTCCACCACACCTCTCACGCTTCCTGGACCACCTGGATCGAGATCGGTGTCTGAGACGTCATCATGGAGTCGTACTCTTCCTACAGTTTCCTGGTCCCCATCAGACTATTCCACCCCACCTTCCTCTTGTACAAGGAAATGTGAGTATACCCCTGCAGGAGGCACACCTTGGTCTGACTACCTTCTCTACACCGATCTCCTGCTTAGCTGTCTTTTGCCAGGACTGTTTATCCTCGTGGCCAACACAATGCTCATCCACCGTCTGCGTAAACTTGCAAGGCGTAGACAAGCTCTCACATCCACACCGAAAGGTAGTGACCGTAGAAGTCAATCACTCACTGTGATGCTCGTCGCAGTCAGTGTGCTATTCCTCGTCACTGCTTGTCCACTAACGCTTTACATCCTCAGTTGTCGGGTGATTTGGGTGGGAGTTGAACAAGAACAACCAGAATGGCTAGGAATTGTCTCAGCCACAGTCACTCTCTTTTATTACTTAAATCACAGTCTAAACTTCTTCTTTTATTTCCTCACTGGACCTGTTTTCAGACAAGCATTTATACAAAGATTCTGCTGCAAGAAGACAAAACCTGTGCTAAATTTAGCGCCATCTTTCAAGAGGAGAAGCCTGACATACAACGTACAAAAGAAAGAACAGTCGCCAGCTGGAACTAAAAGTACAACTACCATTTAATATTTAACTATGGATTCTTGTAATAATATAAACAGTAATCATTAACTTTAAGACATATTTGCCAGTCATACTGGACTAATCGCCATTTTGATGGTGAGGTGTATGTCATACTTCTAATTAGTACCAAAAAAACAGCAACTGCAATACTTTGCAAAGCAGCATAGATGTTTGAATGTAGATCCATGGGAACGGTATGTATGTACCATACGTTATGCGTCATCTGATATATTTTGAAGAAAATTAATTCAAGAGAAAACAGCTCTACATATTATTATCAGGACGCTAAGGCTCTGGGTTTCATTCATAGCTCAACATATTGAAATCAAGAAGCTTGGGGCTTCGTTTTATAGCTCTACACATCGAAGTCAGGACGCTTGGGACTTCATTTCATAGCTCTACACATTAAAATCAAGAAGCTTGGGGCTTCGTTTCATAGCTCTACACATTAAAATCAAGAAGCTTGGGGCTTCGTTTCATAGCTCTACACATTAAAATCAAGAAGCTTGGGGCTTTGTTTTATAGCTCTACACATTTAAATCAAGAAGCTTGGGGCTTCGTTTCATAGCTCTACACATTAAAATCAAGAAGCTTGGGGCTTTGTTTCATAGCTCTACACATTAAAAGCAAGAAGCTTGGGGCTTCGTTTCATAGCTCTACACATTAAAAGCAAGAAGCTTGGGGCTTCGTTTCATAGCTCTACACATTAAAATCAAGAAGCTTGGGGCTTTGTTTCATAGCTCTACACATTAAAATCAAGAAGCTTGGGGCTTCGTTTCATAGCTCTACACATTAAAATCAAGAAGCTTGGGGCTTCGTTTCATAGCTCCACACATTAAAATCAGGAAGCTTGGGGCTTCGTTTCATAGCTCTACACATTAAAAGCAAGAAGCTTGGGGCTTCGTTTCATAGCTCTACACATTGAAGTCAAGAAGCTTGGGGCTTCGTTTCATAGCTCCACACATTGAAATCAAGAAGCTTGGGGCTTCGTTTCATGGCTCTATACATTAAAATTGGCACGCTTGGGGCTTCGTTTCATAGCTCTACACGTTAAAATCGGGTAGCTTAGGGGTTCGTTTCATGGCTCTACACATTAAAATCGGGACGCTTGGGGCTTCGTTCCAATATAACACTTGGGTATGACACAAATATAACAATTAAATATCGCTGTGTGCTTAGAATTCCGGTAGATGATTGAAAACATGTTGAAATCGCAGTGTAGGTACAAAATTATTAGATTTTCCCTATACGTTATAATGATATATTCCTTACATAGATTTCAATCATATAGGCCTAACATTCATTCTGAGGCTAATTGTTTGATAAATCCGTTTGAAGTAGCTGGGTCGTCCGATTTTGGGTCATTTGTGATTTGTAAATAATAGTGATTAGGTAACCGAGACAACTCAATTTGTTTTAATTTGATCATGTAGGCACACATATATTTGTATTGCACTTTATTTATACCAATAAAGCTATTTAAACAAGCAAATAATTGTATAGACTAATATGTAGTCCTGACATCGCAATTAGCCTACTGTCGACCCAATTCTATGTTTATTGTTAAAAGGAATTCTATGCAGATGTAGGCTGTACCGGTGTAGCCGTTTCAGCGTACACCCCTCCCAGCATACCGGGGGGTACGTTGAAACTAGTTTCAGCTTACCGGGGGTACGATGAAACCAGTTTCCACGTACCCCCCGGTAAGCTGAAACTAGAAAAAGGCCAGTTTCAAGTTACCTCCCTAGTTTCAGAATACCCTCCGGGGTACGTTGAAACTATAATTTCAGCGTACCGGGGGTACGTTGATACTAGGTTCAGCGTACCGGGGGGTACGTTGAAGCTAGTTTCAAAGTACCCACTCTCCAGTATTTTTAAACTAGAAAAATCCATTTTTATTCCCCCCCCCCCCATTTCTAGGGCCTACACACCAAAATTAATATAATTATTACTGACTTTTTAAGTACCGTCAGACCTAGTTTAAAGTATAATTATGATTCGCTGAATACACATGGTGGGCCCAACCACATGTGAAACATGGTCAACGTTCAAAAGAGTGGGGCGCCGCCATGTATATATTATGGTTTAGTGAAGCAAAACGACCAAACTGCGTAAAATAAAAATAGTTCAGTCAAATTGATATGTTAAAAAAACGCAATAAAAATCAAGCAGACTGCAGCATATTTATCATTTACTATATATAGTCTAGGCATATAAATAATGTTATGAATATTGTATAAATTTGTCCAATTATTGGTCTAGCTCGGGGTCTAACGCTACCGTTCGATTTTTTTTATGCGCCGGAAATGTGATTGTGATGACTGGAAAAATGAAATGAATCGGGCTTTAGGCCACCTTTGTGCACATATAGGCTAAACTGGGCCAGGAGAACCTCCTGAGGATGATGAGATGATTGAGATGACACTGTCCTATACACACAGGATTCGAAATTCTAGCCCTGGCGGTCTAAGGCCGAGCATGCTACCTCTCGGTCACGGAGGCTTCCCACAATAGAAGCATTTTTCGTTTCTTTCAAACCGCCGGGACCGGGAACCGAACCCTGAACTCTGGCGTGAAAGGCAGCGGTGCTAACCACTACCCTAGAGCCCCGGGGCCGTATCCAGACGAAGACAAAGGGGGGGAGTTACAGGTCGACCATCCTGTAATTGGGGGGTCTGTGGGCCTGCCCCCAAGAAAATTTTGAAAAAAAACACGGCATTTGGGGAATATGCAGGGGTGTTACAGATACCCAAACCCCCCCCCCCCCCCCCCCTGGATACGGCCCTGAGCCCCCGCCCTGTGATGACTGGCAACGCGTATGTTGTAAGCATAAATATTTTACAGGATATCTATGGTTGTAAGCATGCTGGCAAGATAGCTAGGCCCCTATGCGTATGTCACCTGTCAACCTATTACCATCCCTGGCCAACTGCATTAATCCATAAACACCCTCGTTATCTGCATTAACCCCTTAAGCTCAACTTGTTGTTTTAATCACTAGAAATAATTATAGTCCCACAAAATAAACGGTGACATTAGTCTTTAAAACAGGCGGCAACATGACAAGCGCTACATATGCAATCTAGATAACTCGATATATAGATAAAAACGACAGCCCGAGACTATTTTATTCCGTCAGTTGACCCCAGGGATCATAAAGAGATAAATATGGAGATTAAAGCGTTTCCAGACATCGTGCTAAAAACATTTTTTTTTCTAATTGCCATATAAATCAATTTGTTACATGGAAATTAAATTGTTTCAAGACCTCGCGCAAACAGTTTTTTACGTTAGTTTCCATAGGGGTCAAAGGGTTATATGAAGATTAAAGTGTTTCGAGAAATCGCGCTAACAATTTTTCTCGTTAGTTGACATAGAGATTGAAGAGTTATATGAAGATTAAAGTGATTTTAAACCTCTTGTCAACATATTTTTTGCTGTTAGTTGCCTTAGAGATCAAATGGTTATACTTATGGAGATTAAAATGTCTCTAAGAAATGTCCCAATGCCATGTGATGAAAATCTAAGATATAATTTATTGCTATCATTGAACATTAACCGGTAAAATTGAAGGGGGAATTTTAAACTGAAGGGGGTAGCTTGAAACTAGTTTCAGATTACCCCCGGGGGTAACCTGAACAGGGGGGTGATCTGAAACTGTTACAACCGGGTATTTCATTGAACTGAATACACATGCAGTAACCAGGTAACACGTACATGTACGTTATACAGTGACTGAATATGAAGGGGATTTTAGGCCATGCTGGGCCAACATTAGCCCAACATTTGGTCAATGTTTCGTGTTTGCTGAGTTAGGACTAAAGTTCCAGTACCAGCCATCCCAGCAAACACAAAACATTTGTAGGCCCCTATAACATTTATACAACGTCGGCCCAACGTCTTCGACGTTGGTCCAACATTGTATACATGTTATACAAATGTTTTGTGTTTGCTGGGATTGTAGGCCTACATGTTAGATGTGCGCGTCAGTAAACAGTATACGGTCCCTGATACTGATAGACCTATACACAGTAACAGACACACCAGTAAACAGTATACGGTCCCTGATACTGATAGACCTATACACAGTAACAGACACACCAGTAAACAGTATACGGTCCCTGATACTGATAGACCTATACACAGTAACAGACACATGTAAAAGTAGGCCTACATCATCATGTCTGCAGTAGGGGCCTACATAACATAATAACAGCACACGAGGCGCTCTGAAGCATGAAGTAAACAGGGACACCACAGTCTAGCCCAGATCTGTCGAACATCATTATATTATAGACGGTAGGAGGCCTATATTCGCATTCTTTCATGTCTATAATTTATGACCTGTTTTTTTTAATTGGTGTGTTTTCCTGTTAACTAATTTAGTGATAGAGCCTATGTTGCCTACCCAGCAAACACAAAACATTTATATAGCATTAGTACAACGTCTGACTAGCGTCTTCGACGTTGGGCCAAAGTTGTATGATTATTATGCAATTGTCAAATGTTTTGTGTTTGCTGTGAGAGTGTCATGAGTGTTGCCATGCTCAATATTAAACATGTTAAAGGGGTGCATGTGAAATCTGGAATAAATATTTATGTGTGGTATCAGAGCCATCTGCATGAATTTCAATGAACCTGTTCTCATGTCAACTCGTACCGATGTTAACTCGTACAGTGGACATCAGAGCCATCTGGTGAATGAATGACAGTTAACTCTTACCAATTTTAACTCGTTGTCAAGTCACCTCGTACCTCATATATGTCAACTTAATAGATGAACACTGTCAAGTTGGTTTTATGCAGGGGCTGGATTCGAACCGGTTACGGGATGACGAGGAGAGATGTGACCTACTTTATGTTACTGCTATGTCTTCTCTAAGTTTGTATGTAGGCTCACCTAGTATTAGCTAGGCCTACCATATTAGTGAGATGTATGTTTTGCCGGTGGTTTAATCTCCTTCATCTGAGGAGTATAATGCGGTCTTTATATCACAATCACTAGGTTCTTTTTGCGGGTTGGATTAGGTCGTACTGGTTGGAGTAAATCAGGTAAACAAACAACAGGTTCAAATGGTCTCACATCACAGTTTATTTACATCGTCACACTCAGAGTGTCAAAACCAAGATCATGAAGATGACCCTGATGACAGCGATGAAGATGATGAATTTATTGCACGTCAGTTACATGTCACTGAAAGCAGAAGAAATCATGGCGATTTCACTACATGTTAACTAATGGAATGAGAGAGAAATTATCAAAAGAAACATTAATTCGCGGGAAGGACGAATTCGGATCAGGACGTGATAGGCCAACCAGATGGCAACCAATCAGACGGCAGTCACCCAGGCAACCAGCAAACACACAACGAGAAGACCACAAGCAATTGTTAGCTGTCAGTGAAATTAACTAAAGTGCGAATTCGTGATCGGCACTCACAATTACACCCTGCTACATACTTCCCCCCTGTGGGAAATGGTGTCCTCGCCATTTACGTCACCTAAAACAAATTCATGCGGACTGGCCCTCCTCACGATACTCTCTTTGTTACACATAAACACAGGTGATATCTGAAAATAATAAAAATGCAAATTCTGCCATATCCATCAATCTGCAAAAGTATGGAAACAGAACATTAATAACACATTATACAAGTGGTTGTGGTCCCGGACAGATGTTCTGGCTAACGTGGGACTGATACTCGCCACGTACCTACGGTGTACATCTAACACGAGGATGCGGATAATGAAAACATACAATACATTAAAACAATTTACTTATTCAGCAGAAGCGACAACATGCTCTGAACAAAATCTAATTTCTGGTTATATGCCATAGAATCGGCATGATGCTGAAAGTTATATGCTCCAGAATCCATCCACTGTGGTCTCCTGGTAGTTCGTCCAGAACGTCTCACAGATGGAGGTTGACTATGGAAATCTGTCTGAAGGTCTTCATTGGCGGCCCGCATCACAGGACTACCTTGTGTAGCGCCTGCTACCCTCTCTGCTGGAGCATCAACTGGAGGCTCTACTAGAGGCACAGCTACTGGGGACACAGCCAAATTAGGACCAACATCAGGATCTATTAAATCTAGTCTTGGTGGGGTACGCAGTACCAGATCCTCTGCTTCAGGGCGACAAGGACTGACAGGAGCAACTTGTTGCGGCTCCTCCACTGCATCAACATATGCAGCTGGGGGGTCCAAGACCTGAACAGGTTCTGGCATTGGTGCATCATCCGGAGGACGAGGCCTCAACGGACTTCTTTGTCTCTGTATCCGAGGTTCCTGAGGCACACGCGCAGGACGAGGACGAAGAACTGGTCCATGGAAATCATCTTCGGACTCATCCGACGAGTTGTCTTGGGACTTTGCAGCTGGCTGGATGTTGGTAACCACTTCAATGGCAGGAGCCGGGCGAGGATTAACCTTGGCCCGAGCCGGAGGCTCAGAAGGAGGCGCAGGAATGCTGTCTAATAATAGCAACAGATTCCTGTGAAGCACACGTTGCTTCCTGCCTCTACGTCGGTCTTCTGGCTCCACCCTGTAAACTGGGATATCAGGGTTGGGTCTGTCTACAACAACATAGACATCATCCTGCCACTTGTCAGCCAATTTCTGCTTCCCGCGCAAACCTACGTTGCGCACGAGAACGCGATCTCCCAACTGAAGTGACGTGCCTCTAACTTTCTGGTTGTATGATGCTTGCTGGTATTCCTGAGACTTAGCTACGTTAGCTGCAGCCAGCGAGTAGGCATACTCTAGCTGACCCTTCAGTCCCTTGATGTAATCCGGATAGGACTCCTCATTGTTCTCCTCCTTCCGGCGGAATACCAAATCCACAGGTAACCGTGGGTTCCTGCCAAACATCAGATAGAACGGCGAATACCCTGTCGACTCATGCTGAGTACAATTGTAGGCATGTACCAGTGATGGAACGTACTTCTTCCAGTTCGCCTTCTGATCAGGGTCGAGAGTGCCAAGCATGTCTAGAAGGGTGCGATTGAACCTTTCCACCTGTCCATTGCCCATCGCGTGATACGGAGTGGAGTGAGACTTCTCCACCTGGGCGAGCTTGCATAAATGGCTGATGATGCTACTTTCGAAGTTACGACCCTGGTCGCTGTGAATGCGAGCCGCAAATCCATAATGGACTACGAAGTTGTCGAACAGGACTTGTGCAGTAGTTTTCGCCGTCTGATTCTTCATAGGGAATGCTTGCGCATACCTGGTGAAGTGATCAGTCACAACTAGAATATTATCTATGCCACCTTTAGACGGTTCTAACGAGAGAAAGTCAACACACACCATCTCCAGAGGGTGAGTGGTGGTAATGTTGACGAGAGAAGCACGAGGTGGTAATGATTTACGTCGTATACAACGTCCACACCTCGCCACATGGCTAGCTGTATCAGCTGACATGCCTATCCAATAGAACCTATCGCGTAATAGCGACAGAGTTCTATCTCTGCCTAAATGACCGACATCATCATGGCAACCCTTAAGTGCGCGGCCATGATAATCAGCAGGCAACACCATAGGATAGGTCATAGAGCCTTTGATCTCCTCTGGCGGCACAGGATATTGTCACGCAAACATAAGCGTTTGCGGTGGCGCCACAACTTCTTAGCAAGAAGTCTCTCCTCACCATCTAAAATACTGCCTTCTAGTAACTTGAAGATGCAGAGTAGTACTGGATCTTGCCGTTGGACAGCGGACCAATCAACAAGCTCTGGTTCAGAAGAACCGAGAGTGACAGCGACATCGTGGGCGTCAGCAAGAAGCTGACCACTGAACCCGGAAAGAAATGGAACGTCAACTTGGATGGACCCCAAAACAGCATCAACTATGTCAGATGACGCATTGACCGGCTTGTCACCAGGCCAATTTATGCGAGACAGGGGATCCGCATCCAAGTTTTGCTTCCCTGAGCGGTAGCAAATGCTGAGATGATAGTTGGCTAGTTCAGCAACCCATCGATGTCCGGCGGCATCTAATTTTGCCGATCCTAAGACATAAGTCAGAGGATTATTATCAGTGTAAGCTGTGAACACAGAACCCAGAAGGTAGTCGGAAAATTTCTCCGTCACAGCCCACTTGAGAGCTAAGAATTCCTGCTTGTGGACAGGGTAATTCTTCTCTGAAGGTTTAAGTCGCCGACTGGCATAGGCGATCACTCGATCTTTCCCGTCCTGCTCCTGATAGAGCACAGCACCTAACCCTTCCATACTAGCGTCGGTTAAGGGTTTGGGTTTGGTGTAATCTGCGAACCCAAGCACAGGCGTAGAAGTACACAGATTAATCAGCTCGTCGAAAGACTTCTGCTGATCTGGGCCCCATTGCAAAGAAACTGCCTTGCGGCGTTGACCCTTCCGCAATGTCTGAATTCCTGTCTCATGGAGCGCGTCATGAAGCGGACGAGCTACCTTAGAAAACTGAGGGATGAACCTTCGGTAAAATCCAACGAAACCGAGTAGACTTTGAAGCTCTTGAGCAGTAGTGGGTACGGGCCAGTTCTTCACGGCGCTGACCTTGTCAGGGTCGGTTCCCACTCCTTCATCGGAAATAACATGTCCGAGATACTTAATTGATCTCTGGAAAAGGACACATTTAGAAGGCGACAATTTCAATCCCTTCTCGCGCAGTCTGTTAAACACTGCTTCTAGTCTTTCCAGATGTTGCTCATAAGTCTCGCTGAAAATTATTATGTCATCGAGGTAAAGGAGGCAGGTGGACAGATGTAAATCCCCCATGCACGACTCAAGAAGTCTTTGAAATGTCGCCGGAGCGTTGGTCAAACCAAAAGGCATCCGGTTACATTCAAAAAACCCGAGCTGACCTACAGTGAATCAGTGTTTCCCCCAAAGCGTCCAAGCGTCACGGCCCCATGACGCTTTAATTTTTTACCCTGACGCTTCAGTAAGTGCCGTGACGCTTTAGGAAATCCCGTGACGTTTTGAACAATATATTGATGCTTCCGTACAACATTGGCATCGTGTTGCGATGTCCAGCGATACAGATTAGATCTTGCAGTATTACATTGGCTTGCATTGGCCTACTGCTTTGCCGCGCCACGGTAAAGCGTGGCTCGTCTGTGCGCATGCCCAGTGGTCATATGATGTCAAGTAGTCAGGCACTGTTGGCGGGTTTATCAGCGTGTAGCTGGCTGCATGCGCCCAGCAAACACGATACAGTATAGTACGTGTAGTACTGTACGTTGACGTTATGTTGAATTAATGTTGGTCCATCGACTGCAACGCTGGCTCAACATTAAAGCGCGTAGTTCCACCTGCCGTGTTTGCCGCGATAACAGAGCATAAGCCTGTGTGTCACAATCCTCTACCGTGTCTACACGAACCCAACGTCAACACAGCGTTGGTTATTAATAGACAATGAAGCGTGCTGGCTGAGATAAGTTGGGGTGTAACTTATGATATTCTCAGAAAGCAAAACAAGTGATGCCGACCTTGTTTGTGTTCATTAAAGGCTGGGCCGATGTCACCAGATGCTTGTATTTAAACCAACTTGTTTTCTGGTATTAGCAAGCTCCGGAGCAAGTTCTGATGATAATCCAACGGCGTAAAAAAAATGAAATGAATCGGGCTTTAGGCCACCTTTGTGCACATATAGGCTAAACTGGGCCAGGAGAACCTCCTGAGGATGGTGAGATGATTGAGATGACACTGTCCTCCAGACACAGGATTCGAAATTCGAGCCCTGGCGGTCTGAGGCCGAGCACGCTACCTCTCGGTCACGGAGGCTCCCCACAATACTGACTTTCACACGTGGATGGGGAATCCAACGGCGTGGCACTGATATATTAAGGCCTAATGAATTTATTTCCATCTCAACCACAAGCAAACAGCATGCTATCTAGAACAGATGATAACACCACGCTGGGACAACATTTTTTTTTTGTACAAAACCATACTCGATTGGAATCATCTTCCACCAGCTGCTATTGAATCCAGATCAATAGCAGCTTTCAAGAGCCAACTGAGCGATTAGTCTGGTCGGCCGCTCAGCACCAACCCTTCACCTGATATTCCATTGAGGAGGACTGCGAAGTCAAACATTTAAAGGTTAAAGATCTCGTATTGACCAATTTCTGAATCATGTCCAATGGTCTAAAGATTTTTTGAATTCATTTTTGTGAATAAAAAGTGCAGGGGCGGATCTAGCTGTTCAGTGAGGGGGGGTTAAATTTTTATTAAATATTTCACTGTAAAGGGGTCGAGGGGCCCGCCCCCGTGGAAATTTTTGATTT
This sequence comes from Flabesymbios commensalis, assembly GCA_964017125.1. Classification (NCBI taxonomy): domain Eukaryota; kingdom Metazoa; phylum Annelida; class Polychaeta; order Terebellida; family Flabelligeridae; genus Flabesymbios; species Flabesymbios commensalis. Next base: position 106,172,388 of record OZ024904.1, on the reverse strand, counting down.
CCAAAGGTTTTCTCATGCAATCTAAGGCATATTGGGCGCTGTTTCTCACTCAGTATATCACCAAATCATAAGAAAACCCCTAAATAAGGTAAAACCGCCCCCCCCCCCCCCCCCCGGATCCGCCACTAAAGTGTAGGCCTGCATTGTTTGAATTATTCACAATGCGATTTAATCCAATAGTATTGTCAGACAAGAATCATCCCGGGCCCCCATCTCATGGTATTTCTCTGTTATCATAGTTTGATACAGGGGCAAAATGGACCACTAGACAAAGTAGACACTACATATTTCATTCGTCACTGCATAGGCCTCTAGTCCTATTTAAAAATAATTTGCTCTGTACATATAAGAAAATTGGTGGTCTATATCACAAGGGTTTTAAATGTCAAACTGGCACTTAGTTTTTTATATATCAGTCTACATGCAGAATCAATGTTTATTTTTTACCAGCACAAACAGTGGATACAAATTACTGCTATAAGCCACCAAAATGCACATAAAGAGGTGTTCTGATTAAAATTTCAAGGGGGAGCATGCCCCCAGACCCCCCAGACTTTGTGCACCGCCAATTGTGCGCCGCGCGCGAATTGTGCGCAGCACGCAAGTTGTGCGCCGCGCGCAAATTGTGCGCTGCGCTGAAACCGAACCGCCAGGTACTATGATGCTTTCTCATTTTTCTGAGGGAAACCCTGGTGAATGCCGTCTTCTCCTTATCCTCTTCGGCCAACTCTACTTGCCAGTATGCGCTCTTGAGGTCCAGGGTGCTAAAATATTTGGCACCACTAAGCGCATCAAATGTATCATCGATACGTGGCAAGGCATACGCGTCACGGACAGTCAGCGTATTCAGACGACGAAGGTCAATACAAAACCTGAGACTGCCGTTCTTTTTTTTCACCAACACGACATTAGAACTATAAGAGCTATGCGAGCGACGAATCACGCCAAGATCAAGCATCTCCTGCAGATGATTACGGACCTCTTCAATCATCTGAGGAGGAATTCGGCGTGGACGCTCCTTGAAAGGGTGATCATCGGTGAGACGAATCCGATGAACAGCATCTTTCGCATGACCAAGATCTAAGTCGTGTTGCGTAAAAGCATCACCGTAAGATTGTATAACAGCCTTCACCTCCGATATCTGTTTTTTATCAAGATGTCTACTCAGACAGTCCTCAAAAGATGACACAACTTTATCATCAACTACTGGTGTGGACTGAGTCGGTCGAATTGAAGAATCACCGTTGACATCCCGATCATATTCCTGTCCTGGGGTTACCAACAGTCCTCCTGGTAAACGCTCAACTGCCGACTCTTCCAGTATGACGTTCATCCTCATACACGCACCAAAAGCTGCACGGGTAAGACCACTGACTACAATCTTACCACGAGCGGGGACAGTAATAGCTTTGGTGGTCTTCACCTGACCTATGCTGCCAGAAATAGCATTCAATTTCTCCTGGCCAGCTAAAGCTCTGAGAGCTAGCTGCCAAACACTGGGGAGGTCACTATCAATCGGTGTGTTAGAAACTGAAGTACCTAACACATTAGTGCCTATAAGGACTGGTACAAGTGTGTGGTACTCAGTGTCTGGTACAACTAAAAACAACGCGGGAATCTGCTCAAGCGACAAACCAGGAAATTCAGTGGTCGCTTCAACATAACCGAGGTAGTCAATCTGTTGGCCACCTGCTCCTTGCACCGAGATCAAATGGTCTAGCGGCTTCACAGAAAGTCCCAGCTCTTTCGCGAACCTCACGCGGATGGTACTGACCATTGATCCCGTGTCAATCAATGCAAGGCAGGGTTTGCTTTCAACACTGATGCCAACTTCGTTTGAACTACCAACCAACCGATTCAATGTTGATTTTGGGCGTGGGGTGCACCGGCCTGTGGTCTGCCCCTTGAAACCGCCGGTTGGGAGTTTAACGGACATCTGGCCTTGGGGTGTCCCTCGCGGTTACACAGGTAGCAGATCCTTGTAAACGGTCTATGACTTGGCCGAGGTTGTAAACGGTCTGCCGAATTCTGCCTAGACTCTTACTTGTCGAGCCGTGTCTGAACTTTCTCTAGCGAAGACAAAACTTGATCCATCTTCTTCGCCAGACCAGAATCAATAGCAGTGGCCTGATTCACTCGAGCAGAAGCATTCTCGAGTTCATGCTCCCGTTCCGCAACCCTGGCAGCAACAAGCAAGTCCTCGTAGGTGGCACCACCATCGAAGCTATGTCGAAGGGCATTACGCATGACACTAAGTCTCAAACCCGAGTAAAATTTAGTTCGGAGCATACCCTTCGACGCATCAGGCGTAAAAGTTCCGACCGGGAGCTTCGATAAAATCGTCTCGAGCCTACACACCCACATGGCCACCTTCTCCGACTCTTGCTGCTTAGCCGAATAAAATTCTTCTAAGATAGCTTCTGGGGGTAACGTATTCCCAAAAACTTTCTCCAACTTACTCAGAAGGTCGTCAACCTTCACATCTTCCCCTAAGTGGAGAAGAATATCTGCCGCAGTTCCACGAAGGGACCTACGGATAGACTGTAAAACAACAGCATTCGGGAATAAACCATCCCGTATCATGCCACGAACCTCGAACTTCCATAGTTCGAACGAGACATCTCCCTTCGCATCGTCTCCCGAGAATGGCGAAAGACGAGCCTGGGAGCCATTTCCCAACTGTACCTGTGACACAGTCTTGGTATCGGGCTTACTCTCAACTGCTGTTGCGACTTTCAATTTGTCACCAGGTGACAATTTACCAATCTCAGCCAGAAGGGCGTTAACATCCATGGCTGACAATAGTATAAACAAATAACACCACACGTGAAAAATAAAATATCACATGCGAGTATAAATAGCAATATCAGACTATGTTGTGAAAATGTACAACTGTATAAGTGCGGTCGAACAAAAGACCGATATCATTCCAACTAGTCTAAGATATGCCAATATATATATACGAGGAAGTAAATGTATGAGATAAGGTAATATGTAAGAAAGTGGCAAATGAAAATAATAAAATATTGAATGATAATGGAATGAGATTAAAGGTGATATATGATTCGAGTGGCGAAACTAATTCAACAAAATCGAATACCAACAGGCGATATAATTCGACATTAACGCCAACACATTACATCACACGTTGTATGTCGGAATAAATATGCAAATGGAAAATCAAACACCATGAATCATTAATTTGACTCACGATAGTTCACGTAATAATAGTCAAGTTCAATGAAAATATCAATATCGGTAGTAATGGTAATAAACCATTAATCATCAAATCCACACGAGTAAAAAACTTCACGAATCATTATTAGACTCGGGACAGTTCACATAGTAAAGACAATGTACGGTGAATATATACACATGTATTGATTCTCAACCGTGAATCATCAGAGACTCAAGGTAGACACATTCAATAAAATAATCGTAGGTAGGATAAATTGAGAAATGAAATCAATTGATTTCAATGGGGTAGCTGAAAAATAAAAATCAAGATCTACAACATATTCATGAGAATGTATACCAAGTTTCACCCGACATTCTCCGAACTTCAATGTGTCGAGAAAAAAAAAAAATAACGAATGAAATCACGAGATAAAGTCAACAAATTACATGACTTTCATATTCATCAAATGACTAAGTCAACAATTTACATGACTTCCATACTCATAAAATGGCCAAGTCAAAAACTTACATTGACTTAAATATTTTCAAAATGGCTAAGTCAACAACTTACATTGACTCAATATAAAAATTTAACAAATCAGAAAGTTAAATCTACATAGTAATGTCAAAAAAAAAAAAATTAGGGATAATAAGTAACGTTATTTATCCGAGAATATCAAAAATGGCTACATGTTTATTGCAGATTCTCTCAAAATAATAATATGTCAAGTAATAAACCACAGGTCAACACATTACATTGATCCTGTCAAATTATAAATACTGAAAAAAAATTGATGTGTTTGATGTATAATATAATGTCAATTATTTCATGTATTAATCTGTATAAACCAGACGAATAGTAACCAGGACGCTGAAAAATTTAATTATTCCCTGTATAATTATACATGCCTACAATTGTACTCGGCATGAGTCGACAGGGTATTCGCCGTTCTATCTGATGTTTGGCAGGAACCCACGGTTACCTGTGGATTTGGTATTCCGCCGGAAGGAGGAGAACAATGAGGAGTCCTATCCGGATTACATTGGGCGCCATTTTTGCCGGTGGTTTAATCTCCTTCATCTGAGGAGTATAATGCGGTCTTTATATCACAATCACTAGGTTCTTTTTGCGGGTTGGATTAGGTCGTACTGGTTGGAGTAAATCAGGTAAACAAACAACAGGTTCAAATGGTCTCACATCACAGTTTATTTACATCGTCACACTCAGAGTGTCAAAACCAAGATCATGAAGATGACCCTGATGACAGCGATGAAGATGATGAATTTATTGCACGTCAGTTACATGTCACTGAAAGCAGAAGAAATCATGGCGATTTCACTACATGTTAACTAATGGAATGAGAGAGAAATTATCAAAAGAAACATTAATTCGCGGGAAGGACGAATTCGGATCAGGACGTGATAGGCCAACCAGATGGCAACCAATCAGACGGCAGTCACCCAGGCAACCAGCAAACACACAACGAGAAGACCACACACAATTGTTAGCTGTCAGTGAAATTAACTAAAGTGCGAATTCGTGATCGGCACTCACAATCACACCCTGCTACATATGCACAAGCTCATTTTCCACCAGCCGAAAAAAAATATAATAAAACGAGGAGAACTGGGACATTTCAAGGAGATGGGACAGCTGATGGGTTAAAGTGGGTCGGTTTAACATATCTTTTTAGACACTAGAAATAAAGGAAATTGTAAACAGATGTAGCCTAGGCCTATGCCCAAAAGGGCAAATTAATCAGTTTGTGAACGCATTTACACATTGTGCCTTATATCCAGTATATATATAGGCCTATCATTTATAGCCTCTAGAAGTGTGACACTTATCAGGAGAAATGGGACACTGACGGGGAAAAGTTGGACACCATGTCCCAGTTCTCCACATACCAACCATGACATACTCTCTCAGTTCTCCACATGCCTAAAAGATTTATAACATAGGCCTATTTACTTAGGCCCTAATCACTGTAATTACCATCATAAAATTTTACACATTGACGGAGAATGCAACAAAGATAGCCTTACCTCAAACACAATAAGTTACTTTACATATTCGACTTGTGCAATTTGCTTATTACAGAAAGGTAGGACTACGTGACGAAGGCAGTCAAGGGCCGTAGCAAAATGTCTCGTTTTTAGGCTGATTGCTTAAAAAAATGGACATGATCAGAGGTGCCCCAGTTCTCCCTTGTCCCAGTTCTTCCCGCTCTGTTTAAAAGTCCACAGCCAAACCGAATGAGCCACCACCAACACTAAAGGTCGATGAGCCTCCACTAACGTTAAAGATAAGTTATTCGCAGTATGCCTAGGGCCTATGCTGCTTAACACCTAGTAGGTAGCTAACATAATTATGTCACGTCTATGTAAGTAAGTAGGTAAAATACCTTTTTACGTCATTTTTCGGCCAGTATGGCCATTTAAATGACAATTCAGACTAAAATAATAATATGATATCTTGAACAGTGAAAGTGATAAAGTAAAAAGTCCAAACTGATAATAGTATGTCCGCACTAAGGCATTGAGATAAAAACGATATAAATATATATAATATAATATAAATATATAATATAAATACTTAAGACAGTCCCGTATACTAATAGAACGTTAGACACACATCCACATAACGATTCAGATAATATTGAACATCACAAACCAATGACTATCCTCTGTATTTACCGCCAAACCGATTTTATATAGATTGAAAAGTAATGCAAAATATTCTAGACCCATATGTAATAACGTGAGAAAAACACAATATTAATAAAACGGTTGGGTGTGCTTGGCCTTCTATGACGTTGCCCAAAGGGGACCATGCGGAGGTGACACCCACCCCATCCCCCGTCACGTCTATGATTAAAGCCTTGAATTGAAGCTGTTTGCATAGATGATGGAGCCTGGCAGGCCTACCGTGGTGATAACGTTGCTTCTCCCCTCTCCCAGATAATATTTAATATTTTGTTTGTTAACACACAGGCCGCTGAACATTGAAATCCACTGACTGAATCGTAGCCTACATGACCAGTTTTATATTTGTCTTTTGTTGTGTAACGCATTGACCTTGGTTTCTCCACCACTCAATCGTCGCCTACATGACTATTTGACCTTGATTTATCCATCCACTCAATCTTAGCCTACATGACTATTTGTCTTGGTGTAACACAGAATGAGCCTGGTTTCTCCACCATTCAATCATCGCCTTCATGACTATTTGTGTAACACAGAATGACCCTGGTTTCTCCACCCACTCAATCGTCGCCTAGGCCTACATGACTATTTGTGTAACGCAGAATGACCCTGATTTCTCCGCCCACTCAATTGTCGCCTACGTGACTATTTGTGTAACACAGAATGACCCTGGTTTCTCCGCCCACTCAATTGTCGCCTACGTGACTATTTGTGTAACACAGAATGACCCTGGTTTCTCCACCACTCAATAGTCGCCTTCATGACTATTTGTGTAACACAGAATGACCCTGGTTTCTCCGCCCACTCAATTGTCGCCTACGTGACTATTTGTGTAACACAGAATGACCCTGGTTTCTCAACCACTCAATAGTCGCCTTCATGACTATTTGTGTAACACAGAATGACCCTGGTTTCTCCACCCACTCAATCATAGTAAGTAAGTAAGTAAGTAAAATGTCTTCTTTCCTTCACTTTTTGGCCAGTACGGCCATTTAAGTGAAAATCCCAAGTATTACAATATCCTATGTTGTATAATAAAAGTGGGAAAGAGAAGATCAAACTAATAACTGCATGTTCGTACTAAAATATTCATTTTAAAAGGTTTGATATGATAATATGATGATGCTTCTGGGACCTATATGTACGAGTTTGATGACATGTTGTAGCGCCTGCACTACAACACAGTATAAAAATGTCAGCATAAATAATGTAAAATATGAAGTGATTATAAAATGAACGACTTATCAAGTCACTATATGTATGTATGTATGTACTGTATGTATATACTGTATGTATATAAATTGACATAAATATGAATATATATATATATGAAACAATGAACAGAGAAACCATTAAACAAATTATTACAACCCTGGTAAATCAATCAATGACGATAATCTAATATATACTTCAAACAATTCTGTATATGTACAAAGTATGTGCTGGACGATCAATCCGGGGACGACATCCCAGAGAAATCACCCAGCACACATTAAAGAACCCACTGTACAATAATAAAATATATAAAAAATATATAAATATGAATATATAAAGAATATATAAAGAATTTGAGCTGAAAACTATTGGAAATGAAACATAACAACTCGGAGAAAAATCCTGAACCACTGGAAAGCAAACACAAAAAACACATGAGAAAGAAACTTCACGACACAAAACATAGATAAACCCTGGTTTGATGAAAATTGCAGAAAGGCAAAAACGTTTGGGTGTGCCTGGCCTTCTATGAAGTTGCCCAGGGGGGGGGGGGGGACCACGCGGGGGTAACACCCATCCCCACCACTCAATCATAGCCTACATGACTATTTGTGTAACACAGAATGACCCTGATTTCTCAGTAGTATAGGGTGAGCAAGTTCAATGGGATCGACGGTGGAAAACGTTTAGTGTTCAGGAATGGGAATAAAAAATGGCCGCCACAATCCAAAATGGCCGCCAATCAATGGCCGCCAATCAATGGCCGCCGTAATCCAAAATGGCAGCCAATCAACCCTTTGAACCCAAGAACTTTTTTTTTCAATAAACCCTCTAAATCCAAAGGCCAATTTTCAAGTTAACCCTTTAAATTCCAGGGTCAATTTTTTTTTTTTTTTTTTTTTTTTTTTTTTTTTTTAAGTAAACCTTCTAAATCCACGGGACATTTTTCAAGTTAACCCTCTAAATTCCAGGGTCAATTTTTTCAAATAAACCTTCTAAATCCACGGGACATTTTTCAAGTTAACCCTTTAAATTCCAGGGTCAATTTTTTCAAATAGACCTTCTAAATCCAAGGATCAATTTTCAAGTTGACCCTCTAAATTCCAGGGTCAATTTTTCAAATAAACCTTCTAAGTCCAAGGGCAATTTTTCAAGTTAACCCTCTAAATTCCAGGGCCAATATAAATCTGAATTATGATGAATCTCGGCGGTTGGCTTTCAACGCACACTGGCCCAACGTTAACGGATTAAGCGGCTCCATCGTCACTACAGGATTCACTGCCCCGCATTTGCATATCTCAGATTAGGCTTTATGTTTACACAAACATGCGAATTATGATGACTCAATAACTGAATCTTACTGCAGCAAATTATTAGTTTAATCTAAATAGTGAAAATTATAAACAAACCCGTATAAAGTAATAACACAACACATTAAAATAAAGACAATAGAGAGTTTTTCTGTTAAAAATTAATTTATTAAATATTTAAAACACCTTGCTGCCTAGCTTGCAGAGGCATCTACCTGTTCTAGCGCAGCACGATGTATATAATATTATAATAATATAATGTGTATATTTTTGCATTCGTTTTAAATATTCTTCTTCTTCTTTTCTTTCTCTTCTTCTTTTATTTTACTTCTTCTTCTTTTTGTTCTTCTTCTTCGGGAACTATATAAACAATAATTTCCACGATATAAGTCAAATAGAATTAAAATAATAAAAAAATACCTCCCCAGTAGTATAATTGAATTTTGATGAATCTCGATGACATCTTAAATTCACGCAAAATACTGTAGATCTGATAATTTTCGCGTGTTAAAATTTTTGTGTTTAGATTTGTGTGATTTTAGGACTTGTCATGAAGTCTAGAATTCGAGAATGATAAATTTCGATGATAGTAGCGCTATTATAATAATAATTTTTGCAGGATTCAAATTCGTGAATTTCTCCTCCTCGCGAAAATTAAAACTACGCAAATATTACCACATCTACAGTATATATTTGTGAGAATCTATGCGTCAGCAGACCATTCTGACAGATATATTATTCTACTCATTCCCGCAGCTTATCAATCGACAAATAATTATAGACTATCTTATAGTATATTAATAATTGCTCCTATATCATTACATTTGGAGCTTTATTATAACATTTTATGTAGGGATAAAATACGACAATTTATGTTGTTATAAAATATAAGCATTCACCTTCCCACTCGAAGAATTCGTTATCCCACAACTGTGATATCTCAGGAGGGACCTTTTCCTCTGAAGAATGTTTATCAGCCGTGTTTTCCTCTGTAGTGATTGCTGTGCTGATCTGGAAATAATAAAACAGACATATTATTTTCAGACTAATAATGATGACCTATATAATAAACCATTGCTTCAACTATGAAAATGATTAAATACTTGAATATAGCCTTCATAGCATTTGACCAAAATGTTAGTAGGAGCTAATGTGTTACATCAAAAGAGTTCGTTGAGCGATTTATACATTATAGAGAATTGGAAATGATGGTTATGATAAGAACTATGAATTATATTACTAAATATTGTTGTTTAGATCTACTTACCTCTAGCATCTCCATCATCTCATGCTCGTCGTTGAGCATTCGACTCACCACAATCATGATCTCGGCGAGCTGTTGGTGAAGCTTTTGTAATCGAGACATATTGATGTGTGACTATAATTCGGAAACGACATCGTTTTTATACACACTTATTTTTGTAACGGACGCTCACCTTAATGTCTTTAGGCTCGTATATTTTATAATGGTCGCTGATGTTCACCTTAGATAAAGTGGAATGAATTAATCGCTCACCTGAAACGTAGAGAATATCATACACACGTGTAGCCTCATTAACCACCGAAACGTTAAATGTGACTTATCTCACTTTGACTCTTCACCCGCGTCATGCTCGTATATTTTATGATGGTCGCTGCTCACCTTAGATAAAGTGGAATGAATTAATCGCTCACCTGAAACGTAGAGATTATCATACATACGTGTAGCCTATGGAACGTCAAATGTGACTTACCGTATTATCCCTAATAAACGCGCCGGGCGCGGAGACAAAGTTGGGGGGCACGTTTATTATGTGCACTAAAATGTGCAAGCCCCCCATCCACTCTAACGCAGCCACTCGTGCGCGCTGGCAGCAGGTGTGTTAACAAAGGCTGCAGCTTACTATCTCCCTTAACAGAGACACGCTGTTACCGCACCCTCGAGTCTGTCAGTGCCGCCAGCGTCTCACCAATGCTGGCTCAGCGCTGTTTAGGCTGGACTGACATTGGCACAGCGGTGGCTACACTGTGACAACATTAAAACATCATTGTTTCAACGTGTCTGTTTGCTAGGATGACCACTGACCGCTTGACTGAACGGGATATCAAGTCTAATTCCTGCATACATAGGCTATTGAGCTGATGTTGGTTTAATGCTGCAGATTACTAAGGCTCAATTTATACATAACTGAATCTTACCTGCAGCAAGCTGTTGGATTAATCGAAATAGTGAAAATTATAAACAAACCTACGTTGTAACGGTTGACTCTTACTGTAAAATCGGTATATGTTGTCTCCTAGCCCAAAATGTGTTTAATAGCCGGGTCATTACTAGGGTTGATCGGGGAGGCGGGGAGATGGGGGGAGGGGCTACATCAGTAGATCTACTGCTGACCTGAGGTGGCATCCGGGCTGCTACTACATAAAACCTGACGTCTGATGTATCAATCAGTCTGAATTGTCGAGATGAAATTTTTTGAATGTTTGCGATGTGGTCAACGTGTACAAGGCCATAGTGCTTTTGTACAACACAGATATGTGTGTGGAGCGGGGATTGCGTACAAATGTGATGGGTGCCAGAAATTTTTTTCTGAAAGATATAACTTATCGAAGCATCAGCGACTGGGAAAATGCGCAGGACCAGCGCAAATGCATCAGTGTACACGTTGTGGTAGAGGTTTTCAGGCAAGAAGGTTCATGCTGCAGCATACTGAGATGTGCGGTGTGGGAAAATTTAACTGTAAAATATGCAGCAAAGTATTTTCTCTTAAATCAAGTTTAACGCGACATGAATTTAGTTGTGGACGACCCAAAGAATTCTTTTGTAACCTTTGTGGTGAAGCTTGCTCGGGCCAACAAGAACTTGTTTATCACAAACGCATTTGTCCGAGCAAGCAGACTGTTGCAACCAAACAGGTTAGACACAGCTGCGATAAGTGTGGAAAGACATTTTTGAGACAATTTTATCTCGATAAACACATATCCAGCTGTACTCGAACGAGAAAATGTGACAAGTGTGACGAGGAGTTTGAAACGGCAACTCTAATGAACAGTCATTACAAGGTGAGTTATCATATTATATATTATGTATACTGAAATTCCTAGATAAAATATCAACGCAGTTTTAATAAACAATTTTCATCGCTATTTCCAGACATGTGGAAACTCCTACGAATGCGGAGGATGTAGTCGTATATTTAAGGAGTTAAGGCTATTGAAGCGACATAATATGGTAAGTTCGAAATCATAGCTACATATCTCTTTTGGGTTACTTTTAGTGCACATGTGTTTAACTAGTTTCATTATGCATGTACAGTTATCATTAGAAAGGCACGTAAAATATGATTTTAAAAAATTTGATCATGCTGCAGATTTGTATTAATAAAGATAATTCAAATAGTCCCTTGCTTAATTGTTATATCACCGAGTCTAATATGAGCTGTTGTTTCTTGCAGGCCTGCGTTCTGAAACAGAATCAAGGACCTCGTAGTGTTAAATGCAGTACCTGTGGCGAATCGTTTAAGAGCTTGAAAGACTTAAGAGCCCATAGGTTAGACCAACATATGACAGGGGGCGCTAGCAATACTGGAGAACCGACATGGCTGAGTCAAGCGCCCCCTAGTGTTAATCTAGCATACAATCGTCACAGGTACTGCATACTAGAGTCACATAACACCGAAAGTAATGTGATACGCGTTTTCAACTTCCCCGTAGAGGGAGACAGTCACTTACAGGGGGACATTGAAAAACATGTACAGGAAATTTTTTCACGTCAAAACGTTAGTTTTCGGCTAAATTTCGCTTTCGGCATGCTGCTACAGAATATTGAAACTGACGAAATTAGATATTATTTTCCTTACCGAAATACGCACATATTTCAAAATCCTCCCATGATTCGAAATTATGCAGAATTTGAAAGCGTCTTGAACAAAATAAGAGATTTAAACGTAGTCGAGTCGGCCTTAAAAGATCGACCCGACAGTAAATGGAAATTGGTGAGAATCACCAATATTCGTTATGTGGTGACTCTCACTGATTTCCCATTGGGATGTACCGAACTCGTTGAAGCACCATCATATTTGGTAAAAAAAAAATCTGTCAAACTACTCCTAATTAATGAAAATACTCGCCAACCATTTAATGACAACCTTTGTCTCTTTAGATGTTTGGCCACGTATAAAAAATTATCAGAGGATTATGTACATCAATATTATAGAGAGTGGCGTGATTTGAAAAATATAACTGGAGATTTTCCAGGTGTTACAATAGAAGAAATACCAGAACTTGAAAAATATTTTGAAATTAATATGCATATTTTCCACTTAGATGAGACAGATCACGCCACTACTCTGTATGCGTCTACACAATCCTTTAAGGATGATTTATACATGAACGCGTGGGATAACCATTTGATGCTGATTTTGAATCTAGAACAATTTTGTAACAAATACAGCTGCTCAAATTGTTCACAACTTTTTAAGCGAACTAATAATTATCAGAGGCACGTTGCTACTTGCAAAGGGGGACACACGCTGCTAAAATTTCCTGGCAAATATTATAAGGACGACAAGACAATCTTTGATAAATTGGAAGAGTTTGGAATCAAAATTGAAGACCCGTATTTCGAATATTTTGCGGTGTATGATTATGAAGCTATGTTGAAACCTGTACAGGGCGATAAAAAGTGGACTGCTGAGCATGAAGCCATCAGCGTATCTGTCTGCAGCAATGTGCCGGGATTCACAAGTCCAAAATGCTTCATTAATTCGAACTTAAGAAAATTAATAGAGATGAAAATTTCATATTTGAACGAAATTCAAAACGCAGCGTCTGCGTATACAGCCATTAAATGGTCAGTACCCAGCAACGAATTGTCATGTATAATTCAACGCCACGAACAACTTGAATATGGAATGGTAGAATCGTTGGAGAAACTTAGGAGTGAGTTTGACAGATATATAACCCAACTCCCTGTCGTGGGATATAACAGTAGCAAATACGACCTCAATTTAATAAAAAAGAGTTTGGCCGATGCTTTAGATTTGGACAAAGAAGGTTATGTAATTAAAAAGCAGAATGCATACACCAGTATCGGAACAAGTAATTTTAAATTTATTGATGCAAATAATTTTGTCGCACCGGGTACAAGCTACGATAAATTCTTAAAGTCTTATCACTGTTCACAGCAGAAATCATATTTCCCATATGAGTGGTTTGATGACGAATCAAAATTGGATGAACCGAAATTACCCGATTATAATGCATTTTATTCTAAATTAAAGGGAAAAAACATTTTGTCAGAAGATTCAGAAGAACACGGACTAGAAATTTATAAACAACTTCAAAAAATTTGGATTGATAATGGAATGTGTACGTTCAGAGATTGGTTAATTTATTACAACAATTTAGATGTAAAACCCTTTGTTGAAGCATTATCAAAAATGCACAGTTTTTACAAAGCTAAGCGGGTAGATGTGTTCAAACAGACCATCTCCGTCCCCGGAATCGCTAGAATTCTACTATTTAGAGCAGCGCGAACTGCCAATGCGTCTTTTCCACTATTCAACAAGAAAAATGAAGATTTATATTGCACCGTCAAAAGGAATATTGTCGGCGGTCCATCAATAATTTTCCAGAGGCATATGAAAGCTGGTGAAACAAAAATTAGAAATGAGTTAAAAACATGTCAATCTGTTGTAGGATATGACTGCAACGCTCTATATCTATGGGCGCTATCCCAAGATATGCCCGTTGGAGCATTCATTCGACGACGAGAGGAAACTAAATTTAAAGCTGAAAAATATGAATTTTATATGATGGCATTTCACTGGCTCGATTATGTATCCAAAACCCAAAATTGTAAAATTGATCACTATTTGAATAGTGGAAAAGAAACTAGAGTTCTAGGGTTTCAAGTTGACGGATTTGACTCCGTTTCACAAACCATTTATCAGTTTCACGGTTGTTACTATCACGGTCACGATTGTCAACAACTTAATTCGGAACGCATGAAGACGAGACGTGAAAATACAGAAAAAATTACGCAAATTTTCAAGTCGTCAGGCTACTCAGTCATCGAGAAATATGAATGCGAATTCAAAAACGACAGGAAAAATGATCCAAATATAAACTTATTTATTAACAGTCGACAACCAAATTTTTTTCAAGAAACCCGTTATAAACAACAGACAGTTGAATCAATTTTAGAAGCTGTGAGGAATGATAGACTATTCGGATTTATCGAATGCGATATAAAGGTACCCGATGTTTGGATGGCGTCATTTAAACCAGAGTTGTCTCCCAAACAATATTTCAGTGAGATGTGCCCGTTATTCGGTAACGTTGATGTCCCCTTCGAATCTATTGGTGAGCACATGCAGAATTATGTTAAACAACAACAACTAGATAATCATTTGAATAAAGGAAAAACATTTGAAAACTTTCAGTTCAAAATTCCAAAACCCAAGAGGCTGCTTGTTGGAGTCATGAAAGCAGAGAAAATTTTGTTATCCACTCCTCTACTGAAGTGGTATTTAGAACATGGTTTAATAGTTCGTAGGATTTACCAAGTCACAGAATTTCGAAAATTGAAATGTTTTGCATCATTTTGCAATGAGGTTACCCAAGCAAGAAGAGAGGGGGATTCTAACTCAGGATTAGACGTTATAGCAAACACGATGAAACTAATTGGTAATTCCGGCTATGGTAGTTTAATCATGGATGTTGAAAAATTTCAAAATATCAAATACGTTAAAGGGCAGCGGGAAGTATTTTCGAAGATAAAATCACCTCTTTTCCAAAACGCCACTGAGTTAGATCATGAAACTTTCGAGTTACAAATGTCAAAAGAGAAAATTGATTTATACCTACCCGTATATTTAGGCTATCACATTCTACAACTTGCTAAATTGAAAATGTTAAATTTTTATTATGACTGCGTAGATAAATTATGCGATCGTTCAAATTTTGAAGTTTGTGAAATGGATACGGATTCGTTGTATATGGGCATTTCAGGTAACAACTTTGAACAAATTATTAAAAAAGAGTATTTAAATTCATATAGGAAAGAAATTTACGAGAATTGCCAATTAGTTTCGAAACCCGGTATATTTTTTCCCCGAAACTGTTGTGCCTCTCACATAGCATATGATAAGAGAGAACCAGGCCTTTTTAAGGTTGAACACAGATGTTCAGAAATGATTTCGCTTTGTTCGAAGTCGTATGTTTGCAAATCTGAAGAATCTATTAAATTCTCTAGCAAAGGCATCCAAAAAACTAGACTAAGTAATGTATTTGACAAATATAAAAATGTTTTAGAATCCACGCAAAGTTCTGGAGCTATCAATATAGGGTTTCAACAGCATGAAAACACAATATTTACATATGAGCAATATCGCAAAGGATTGTCATATTATTATGTAAAGCGGAAAGTATTAGAAGATGGTGTTTCAACCGAGCCCTTAGACATTTCAATTAATTTTTAATTATTCCCCTTGACTGTCTCCCTCCAGATATATCAATTCATATTACAATATTGTTTTATGTACTGTATTTTATTTAGTGTATTAACATTTTACATCTCGTCTAGTCGAGTTAACTGTACTTAGAATTATTTTATTGCGGTTATGACAAACCCACTCAATTATAGTCTTTGGAAAATTATAATGAAAACGCCTATTTTAATTTTATTGAAGGTATTCAGCAGCAGCAGGTTATGTTACCACTGGTTGTATGTATTCAACAGCATGCGATGTTACCACTCTCTGTATTTATTTGCTATGGTTGGATATATTCAACAGCATGTTATGTTAACGATAGCTGTATTTATTTATTATTACATGTCAATAAATTATTGATTATTGCTTGTTACTTATCGTGGTGTGTTATGAATAATCAGATTTGACGAAATCAATACTTACCCTAGTGTATTCAGTTAATAATAATAATAAATATTAAATTCCGATGTGTATCGCTTCTTATGGATAAAATAATAACGAACAACTGCAATACATTTACATCATTCGTTTATTAATAACATTGCATAGTACATTTTATCTATCATGTATCCACATACATTTGTATACATTAAATTCATTATTGACTCATATAAGCTGAATGAAATTAGTAACTATTTCCTCGGTACACTCATTTAAAATATCGTACATAGTAATATTTCTACATTTATAATACAGAAAATATATACAAAATGCTCCACAAGTATCAGTATTTAATCGTTGTATCCTACTGGAATTGTAATATGTTGGCAAGTTGAAATGCCAGCCGTAATGTTCCGGTTTAAAACCAAATGAATCCATAAATTCAACAGTCTTATTGACCCATATGGCTATCCAATGTTGGCCTGGTTCTCCTCTATCCTCTGTATTGATTACATAGCCACCTGGGAGAAGCGTATTGGGAACCTCATCGCGAGCAAAAACACCCCAACATTCATTCTTCAAGAAAAAATCTGTCTTCATTATCAACCGAATCTCTCCTTCATTCATTTTCAAACTTGTACTGTTCGCTTGGCATCAATCAGCATTACACTCGGAAAAGTAGCTAGTAGTATCAATGTTACGTTATCGGGTAAAGCTTTCCCAAATGTTCCAGATATTCTCACATTACCCTGACTCACGGGCGACATGTAGTATGAATGATCATCAGGTGCTATGCGAAAGGTAAATAAGGCAAATCCATTAATAAATTCAGCTCGGGAAATGGCAGCTGTACCTTGATCAGAGTTTTCTGAAAATAGTGTTTGATACGCCTCCATTATATTACCTTCGGAAAAATTTGTTTTCAAAGGTTTACTCGGGATCGACTCATCATCCAGATGGAGAGCGATAGTGTTTATGTCGTAGTGATGAAATAGAAAAGGATTAGAATCATAACTTCCGTTATAAGCTGTAGAATCTACAAATCCGCATACCACTTGCGTAGGTACTGCTCCTTGGAATATATCTTCAAAATTAAACTCGTAATGTCCTGTATTGAGCTGGTAAGCTTTCATTTCGGTTCTAACAAATGGATAAGTGGCGGGCTTTATTTTGAGTGCATCATCATGGGCTAGAATAATGGCTGGTATAGGTGTGAGTTTGCAAATTCTGACACAGGCTTCCAAAATTTGAATTTTCCAGCCCCCCTTGGAGGACATGAGACAAAACGCATCCTTTGATTGTGTTAAAGATATTTTCATTTCCACTCCATTAATAAGCAGTCGATCTTGTTGAAATATATCAGCCATTAAAGGTCCTTCAAGGTCTACTATGCTTCTGCGAAATAGAGCGAATCTATGTTTGAATCCTTCATTAGCACCTACGGGATCCGTTTCATTCAAAGAGCCGTGGGTGTCTTTGTAGAATCCTTGAGCCTCTAGAAAACTCTGTCGATTATAAGGTTGTCTAATAGCTTCCATATAGGCTTTATATGCGTACAATTGATTGCTGAAGCTACCCACTGACTGCTGTTGAAGTTGAATATTCATTTCTTTGAATAAACTATGTAGGGTCAGATTAATGGGAGCCACAAACTCATCTTTCTGCGGTATTGATCCGTCTTCTTTTACAATTTTTACTTTGACGCTGAGTCTTGATCGTTTCAAATCTATATATTGTCTCGCTGTTCCAGGAATTAAAAAATTCAAGCAGTCTCCAACATTGAGATGTGAGGTTGTGTGATAGTCAACGTATTGAATTTTCTGATAGGCTGCATTCAAAGGAGTAGCTTCAAATAGAGAAAGGGCTGAGGGGAATACTTCCACATCATCTTCTGCAAACTGTGCCATGTTGACTCTTCAATTCTCTAAAGTAGACTAATGCGATTCAACCTGAAAAGTTATCTTTATGTGTTTTGGATTTAGTCTTGCGTCGTTTTGTTTTATTCTTCTTGGTTTTAGACTTGACTCTAGTTTTCATAGCTTTTCTATACAGAGTGCCTGGAGGTTTTATCTCCACTTTTGCCTGCTCAACTGCCATAGCTGTGGGTGTCACGAGTTGTATTCGAGGTGGTTTTGTTCGTTTCATCAAACTATATTTCCCTTTAGCTCCATATCCTATCTGTTCTTTACCCTCCGCCATGTCCACAAAATGTTTGCGTACAGCATTCACATTGGGAGTATATGGATACAGCTTCATTATGAAGGCGTTGTAGTCCTCTTTTTAAAATGAAGTGTACCGTGTAGCGTTGAAATGTTGAATGAGGGATATTTCCCATGCATATCTCTTAAGTATAAATCAATGGACTCGTATTCACCACTTTTTACTGGTACATAAGTGATGTGGTTAAACAGCATTTGCTTGTCGAGTCGCGTTAGTATTGGCATCATATGATTATTAACACAACTGGCTCTAAACATGTCCCCGCATAAATATAACGATTCTTTAGCAGTTCTAATGTTACTCCATTGATATTGTATCAACCCGCACAGCCATTCATCGTTTTCTTCAAATCGTAATCTTTCTGCAAGGGGTGTGGTAAACTCTATAGCACGACTTGAAAAATAAAAATAAAATGAAGACTCTGTATTAAGCATCTTGCACATCGGATGCACTTATCCAACTGTTAAATTTCTTGGGGTAATCTTTCCATTTTATAAGGTATTCTTTCTCATGACCCCTCCTTTTCCGAGATTTCAATATGCGTTCAACTTTAAACAAACCGTCATCAGTCACTGTCACTTGCTGCAACTCAAACTCGTAAAAAGTTCCTTCAACTTGTTCATTCTGCAAATCTTCTAATGTGTATACATTTAATCCAGCTCGTTTACGTCTCGACTTCACTCTGAATATTTCTCCTGTATATCTTTCATCGTATTCTCGTTGAAATGCTTTTCGAAGATGAGAAATACGTACAAAGCTGTTTATAGTCAGTGTAAAATCTTTGTCTTTTTGACTTGGTGTATCACCATCATCGTATTGAATTTTCCATGTCTCCACCGCGTTATCGATCGTCACAGAAGCAGGGGTTCGTTTGATAGTGCTGTGATATGTATGATTGTAGCTGTACGTTATAGCACTGAGAACATCTATCCATTTATGTGTCTGTTTATGTGTAAAATATCTCGACATTTTCAGTTTTAATGTGCGATTCAAACGTTCCACGTAATTCGCTTTCACTTCGTTATGAGTCACGAAATGGTGTATGTGTAGAGATTTGAATAATGATTGTACTGTAGAATTTTTAAATTCACTACCTTTATCGCTTCTGATAGTGGTAGGTACTCTTCCTCCTGCAAAAATATTTGACAATGACTTGCTAACTTCTCTACCAGTCTTCGACTTTAAAGCTCTAGTCCATGCGTAATGTGAAAGAATATCAGTTGCTACTAGAATATGTTTATAATCATCATTACTTTTCTTATACTGAATCATGTCAATTAAATCCACATCCCATTGACTATCTATTCCAGAAACCACCACTCTATTTCGTTTGAATGTGTAGCGTACTGGCTTGTGTAAAGTATAAGATTCCTCTCCTTTCAACCACTGTTTTAGACGTTTTCTACTCGCTCCGGGTCCACTTCTGTAAAATTTATCTAGTCCCGCGTAACTCCCCGGTCTGCGGGGATCGAAATATTTCACCTCCAGCTCAGCCATTTATACTCTGTTTTTTCATTCTCTATTGGTGTATTTACAATATATTCTTCAGACCGTTGCTCTTTAGGAGTGATTTCTATCTCCTCGTTCTTTGTACTAGATAAGACATCACTCGAGTTTATAGTCTTGTCCATAGTCAAGTTATTTGAAAGAGATTGCCATTTTTTCCAAGGTACTATTATCCATTTTTGAGTCATGGTATAATATGTTTTGCTTCAGATAACACTTTGAGAAACTGTTTCGGTTTATATTTTAAAAACTTTCTTCTCTTTTTAGCTGTAATACTTTTATCACCCAATATTCGTATCAACTGTCTATTTCGATGAATAACGGCTAATAATGACTGTTCAATTTCTCCGTGCAATAAGTTATAACAAAACTCTCCAACTAACTCTAACTGTGTTTTTGTAATTAATTTAAGCACTTGTAGATTTTGCTTTGCATTAAGAACTAGTAATAACCTCAAAAAATCAAATTGATTCATGTTGCCTCTGCAGATTCATTTTACAACTGAGTCTTGTCCTGTGATGACGGCGTATAAATAGTTGTAAAATCTTCTGGAAAGATTTGAGATCTCAGTTGAAATCTTTTAGAAGTGTTTGGATGTAGATCGCATACTAAATAACCGTAAGCTTTCTCAGTTGCATCTTGATAGGCTGCTAAAAAATACCCTCTCTGTCCAGGAAAAATCTGGCTACCTAAGGTTTGAACTTGAAGTTTGTCCCGTTTTGTTCCAAATAAAACTATATAATGACAATTCAGCGATATGGTTCGAGCGCATTTCCCAGGTGGGAAAATGTTTTGTGTGAGAAATAGGACTGTAATATTTTTATGATGACAGTGAATAGTGAAAAGACTTAGAATATTTTTTGAGCTACATGCTTCTTGCATTACATCATCCAAAATCAGCAGCATGTGTTCTCCGCTCCATTTATCCAAATCATCCTCAGTTGGAAGCCCCTTATGAAATCTAACATCCTTCATAGTTAGAAACATTTTCTGCCATGCTCCGTAACAGTAAACTATTCGAATCGGGCATGTTTTAAACATACTCTCTTTATGTATTATTAATTTATTGACCCAAAAAGATTTCCCACTTTGAGTGGGTCCGGCTAGCATCATTGTTGTAGGAGTTTCGAAAGGTGTTGACATGGTGAAATTTCCGTGTACAATGAACAAAACCAGACAGTGTAGTACGTTACATTGATATTTATTATTATTTCATCAACATCATCAGCATATTATTATTATTATTATTATTATTATCATTATTATTAAACATAGTCTCTGCATCCGCACAGTCTCTGCACACGAGTCGATTGTGTTATTATTATTATAAACATCATCATTATTAAACACAGTCTTTATACATTGTGAGAAGTTTCTGGATGATTTCTGCAAGTCACTGTTCTATCATCTCTTCTCCATCCGTATGTATATGGATGGTTTATTTGGACAATTATTCCTCGATCAATGTCTATGTTTATTTCTTCTCTATTAGTAATCACTATATTCTTTGTATGCGTACGGGTTGCAGTCTCTGCACATGAGCGCTCCTAGTTGATTTTGATGGTCATCATCTAGATAGCATGGGCTCTCCCGAGCATTTTCTGGGAGATTTTCATGAATCTCGGTAAATTTGTTCACAAACCGCTCCCACTGTGCATAGTGTAGACATATGCCCTTTCTGCCCGGTTTCATTTCTTCTCCATCCATGTACCACTCACGTATGTGTATGAATGGTTTATTTGGCGGAATTGAGACAAAAATTCCTCGCCCAATGTCTATCTTTATTTCCTCTTCTCTATTTGTACTCACTAAAAACTCTTCTATCTGCTTCGCTGACTGTCTCAAACGTGCCCAGCATTGAGGTGTTAGCGCTATGCCTTTCTTCGTGGGGTAACTTCTACGCACCGAGGCAAAAGATTCCCATTTGCGTATGTCTACAAAAATCTTCTGCTTTAAATGTATCACTCTGACTGTGACATCTCGACCGAGATTATAAGCAAAGTAAACTTCGGAATTCTTCTGAGTCGACATGTTGGCTGTGATTTAACATGAGAGGAGCGTGATATTTATACTCTATTCAGGTAGTGCTGTGGTCTACTGAGTCATCACGGCTTAACCAATCAGCATCGAGCTTCGTTTCCGTTCTGTCTCGATGCGATGAGGAGTGGGTGTGGTCTTCTAGGTCATCACCACTTAACCAAGCAGCATCGAGCCTCGTTTTCGTTCTGTCTTGAGATTTTCTCAGTACGCGATGAGGAGTGCCTATAACAACTGTCTGAGCTTCGTCTTCTTCCTCTTCTTCCTTTTTCTCTCCCATGGATGGATTTGGTAGTAAGTAACCTAATGAACTAGCTAGTAAATTAGACCAGACAGAGCAAGGGTCATTTCTTAAGATTACATTGATTAAACTTGTTATAATTACAATGCATAGTATCGTTATTTGCACTATGAATAATGTTTCGGGTTTCCCTCTCCCATAGCACTTCCTCGGCTCCATAGCGATTATTAAAAGTGTTTGTTATATACAACGTTATTTATTAGAATCCACTTCATCAAAATGTGTGGTATTTTCAACATGGGGACAGCTTGTGATAGGTGCTAAAATATCATGTGTAGAATCGTACTCTATCTTGTATGCATTCAAAGCTTGTAATCTTCTGCTATGTATTTCTTCCATTTGATTATTTTTATATTGTTGCAATTGACGTTGACATAGACTTAATTCTAGTCTTAATTCTTGAATCGTTTCATTTAATATCTTAGTTTTTACAATACAGTGTTTGCATGATTCCATTTTAGATGTTGTTCTGACAGCTACTTCCTACGTACTAATTTCTGCATCCTACAAACTTCATATATATATTTAGGTCATGATGAAAAGGAACCAAAATTGGCCCTAGGATTTATCGGGTCTACTAAACATAAAGCCTAATCTGAGATATGCAAATGCGGGGCAGTGAATCCTGTAGTGACGATGGAGCCGCTTAATCCGTTAACGTTGGGCCAGTGTGCGTTGAAAGCCAACCGCCGAGATTCATCATAATTCAGATTTATATTGGCCCTGGAATTTAGAGGGTTAACTTGAAAAATTGCCCTTGGATTTAGAAGGTTTATTTGAAAAATTGACCCTGGAATTTAGAGGGTCAACTTGAAAATTGATCCTTGGATTTAGAAGGTCTATTTGAAAAAATTGACCCTGGAATTTAAAGGGTTAACTTGAAAAATGTCCCGTGGATTTAGAAGGTTTATTTGAAAAAATTGACCCTGGAATTTAGAGGGTTAACTTGAAAAATGTCCCGTGGATTTAGAAGGTTTATTTAAAAAAAAAAAAAAAAAAAAAAAAAAAATTGACCCTGGAATTTAAAGGGTTAACTTGAAAATTGGCCTTTGGATTTAGAGGGTTTATTGAAAAAAAAAAGTTCTTGGGTTCAAAGGGTTGATTGGCTGCCATTTTGGATTACGGCGGCCATTGATTGGCGGCCATTGATTGGCGGCCATTTTGGATTGTGGCGGCCATTTTTTATTCCCATTCCTGAACACTAAACGTTTTCCACCGTCGATCCCATTGAACTTGCTCACCCTATACTACTTTTCTCCACCACTCAATCATAGCCTACATGACTATTTGTCTGTTTTTTTCAGGTCACGCAGGCGGATCTTTTATAATGATGATAACCCGGCGCCTGGATGGAGAATGACCTGTTACAATTATGTATAAGGCCTACGTTGATCAGCACAATATGGTCGACACCCCGAACTTAGATGTGTGCTTCTATTTGAAAAAGGTTGGGTGGTCAATAATTCAAAGCAATTAAACAAGATGCAAACGTGATGATCTCTATTTTAACCTTTTATCCACTCAGTCTCTTTGAACAATATCCCGATTAATATAGATACAAACTTTAAAACTTATTTATTTGTTTTACCTCGAAAAAAGAATAGAAATGAACATTACCTTCTCAAGATTAGCGAATATTTGGATTCAAATTGTACAGTTATAAGTATGGTTTGCTCATTTGAAGTTGTGGATAACGGGACACAACTTCAATTGGGTAAAAAAAATGTTGTTACATATAGCGCATTAACGTTCATGAGATGTTTCATGTTTTTATGTGATCAGCTCTGGCGACCCAGAGTGGCAGACACACCCTTTCATATCCAAGGCGACGGTATGTGGGGAAGTGTGATTGCTGAGGCTCTGAACTAGTGATGGCACAGACGCTTTTTACACTCGTTGGATTCGATCATAATATCAGGAAATTAAAGTAGGTGGGTTTTCACGTTTCGCTGAGTGAACATTGTGGGCGCACAATGCAATGAAACATGGTCAACTTCCACATGAGTAGGAATTTGCCGCAATGTAAATATTATTGTTCAGCGAAGGATAACCATGATAAGAACACAGTCATCTAAATCTAGTTGAGATGAATTTCTTGGAACCACTTACAGCTATTATCGTTCTTGTTTCAGATATTTGAATGCTGCTTAAATGGTGGGATTGGAGACTTGACCTCGGATGACCTTGAGCTGCTTCTGAGAGACGACGCGCACAGTGACGTCATGTCACGTGATCACATACATGGTTACCCATCTTTCCCTCTATATAGAGAGGTGTCTGCACGTATAGACCAATGGTTTAACACAGGGTGAGAATGGTGATTGACAAATAGTCTTTAAACAAAGGAGGCAAAGTATAATATGCAAATCTGGCTCTGTGATTATATAGTCTTTAAACAAAAGGAGACGAAATATATACAGGTCTGGCTATGTGATTATAGTATAACACTATGTACATGTATTTATATAATATCCAAATACAAGTCACTATACATGTATGACTTATAGTAATATGTGAACAGATAAAATCACACATTGTTTCTCTGTTGACCGAATTCTGTGTTTTAAATAATTGTGTAAATGAGCTCAGGTTTGACATCACGTTGTGTCTTTACAGGTATTGCCCATTCCTAGATCTGCAGAAATATGACTTGCTGGACGAGAAAGATTACCACAGAGAAAGGTTGTAATATGTGTCAAAATTACTATTCCCAGTAGTTAAAGCTGTAGATCGCTCTATGTGCGTTTCTAATTTTAGTTGTACCTCAGTTGCCTTTATCTCTGTAATCAGCCTGGTGCTTTCTGGGTACAGATGTGTCCCGCCGTTTGCACACAATGGACTACTACTTCAACTCCATGTTTACCCGGTGTAACCATCAATTTCCGGGGTGAAAAATACAATTGGAAAATGTGCTTCATCTGTCATTCTTTGAAAATAACAATTAGACCTAGATTCCGGACATAAATTCCCAACCGCTTAATTCTTTCAGCACGGGGACTGTCTTTAGACATCAGAATCAGACGTCTACAGACGTCAGATTTTACATGTGAAGACGTCCCCTCACCGAAAGAATTGAATATTTATAATGGCCGTACGTAGACCCATAACATAGGTATTCAAATAAAGATGAATGATGTAACAAAGACGTTTATGATGATTTCAAGCTGAAAATAAGCCTTTTGGTCTCCATGGTTTATTCAACAATATTAAAGTGTTAAAGTGTTAAATGTGTCACCCCCGTTACTCACATTTCTAATTGTATTAATATTATAAATACATAGATATCAGGTGGTCAACTTGCCCATATTTTAGCACTGATATTAATGCATTGCTGAAGTGCATTTGTCCCCAGTTATAGGTATACTGTCAAATAACATTTATCCTGAGTATAATTATGTAAAATGACATTAAAAATTGCATTGATGTGCCTGTGTTTGGTTAAATAACGGAAGAACACACAGTTCATCCCGCAAACACTTGGAGGTAAACCAATGCTGGTTTAATGATAGGCCAGCGTCGCAGACGGTGGGCCAACATTAAAACAATTTGTTGAGGATATAGGATCTTGATATGTATGAATAGATTAATTTGAACGCCTACCATTTCATCCACAGAGAGGAGAAAAGTGTCATTATTACGCCATTACTGAGCCAGTTGAAAGACCTGCTGACATCTCTAAGTGAAGA
This sequence comes from Flabesymbios commensalis, assembly GCA_964017125.1. Lineage (NCBI taxonomy): Eukaryota > Metazoa > Annelida > Polychaeta > Terebellida > Flabelligeridae > Flabesymbios > Flabesymbios commensalis. The sequence goes on along the minus strand of OZ024904.1, from coordinate 106,146,374 downwards.
TGAAATCAGACATCGACTACAGCAGTTAATAGAAGTGAGCAAAATGTGTATTCATGTTGTTTAACGTACAAATCAGGGACGTTGTGGAATAACAATTTATTTAATAAGGCAATATAATTTTAACCATATAGATCATGTCAGAAGTGAATGAAACATCTAGTTACGTATTTAACTTAACCGTCATTCCTTTATTGAGGCGCATAAACAAATATAATTATAGTATAGCTATAAAAATAAAAAATATAGCTCATGTTTTAAACACCAAAAGCAATTCAAATGGTTGTTGTGTTAGAATGTTTCACATTTTCATGTAGTAAGTTTGTTATTCATTTTCAGAGGATGATGTTTTATCCAGTTTTAAATCGGAGGCTCATTATTTTCAGATTTTGACTCGGAGAAGGTTGTCCAGTTATAAATCATATAGAGGTTGATTATTTCCAGGCGTTGGGTCGGAGAGGGTTACTGGACCTTCTGGGTATAAGGTGTACTGTGGGAAGTGTAACACAATGGCCTCCTGCCAGGAAGGCTCTATTAGAAACATTCAACCAACCTCACAAGTAAGTAAAGCACATGAGAATACATAGAAAGAACCATAAGAAACCATGAAGACATAATTAAGACATGACTTTGGGAAGTGTTATTTTTGAAAACCTTTCAACCAACCTCGCAAGTAATAAAACCATGAAACAGCACAAACCCAGCAAACACGAAACATCCAACCAAGTATACCACCATAGAAAAATAGTCCAATGCCTAGTTTGTACAGTCGTTTCTACATAACTGGCTATAACTAAGTGCGAAATATTTTTTTGATGTTCACAGGTTTTCAACAGGTTCTCATTTAGTAAAAGGTCAGATCGTCGTTGTTGACCTATATTCCGCTTTAACAGGGTGGATTCTTCGGGTCGTCGTTGTTGACCTTAATTCTCTCGTTAGCAGTTACATGGCCGAGTACCTGTTGCTGATTTCCATTTATCACTAACAGGTTCAGGTCGTCGTTGTTAACCTCTCTTTCTCCTTAACAAGGTCAGGTAGTCGTTGCAGGGGTGGGCAGGCAAACTGAGTCCTGTCGCCACAATTGCCTACTTTTAGGTGCTCTGAATGGTCATTTTTTAATATTTACATTACAGATATTTTGCTTCTGTCGCCACATGTGGAGATGTGGCGACCACTTAACCACATCTGCGTTGCTGACCTCTATTTCTCATTAAAAGTGTCAGGTCGTCGTTGTTGACCTGTATTTCTAATTCACAGGTGAAGTCCTCGTTGTTGACCTCTATTTCTACTTCGGGTCATTGTTGTTGACCATGCAGCTCTTGTCATCAACAGGACCGGATTGTCGTTTTTGACCTATATTTCTCATTAACAGGGTCAGGTCGTCGTTGTTAACCTCCATTTCTTCTCAACAGGGCCGGGTCGTCGCTGCTGACAGTAGGAGCTCGTGCCTTTTCTAAGCATTGTCACAGAGACACCTCTAGTAGCTGGTGGGGAGAATCAACAGGCAGTAAGTCTTTTCATCCAGATCTTTTTTCATCTTCAAAACCTGTGCTGCATAAATAGGACATTTTTTTGTCATTCGATTTTAAATATTGCGTTAACAATCCCAGCTTTAAACCTATACATTCACGTAAAACTTTTTGGATTCAATATTACATAAGATATAATGTCATAATATTAGGAGCTACATAAACACTCTCATCACCTGAGATTTTAACAATATGATTTGAAAGGTGTGTTAAACACCTTCCATATTAAAATGACGTCTCACGTTTTATTCCGGGTATATTTATAGCTGACTGATTTTTTTAATAGTCGATAAAATGACCTATTATAGTCCACCTTTTACTAATCTTATTTATGGATTTACAGGCCTATGCACAGGAAAGATTTATTTATTCTAATTGGTGTTGATCTAGAATATACTAAGAAAATACTTTTAAAATTTTATGGTGAATGATGCTGTAGTAGAGTATATATTTTCAAAATACAGAAATTAAATACAAAATGAAAAATAAGTCAACATAAATACAGTCAGCTAGACTGATAAAACAGTCAGATAAAACAGTCAGATAAAACAATTTTTGAAAAGCATGTTTTCAAATTATTATTCATGTTTATCTATTTTTTAGGTGTAAAACTTTAGGTGTAAATTTTATGTTCTTCAAAATCCATCTAGCTCCCAAAATTATTATAGGTCTCACTATAGCTTCAGGTGTATTATTGAATCCAACCATTTTACGCCATAATATACCGGATAAATACCGCGATGAATATATGATCTTGCCCCCGACACTGTCTATTTGAATTTAAATTTCTTGCAGTTATGTTAAAAAGTATAAATAGAGTTATTATTCCTTCTCTGTTCTGGCTAAAATGGAAATAAATTTAGTATGTAAATTTGCCCCGCATTGGGGCAAGTTGTCACTTAGCCCCAAAGGGGGCAAGTTGACATACTAAATTTATTTCCAACTAATGGCTGTATGGCGAAGATAAACAGACATATTTATAAGCACCATTTTAAGAGATAAAGTTTGGAAAGTGTTCTTCCTCATATTTCCCTCATCGGACTCATGCTACCTTTAAATCGCATGGAGAAATTTAAGAAATGACACATTAACACGTGTTAATGAGACCAAATTAATCTGTCTCATACAATTTATTAAAAATCAAATGTGTATGGATGGATATATTATTTTGGATCAGTAGCTACTCATGGTACAGTAGAACCTGCTATGAGCAGCCACCCTTGTGACACAGGAAAAGTGACCTTATAAGGCAGGTGGCTGCTCATAGGAGGTTCATTTGTATAGGAAATATCATTTTGGGGAATGACCACGTGGCCTCCCATAGGAGATTGGCTGCTCATAACAGTGGATGCTCATAACAGGTTCTACTGTAATCGAAAAATTTGAATTCAAGATTTTATTTGCCTAAATATAGCGAAGAGCTATATACGTTAATTTTAGGCAAAATAGATTATGTGATGTTTAAATGCGACGAGAGATCTTAGCCCAGCTAACACAAGATGGTCTGATGGTCTTACGACGTTGATATATTTTTCGTATAATCCATGGAGAGCAAAGGACTACCATTTTTTCAATTTAAAATCATATTCTGACGTCTAAAGTCGGTCCCCGCGCTGAAAGGGTTAACCCAGTTAACATGGGATGTTGTCCAAATGTTTATTTAATGCTGGTCCAGTTAATCATTTCATGCTGCGAATATGTGTTAGTCAGCTTTTTATAATAAATAATGCTCAGATGTGGAATTGGGAGAAAAGTAGAACCCTCTCTCTTGAGATGTTTTCTAATTTGCAGAATAATGTTTTATTTTATATGTGTTTCCATGCCTGTTCGCAGCTGAGGCGGCAAAGAATGACTCGGCGGAAAAGGTAGTTTCAAACATTCTTGACGACGCTCATTGGATTAATATTCATCAACTACCGGTATGTAAATGTGCATATGTGAGTAGGATGAAAACAAAATATTGTGTTCCTTAGAATATGACAAAAGTAAGCTGAAAGGGGTGATGGGTGGGCTATTCTAAGGGGTGAAGTATGAAACTTAAAAACACGGATGAGATATTCTGTAGTGCAGGGTAATGTTATGAAACTTCATGAAAAGAAGACATGTGAAGTTAATAAACTTTAAAGCAAAAAGTGAGATATTCGGTTGGGTGAAGTTATGAACCCTGCAAATAGACAACTGTCTTAACATGTGTGGTGACAATATTAACACCAAAATATAAGTATCATATACCACTAGGATGAATATTCTATGGGGTAAAAGTATAAACATGTGAAATAGGGATCATATAATAATACTGCTTGTGATGGAAGTATGATCTATTTTTCAGCACGATGTTGTGACGTTAGAAGTGAGACAACAACAGGGTAAGTGTAAATCAAGCAAATCCCAATATTGGTTTAATGTTGGTCGATCGTCTTAGATGATGGACCAACATTAAGCTAATATGGCTGAAATATTCTATGAATAGTGGACTTTATATCTTGTCAGCCATGTTTTGTAATAACACTGTATAATCAGTGGACTTTACATCTTGTCAGCCATTGTTTGTAATATCACTGTATAATTAGTGGACTTTACATCTTGTCAGCCATGTTTTGTAATAACACTGTATAATCAGTGGACTTTACATCTTGTGAGCCATGGTTTGTAATAACACTGTATAATCAGTGGACTTTACATCTTGTCAGCCATGGTTTGTAATAACACCGTATAATCGGTGGACTTAACATCTTGCAACCATGGTTTGTAATAACACAGTATATTCATTGGACTTTACATCTTGCAGCGGGTACAAAATTGTCTGGCACGTGTAGTCTGTAAAGTTTCTCGTTTTAGCAGATCTAAGCCTCTCCTTAATTTTCTTCATTGGCTACCAGTAAAATACCGCTTACGCTTTAAATTCTGTAGGCCCCTACCATCACTTTTAAAGCCTTTTTTTTTCACCAACCTACATATCTCTTTAATTATTTAGTACCACTTCAAAATTCAAGACTGCTTAGCTCCTCCAACACAAATATGTTGACTGTTCCACGTTTTCGAACAAAATGGGGATCAAGGGCTTTTGCAGTTGCAGCTGAAGACTTTTTTTATTCGATTCGGCTTTCCCCCCCAATTCCTCGTAGATTCGGCGCCCAGTTGGTGACTTACGCTTTGACTCTCGACATTGAGCTAGTTTCGATTTGGATTCTGCGCCTCTGAGCTCGTGTCTACGAAGATTTAGGCGCTATAGAAGTTACCGAAGTGAATTGAATTGAATTAGAGTTGACAGTACATTAGGGTTAACAGTACATTAATTAGATTTATTTTGTCCGGACTTTGTTCAATTCAAAGAGTACAAGATGTATGTAGTTATTTCGATGTCAGCTCAACCTTGGCCACGACATAGCTGAGCAGATATATACAAGGTAGTATCTGCTGTCATTACACGTAGGCTTATATAAGCAGACAGGCCTACTGCCTTTTGGCTTTGTAGTTTAGCGGTAATTGTGCAATATTAGACATATGGAATACAATGAAATACATGAATACTGAAGTGAAAACTTACAATTTGTGTGGAAGGCGCTTTACAGAATTTCAATCAAACAAAAAATCCTGTACTATTTTACAAAATGAATGAGGATAGTTTCCTTTGTGCTGTTTCATCACGATATCTGTTTCATCAGGATATCATCTTAAAATCTAACACAGACAACACTTTTTACGACACTTGAAATCAGATCTATTTTTCACTTTCATTTTTTAAGCTTAATTTGTTTGTAGGTTACGGAGCACGCTGGACTGCTGACGCCAAACAGTTTCGCGGATTTTTGGAGCCACAAATGGAAGATGGACATAATGTAGGATGGAAACATTGAATGTGGCACAAATGGAGAAATGACATGATGACAAATAAAAGTTGGAAAAAATGATTGAATGAATGAATGAATGAATGAATGAATGAATGAATGAATGAATGAATGAATGAATAAATGAATGAATGAATGAATGAATGAATGAAGGAATGAAGGAATGAAGGAATGAAGGAATGAAGGAATGAATGAATTGAGTATTAGGCCTCTTTTATTCACGTACAGGCTAACCTGGGCCCGGAAATCTTCAGGAGATGGTGAGAGGAATCAGATGACCAAAACTTGACAGTACGTAGGTTTGTCATATAGTCATAGAACAGAGAGAGATCTGAAGTGACATTCACGTAGGCCCGCCCTATGCCACTAGCTTTACAGCACTCACACTGCATACAAATGAGAAACTATTTTGTGAAAATATCACGATATTGCTATACATATATGTAAAAAAAAAAAAAAAATTTGACATGCGTAGTAGGACTTTGTGTTTTCATGTATTTTTTGTTTTGAGTGCGATATTGATTATTATTGTTATTTCTATTAATGGAAAGTCCTTCATTGACATCTGTGCAAAGATAAAGCACATGTACGTTTTTTCGGATGCAAACATCTTCCCGCCGAATATATTCCATTAATGTCAGTGTATTCAAACTGAATAAAACACAACTAGAAACTAGAATTGATAAAATTGTCCTTCAGCAGGACAGGAGTTAAAACGTGTTTCTGACAATAAGACAGGAGTTAACACGTGTCTCTGACAATAAGACAGGAGTTAACACATGTCTCTGACAAAAAGACAAGAGTTAACACATGTCTATGACAATAAGACAAGAGTTAACACGTGTCTCTGACAATAAGACAGGAGTTAACACGTGTCTCTGACAATAAGAGATGACAATTCAGCAGGACAGGAGTTAACACGTGTCCCTGACAATAAGACAGGAGTTAACACGTATCTCTGACAATAAGACAGGAGTTAACACGTGTCTCTGACAATAAGACAGGAGTTAACACGTGTCTCTGACAATAAGACAGGAGGTAACACGTGTCTCTGACAATAAGACAGGAGTTAGCACGTGTCTCTGACAATAAGACAGGAGTTAACACGTGTCTCTGACAATAAGAGATGACAATTCAGCAGGACAGGAGTTAACATGTGTCTCTGACAATAAGACAGGAGTTAACACGTATCTCTGACAATAAGACAGGAGTTAACACGTGTCTCTGACAATAAGAGATGACAATTCAGCAGGACAGGAGTTAACACGTGTCTCTGACAATAAGACAAGAGTTCACACGTATCTCTGACAATAAGACAGGAGTTAACACGTGTCTCTGACAATAAGACAGGAGTTAACACGTGTCTCTGACAATAAGACAGGAGTTAACACGTGTCTCTGACAATAAGACAGGAGTTAACACGTGTCTCTGACAATAAGACAGGAGTCAACACGCGTCTCTGACAGTAAGACGGGAGTTTACACGTGTCTCTAACAATAAAACAAATGTTTACACGTGTCTCTGACAATAAGACAGGAGTTAACACGTGTCTCTGACAATAGGACAGGAGTTAACACGTGTCTCTGACAGTGAGACAGGAGTTAACACGTGTCTCTGACAGTAAGACAGGAGTTAACACGTGTCTCTGACAATAAGACAGGAGTTAACACGTGTCTCTGACAAAGAGAGATGACAATTTACGGATCATTGACTTAGGCCACGACTCTCATTGTCCACCGGGGCATGATGTAGAAAAACATTTTTCTCTTCCAAACAGTATTTCTACTTCAATTAGCAAATTGATTTGAAGAGAAATGATATTTTGTATTGTCTGTGATATTGGTTGTGGCTGATTGATGGTGTGACATTCCTAACCAAAAACCTTTGTAAAATCAAACAATACTTGATCTAAGCAGAGACGTGGTAATCCTGCTGACATGAGATGTTGTGCTAATGCTGGGTCAATGCTGGGCCAGCGTCGAAAACGCATTGGGTCAACGTTTCGCGTTTGTTTGATATCCTTAATAGCATAACCTTATATCATTATTGTGAATTTCAAGCAATAGTCATCTTTGAAAAACAATAACATGTTTAATTTGTTTACAGATAATGTAATTGATGTACTGAGAATGTAAATCTCTGATTTATTTTTGTCCAAAATACAATAAACTAATAAATACAACACGCCGATAATTAGTACATGTTTACCATTAATATTCATGTTTCAAGTAAATTCGTTTTTGTACAGCGATATACTCAGTACTTACATCATACTATATTATATATCTTCATTTATGAAAAAAATAGCTCCCGTATATCTATACAATACAGAAAACACAACATTTACTTCACACCATAATATATAATTAAGATAATCAACATATCTGAAATGATAGCTTTACATTACATGCATATGTTTATATCACATGTATATTACAAGTGAAACTTTAAAGGAAACAATTGTCTAATTAAATCTAACACTTATCATGCTACGAAAGTCGTTCCCACCAATTACCCATTTGATCATATCTCTATACTTTACTGTACCGTATTGTATTAGGCAACCAGATTGGAACAGTGGATTCATAATGCTGGACAAGACGATGTAAATAGTAGCCTACTTTTCACGCCAGAGTTCGGGGTTCGGTTCCCGGTCTCGGCGGTTTGAAAGAAACAAAAACTGTTTCTTCCCCATCCACGTGTGAAAGTCAGTATTGTGGGGAGCCTCCGTGACCGAGAGGTAGCGTGCTCGGCCTCAGACCGCCAGGGCTCGAATTTCGAATCCTGTGTCTGAAGGACAGTGTCATCTCACCATCCTCAGGAGGTTCTCCTGGCCCAGTTTAGTGTCGTGGTCGGACAGTGTAGTGGTCGGACAAAGAAAATAATGTAGTGGTGTGTTTTAAATAGTGGAAAGGGTCTATCTATGATAAAATATATGTTAACTTACTTAACCAGTAAACACAAAACATTTGTATAGCATTTGTACAATGTTGGACCAACGTCGAAGCTACCTGCAATTTCACAACCAACATCTCCAAGCGAGCCTTCTAACCATAGCTACAGAATACTCCACGCTGACACCCCGTCGAGCACGCTACCTCTCGGTCACGGAGGCTCCCACAATACTGACTTTCACACGTGGATGGGGAAGAAACATTTTTGTTTTTTTCAAACCGCCGGGGGGGGGGGGGGAAAGCGCCCCTTCTGAATCCGTCAATGTTAGACCAGTCTACGACGCTGGCCCAACATTGGGTCAATGCCTCATATTTGCTGGGTTAGGCTACAATATTCTTAAATGATGTGTAGAGTGGGTCTAGACGCCCTATTATTAGGCGCGTTTGATGCACTAAAGACAGCGGGTTCTGGGGCCAGTTTCTGTATCATACTTAAGTAAAAGTGTTAATTTTGTACTTAAGTACGTTACAGAAACCGGCCCCTGTGACCGGTTTTTGTAACGTACTTAAGTACAAAATCAAGTGGACTGCTTTACGTAACATACCTAAGTAAAAAGTTTACTTATTTCTTAAGTATGGTATAGAAATCGGCCGCAGGGGCCAGTTTTTGCAACATATTTAAGTAAACATTTAAAACTTTTTACCTAAGTATGATACAGAAACTGGCCCCAGAGGGGGGACCTTTTGTTCCAAAGCAAAAATAAATATATAAATTGGACTGGGAACTAAACCTTACAACGCTAAAATACATTTTTGCAGAAACCATGGAAACCAGAGATTTTTCAGTTTAAAATCATCATAAACAGTGATAAATGTTTTAGTGAGCTCTTTCTGCTTCATTTAAATAGGCCTAGACCTACCTATGTTATGAGTCTACGGCCACCATAAATATTTGAATTCTTTCAGTGCTGGGTTCGTCTGTATACGTCAGAATCTGACGTCGTCTTCTGACATAGGCATATAAAGACGGTCCCGGCGCCGAAAGGGTTAAATACATTAAGTCTACCATTAACCCTTTAAGTTCTCACGATGCATTAAAGCATCATATTACATCTCTTAAAAGAGACTTGATTTTCATACAACTAAAGGGTTTAGAAGGGAAATTTCGATGAAACTGCTTTACCAATTCATGGCAATTTTTCATGGCAAATTTGTCACCCACTTCTAAGTTCTAGTCATCTTCATCCACTACAAGTCGAGAATTGCGGCAGCAATTCGCGGCTTGTAGTGGATGAAGATGACAATGGTAAATTCAGGCTTAGGCCTAAAAGGGTTAATCTAATCGTGTAGGGTAGGCCGATAGTAGTCTATACTACTAATAGTGGGCCTATTATAAATACTTTGAACTTGTTTGAATTGGTTACTCCAGCAGCTCCTTCTATGTGGAGTATCAGGCTGGATCATGCATGCATTACTTCTTAACTGTCAGATATCTATACTAATGTAGGTCTATCATTAATTTATAAGCATAAGACTACAACATATTATAGAAAGATATTGTGATAATTATTAAAATATCAACGATATTAGTCATGCAGATTCTCGCTGATAGTTGGCTATAATGGCTATGCATTGTTTTGCGTGCAACTTTTGCATATTAAGTTGCTGTCATATTGTCTTTCTTTGTGACATCGGTTTCTATTAAGATGAAGACGCTATTATATAATACTATTTAGATCTAGGTCTATTTGAACACTAGTTGACATTGCTTCACCAACGTTGTTACATGACTGCGTGCATACATGTATGCATTAAGTTTGGCATATTAAGTTGCTGTCATATTGTCTTCCTTCGTGGCATCTTTTAAATAAATTCTGGTCAGCTGCATATTTTGTTGTTATATGTGATAGTTGTGATTAAGCCTAACCCTTATATCGCGGGGATTGACCTTAGACGTCAGGATCTGACGTCTGTAGACGTCAGATCCTGACATCTGAAGTCAATCGCAGCCCTGAAATTTCTAATGGCCGTAGACCCGAAACATAAGAATGAAATGAATTGGACAGAGTTAACTAAAACATTTATGATGATTTAAAATTGAAAAAAACCTTTGTTCTCGATGGTTTATACAAAAATAATTCATTGTTGTAAGAGTTAATAACCTTAGTGAAGAGCAGCTTTTGAAATAATTTGTAGGTGAAATATAATTTAAGCCTACATTAGGCTATATGTTTCACCTGATCCTAGGAGTAGCCTTTTTTTCAATTTGCTCGGCCACTGTTTAATCTTTTTAACATTTTTTTTCTCTGGTGATTTTTTCATCTCCCCCGAACATTCTGAAAATTTGGTGGAAGTTTGCTGTGTATTGTCGAAGTTACACCATTTGAAACATCGCTCCACTACCACACAACTAATTGATATATATTCCGATATCAGTAGAAATTTAGACTCTGGACGTCAAACACTCATTATATTTCTTGACTTTGCTAAAGCCTTTGATTCTGTACCGCACGACCTGATAGTTCACAAGCTTAAAACATTTGGCTTTGGCAGTAACTTATTGCAGTGGATTGAAAATTATCTGCAAGGTCGGTATCAGTCAGTTATGATAGAAGGTCAGGTATCATCACCTTTACCTGTAACATCAGGTGTACCGCAAGGTTCCATTATTGGACCACTATTATTTATTTTATACATAAATGATATCTGCGATGTTTGTACATCATTTATGAAATTATATGCTGACGATGCCAAACTTTATCGAAATATAAAGTCAAGACAAGATGTACTTTCCCTTCAGAATGATCTTAATGCACTGTTTCTGTGGAGCAAAATTTGAAGAATGAACTTCCACATATCAAAATGTAAATTCATGTCAATATGCCGTAAAGTAAAAATAGATTTTGACTACTCCATCGATAATAATATCTTATCTAGAGTAACTGAATTCAATGATCTTGGAATAACCATCACTACTAAATTATCTTGGTGTGAGAATGTGAAAACTGTTTCATCAAAAGCCCATTCTATGGTAGGAAGGATAAATTTTTATTGCACTGCTCGCTTATGGAACACTTTACCTTTTGTTATCCGATATGCTAGTAGCTTGCAGATTTTTAAGAAGAACCTGAATATATTATATCTTGCCATGGTAAACTTATTTGATGTGAATAATCAATGTACCTGGAGCCTGGCTTGTGCTTGTGTAAGTTGTCAAATATAGCGGAATATTTTGTGTCTTAAACTACCCGTGCAATTTGAATCGGCTGTGAGACGGCTATTTGAGCTGTCACCAGCCACTCATGACTAGGGACGGAGGGTTCCGTTGTCGATACTCATGTGTTGGCAGATGACGAACCGTCCCGCCTTACTTATACTCGTGTATTGAATATATATCTATATATCTAGCACAGATGGCACCTTAAATGAACGACCTATGAACGATAATCTGCGAATTGTTGCATTGTGTTGTCTGCCTGGCTCGAATTCAGGCCGGAGACAGTCTCTGATACTGTTCGGAGCAGACTGACATCACTCTACATGATCACGCTTGTCATGATCTGACTTAAAGTATTACCACATGGCATGAATGCCTGTTCCCCTCAAAATTATTATTTGTTTTTTTTCTGTTTTATTTTTAGGTTTAGTGATTTTTCAGTCGCCTTTGTTTCCAGACGAAGTGGGTCCTTATGCTGAATTTCAAACATCTCTAATCAACTGATTTACTTCTTGAGTTTGGGATTGTTTTTCCTCCAGTCTAATATTGCATATGTGGTACTACTCAGCATATTTCGGCTGCGCGACAGCTATATGTGCTGACGTCAGTAGATGTATTCTAGGTTTATATAGTATTACTTTTATTTAGGGATGTATGTAGGCCCCTAGGCCTATGTTAAAATTAAGAGTGCCATAAGTTTTTACTATTTTTCCTTTACACATATCCTAGTATTATGTCCTTTTATATAATAAACAACTAAAGCATTTATAGGTTTTAATTAGGTTTCTACGCTTTCCAGAGTGTCCTTTTTTGCTACACGGTGTAGAGCACAGTGTAGCTATTTTATCTCTGGTTTTGGTGCGGGAAACAGATGACAGACAATTGTCAGTTATTTTATTTTATGTGTACAAATCGCAAAATTTAAAATCTATACTATGTACATTTTTAAATAGCATGTACACAAAAACATTGCTATTTTAAACACTGGATAATTTTTTATTCTATAATTTTAATTCACTTATATGGTTGACAGGCATTGTAGAGGTCGTCTCGACCTGTTCCCGTCAACCAAATTTAATAACATGTTCAAAAAGTAATAATAATAATTATAATGTACCATTTTTGCATGTTTTTAACTGGAAGTCAAATAAACATAAACATTTGGCATGTAATAAAATGTCAAAATGACAGCGCTCATTTCATCATTACAGTAAAATAGAACATTTTTTAGGCCTACATGCCAAATGGTCTAATTTACAAAATACACAACAAAACTCCACCAAATTTTCCGCGATGTCGGGGGAAGATGAAAAATCTTGATCCAAGAAAAAGTTTGCACAAAAATTTTGAAAAACGACTGAGAAAATTGAATAAAGGCTACTCCTAGGATCTGGTGAAACATGCTGTAGAATAAAGCATTTAGGGGCTAGATCAGCAGAATTTTCCTGGGGGGGGGGGGGGGTTACCCGGCTGCGCCCCCCCTTATGTAGCATTTTTTTGAATCCGCCCCTGATGATGATATGATTGTGTAAGTTACTTTTACCCGACGTACGTAGATTAGGGGCCTATATTATTTAGTTGCTGTCCATAACTTAATTGTAGGCCCCTATTCATTATACAATCGTAGGCTATTCATCATATCATAAAGGAGAGGAGAGCCTCCTGCAGCTGGGCATGGTGAAATGAATCTGACTGCATGGTGAATCTGCCTTCCAGACTTTAAAGGGTTTGATATTCCAGTATTTGTTTCTTTGAAACCTGAATTCCAGAGTGGGGGATGCACCAGCGAGCTCCCACTTTCCAGGCAGGCAGGGCCAGGCAGCTTTAGCCACTAGGCCTATTTGGTAGCTTATTTGGTAGGCCATTATCTCGCTCTCAGCACCCTCCGAGTGCTAGGGTTGAACCGTTCCTCTCCAGTGGCGGATCCAGAATGTGCAAGAGGAGGGGGCGTATTCAGCCACATTTTGGCCGAAAAAAGGGGTGTTAGCTTCACTTTATTTAAAAAAATGCATGAAAATGCGATATTTTCACCAAGAAAAAAGGGGGAGGGGGGGGGGGGGCGTACGCCGGGTACGCCCTATGCTGGATCCGCCACTGCTCTCTTTTCAAGAAAACAACTGTCGCCATAATGTCATAATATTGAATGATTGAATGGAGGCTTTTATAAATGCCACCAATTTGTGCATAGGCATATATAGGCTAAACTGGGCCAGGTCAACCTCCTGTGGATGGTGAGATCATAGATCTAGAGAAAACTATGGGTGAGATGAATGAGATGTCACTTCCCTCCAGACCAAAGGGCAAAGACTATATTACGGTTATTGTTCCAGGCACCGTATTTGAAATTCTATCGACATATAGAGATCACACTAGACAAGCCAGGGAAACCACGCCCATTATCTGTGTAGGTCATTTAGCTTTTAGCGCCACCTGGTGAATAGTGAATCGTGACGCCGGTGACTGCCACGTTGATTGGTCGTGCGCATGTCACAATAACTGGTGTTGTTCCGGTAGATGTCATGATGATGGGGCTTCGCGAAAATGTCTCGTCATTTATGCCACGTTTTATGTAAAATACTCGATTTCCCCCAGCGAGAATGAACTGATGTGCCTTACTATATGTTATATCCTAATCCAGTAGTTTACTAGAATAATTTTTAGCTTGCTTATGCTATTTAAAGTGATAAAAGTGGTGGATAATTTCCACTGCGCATCGGCCGGCATCAACAAATCGACGTCAACTGCCCGAAGCAAACCCGCTGTGTTTTGACTGTTCTCTTCACGATGGCGAATCCTTATGCTAATCCTTCTGCAGGCATGAACCAGCCACAGCAACCCCCGCCTGGCCAATATAATGGCCCTCCCTCTTCAGGAGGTAGGTTCAATTACAAACTTGTTTTGATGAAGTTGAGTAGACTAGTCTAAATAATAAACATAAGTTTTCCAAATGAACAAAAATCAAAATGAATCATAAAAAAAACATGCTTTGACTTGAATCGAGATTTTAGTTAAGTAAGTGTGTCCTTGTGATCGCTGAGTAAATATTTAGGCCTTTAGGGGGCACACTTCAACAGCATGCGTGCACCAATGCTTGCTTGTTTCCGTTGTCGATATCATAGATATAAAAAGCTCGGAACTCACGCTGATGTCTTTGTGTACCGAATTCCCTCTACACTATAATGATTACTGGCCGCCATTAGGGAGTTTGGTACACATCACTGTCCAAAATGTGAGATTCCTAACTTGTCTATAGACTATAATAGCTACATCTAGCAACGGAAACAGGTAACTGTGGCATGCACAGCATTCTCAATGAAACAGGAGCGACCACTTACTAAGTTACTTTAACCCTTTAAGCCCTCACAATGCATTAAAGCATCATTTCAAATCCCTGTGAACAGACTTAATTTTCCTACAACTAAGGGCTTTAGAATGAAAATTCCCACAAAACTGGCTCACCAATAGTGCAATACATTTCAATTTTCTTTGATTTGTCAACCACTTCAAGTCATCTTCATCCACTACAAGTCAATTCGCGGTTTGTAGTGGATGACTCCCATTAAGGGCTGTTCAACAATTACATAACGCTTTTTTGAGAGATTTTTGATCCCCCCTCCCCCCTTCGTAACGCTTTTTAACGCTGTGTTGACTACGGCCCGTAACGCATCGCCTAACCCCCCTCCCAATCTAAGCGTTACGTAATTGTTGAACGGCCCCTTATAACTTTTCTGTACGATTATCCATTCCGTTAAATTGTTAGCCATTGATGTTGATGACTGTAGGGCCAAAAAGAAATATATGTTTGTTTCCGATTTGTTGTCATTTTAACCAGTGGGTAGGTAGGAAATTAATTTTATATTTTACTTTATTTTTTTTTTCTTCAACCAATCGGTAGGCCTAGGTAAGAATATTTTTTTATTTCATTTGGCGCCAAATTCACTTCCATACATGTCTTATTTGTACATTACGTGACGATTTTTTGTTTTTTGGGCTCTTTTTGACCCCCCCCTTTCCTTTTCTTAACGTTTTTTAGTTACTTTGACAGGCAGTAGTTACAGCCAGTAACCCTTAACTTATGGATTTCCTGAAATCCATAAAATAAATTTGGGTCGCACATGTTTTGATAGGGTCGGTCGGAAATCGGAAACAAACAAATTTTTTTTTTAGGCCTAACTAAAGGTAGTGTGCATTGAGCTCTACAGTCTGTTTCACCAGAGTAGCCTTTTATCAATTTGCTGGATCGCTGCTTGAAATTTTTTGACAACATTTTTTTGGGATCATTTTTTCATCTTCCCCCAACATCCCTGAGAAGTTGGTGGATTGTTTTTGTATATTATCGTAGTTAGACCATTGGCATGTACTAAATTTTCAAAATTATAGCTCTCTTTAACAACATTGCTGTGAAACAAGAATTCTATTACATTCCAAATGGTCTAACTTACAAAATACACAACAAAACTCCACCAAATTTTCAGCGATGTTAGGGAAAATGAAAAAATGATCTGAGAAAAAATTTTGTTAAAAAAATTTCAACGGCGACCGAGCAATATTTGCTGACAAAGTTGAGACATGATTATCTCATTTTTGCAAGTTAATTTTCATTTCTGTAATAACGCGGATTAGCCTCAAAATTGTGCATAAGTCATAAAATTGCTGGTGTCGTCATTCTATAAGTTCTATGATAAGGTTAGTCAATGTAGGGTATCGGAAACTGACAATTGTTTTTGTTTTTTATGCCTAGCCTTAACTTAAGCCTAGCCTAGTTATAAATCAGGGTTACCTAAGTAAGTACATTTTTTCTTGTTCCAGGATTTTCACCTCAGCAGCCTGTTATGCTGAAAGCCGGTGATGCATCTCAGTTTCAAAGACCAGGCTTTCCTCCTGGTGGCACGCCAGCAATGCCACCAAATCCTTCAGGCGTTCCAAGCCACCTTTCGCCTCCTGCAAATTTTCAGAGAAGTACTTCTGCACCAAGTTTGCCTCCTGGAAGCTTTCCTGGTCCGCCTCCGGCAGTGAATGGAGTATCCACTAGTCAAACGCCTCCTCTGGGAGCTCCACCGCCAAGTTCAACAAACACTCCTGTTGGTCAGATGAACGGACCACCTGGGCCACCATTATCTCAGGCTAACAGGTCGTTCTCACATCCCGCTCCATCTCAGATGAACTTTCCCCCTGGGCCTGCTCCTCCGAACCAGGGGATGCCTTACAGACCTCCTGGCCCTGCTCCACAACCAAATATACAGGTATGATATCAAATATAGGCTATGAATGGACAAACCCACTCACTTGTTATAAATATTTTTCTCTTCTTGGTGAGGCTGAAGTATTCTTATAAATAAGTCTGTCTTGGAATTTCCTTTTCTTGAAATTTTAAAGTGCTGCGGTTGTGTTCTGTTCCTCAAAAGCATGTAAATGTCCAGGGATGTGTTTTAATATCCATGAAGGCCCTATGTGAATCAAGAACAAAAGCAAAAGGATTCACATCCTACAATATAAAAGATGAGTCTTATCTAATTAATTAATAGAGCAGGTAAAAAGACAGGTCTATATTTTGAACTTGTGTATCTGCCACTTCACTAAGTTGCAGATACGCCATTTAATATATATCCAAGTACAGATACCATTTAATATATATCTTAGTTGAAGGCTTATCTCATAGCAATTTAAATTAATGTTTTTTCTTCATCACACGTTTTTCTTTTCAGAGTGTGAACCCTCGTCCAGGGATGCCTGGAGTGGGCATGCCCGGTATGAGATCCCCAGGGCCACCTCTACCGTCTGGCACAGGTAACCCTCAGATGGGTATGCCTGGCATGCGCTCCGCGGCCCCGCCTCCACCACCTGGCGCGGCTAGCTCTCAGCAGATGGCGAGACCTCCCGGTCCACCTAGAAGTACCGCTCCTCCACTCGGCACTGCAGTTTCTACTGCAAACCCTGCAGGTAAGATAACTAATTTCACTTTAATTTTTTATTTTGCTTTCAATTTTAGTAGATCATCAGTATTTACTTCTTGTCCCAGCAATCAATGGTGATATTTGTAATTCCTTTTTTATGTTTAACTAAAACCTTTTGAGTTCTAGACAAAGTTATAATACTTTTAAAGTATTGAAAGAAAACAATAGTCAGAGCAGCTTTGCCCACAATAAAAACTTTCCAGGGAGAACTTATCTCCGTCGAAATGAATGATTATATTCTAGTTCATAATTCGGAACATCCTCAAAATTTAATGGATTGGTTCTTGGCCAGAGACAGTTTCATGCAAATCTGTGTGATCTGGATCTGCTCATTACTTTTTAAATAATCCGATGAGGGGGAATAGCTGGCAACCGAGTAAAAGTAAAGCCTGACGAAAAGCTACTTGCTGTGAGACATAACATCATTAAGTACTCTGAACTTAAAAGTCTGAAATATTTTGCTATATACTACATATGTAGTACAAACGAAGGGTTTTCTATTAGAAAAGATCATAAATGGCTTAATTAACTAGAGCTTTTCATTTAATTTGAATGCCTTTTTTATGGCGGTTATAATGCGAAAATAATCCCAGTGCTGAAAAGGTTAAGGAAGATTTTCACATGCTGTTTTTTATATTTTCAGGTAGGCCTGTTGACCTACCAGTGCCGTATCAAGGACAAGCTATGCTTCACCAAGATGGGCAGCAACAAACTCCTGCGGGCCTCACACCTAGTAGTTCAGGTCTGCACAAAAAATTCACAGAAAAAACTAACATTATATATTATTGTGTTATGTTCAATAATTTAGCTATATATCAAAACCCTAGATTCTTTTTGTATAAACTAAATGTCTATAGTGATAAAAGGATTTTTTTCACTTTGAAAGCATCATAAATGTTTAAGTTCATTTGAATACCTGTGTTATGGGTCTATGGCCATTATAAATATTTTTATTCTTAGTGTGAAGATCGACTTTAGACGTCAGATTCTGACGTCTAAAGATCCCCATTCTGACATTTGACATAAAATATTTAACCCTCCGTACACACATTTGTTTTATTGGTCGATCAAATCACTGTTCCAAAGAATGAAATGAGTGTTTACACATCAATATATGCAAATGTTTGGTTTCAAATTACCCCTTACCACGCGGGGTCTTTATACGTCAGTGTCTGTCTGTAGGCATCATATTATGACGTATAAAGACGATCCCCGCACAAAAAGGAGCAAAATATTTATAGTGGTCGTAGACCCACATCATCTATAGGTATTCAAATTAAGAGGAAAGAGCTAACTTAGACATTTATAATGATTTTAAATTGAAATTAACCCTTTGGCTTCCATGTTTAATGTTTTATACCAATTTTCATCCATTTGAGGTTTGCAGTAGCGAGACAAAACTTCGGGTGGGTTGAATTTAATTTAGTGCTTTAAGGGTTATGAATAACTTGAATTAAACCTGGCATATTTTATATTTAAAAACTGATTACACAACAAAGAGTAAATATTAATATTTACTACTTTGAACAGATTATAATAATTTAATTAGTCACAATACGAAATCGTTTAAACGTGTTTGCTGTTTTGAACTCTAAACATTTACAATTTCTTAGAGAAATTTTATTGAGCTGATTGTTTTATTTTCAGAGCCACATTCACAGAAGTCTTCAAGAGCACCTTCACCTATGGTGAATTTTGATGCTCTAGAAGGTCAATTTGTTCCATCACCAGGTCAACCTGGGGGATTCACAGGTTACCCCGGGCAACCACAATACCCATCTCACCCAACCTCTCAAGGTCAACCACCTACATCTCAAGGTCACCCTACTGCTTCATATGCACACCCGACATCCCCGCAATATGGACCACTCTCTGGTGGCCAGCAGCCTATGATGCAACCTGGACAAATGCCAAACCAGCCCAACAGACTACCGGGTCAGATGCCGCCCACCAGTTTACCAAGCCAAATAGCTCCCCCTCCTGGTGGTGTACCCCCACCTGGCGGTATACCCCCAGCTGGCGCTGTACCCCCGCCAGGTGGTTTTCCCCCACCCGGTGGTATACCCCCGCCCGCCGGTGTATCCTCTGATCAGACCCCACCCCATTTCCCTCCTGCAGTAAATAGTCAGCCGCCTCCAAGTAGTCAAGCTTCACACACCCCCGGAGGACCAGGTCAACGCCAGTATCCACAGATGGTAAGTTTAATACAAGCAACAGAATTTTTTTAAATGCACATTGTGATCACTTTATTCAGTATTTATTAGCATTGTTTTATTTGTGGAAAATTCTTCTCGTGGTTCTTGAAAGTCCTTGCAAAGTCATTGAATTTTGGTATTGCACAAACTTTGTGTGGGCAAGTGGTGCTATTGTAGGGTTATTTTCATTCACGCTTGTCAAATCATATTACGAGGAGCTTCATTCCCGAACTGGTAGCTCTACAATTACTTGCCTTTATAATCATAAATTATATTCTAACTGAAAATTAAAATTAAGTAGCTCAGTGATCTAAGGGTTAAAAACACAATTCCTTCATCTTTATTCAGGGTGGTGTTTATGGTCAGACGACACCCGCAGCGCCCCCTGGCCCAACGCAGCCTCCTAGTGAGGGTCCGGCCGGTTTTCAGCACAACAGCATGGCACAGAACAGCGTGCCTGGTCTGCAAACTGGAATGAATAACATGAGAGTGCAGGTGACCAGATTTAACCCTTTAGGCGCTGAAATTTACTGTATAAACCATGGAGACCAAAGTTTTTCAATTTGAAATCATCATAAATGTCTTAAGTTATGTCTTTCTGCTTTATTTGAATACCTATGTTATTGGTCTATGGCCATTACAAATATTTTAATTCTTACAGTGCAGAGAAATACTTTAGACATCTATTGCAAGTTTGGCGTCATCAGTGCTGACATTTTTGTGTAGTTGCTCAGTCCATCCAATATCTTTTTGCAGTTTTGTTTACAATAAAAAAATTAAACTTATTAGCAACTTTTTTTTTTCTTAAAGATAATAATTGGGACCACTGAAATAAACAAATTCTCTTTCACAATATATATTGCATATCACTTTCTAATAAAACGCCAAATATAACTGATTTTGTGCAGACCTGTGCATAACTTATAATAATCCACATGTGTTTTGTAGGATGGCGTGTATCATATGAATCTACTGCAGGAGAGAAATATCATTCCTCCACAGGGTGTAGAAACACCCAAACCCAACCTGCATCATGACTTCAAAAAAATAAACTGCAATCCAGAGTGAGCATTTTTTTAAACCTTACAACAATATTTTTGTATAAACCATGTAGACCAATTTTTTTTTCAATTTGAAAGACATTTGTGATGATTTCAAATTGAAAACCTTTGATCTCCATGGTTTATACAAAATATATCAGCGTTGTTAGGGTCAAGTGAACCTGTTATTACGTATATTATAATAAACCTGTAATTCTTGCACAGGTAAATTTTTTTGACAAAAAGACTATAGATGTTGAAAATGTTGTAAATGGCTTGGTTAGCTCTTTCTGCTTCATTTGCATACAGTGTAGTTTTACTATCATTGCCATGATTTAATCTTTGTAGTGCAAAAGATGGTTTTTGACGTCAGATTGTGACGTTAAATGTCGATCCCCGCACTGAAAATGTGAGGTGGTATTACGTTTAAAAACTTATTGCTTTGCATTTTCACTGATCTACATTGTATTGTATTTTAACATTTACAAAATATATGTTTGTTTTCAGAGTATTTCGTTGCACAATGAATGTGATACCAAATTCAAGCTCGCTGTTGCAAAAGTCGAGACTTCCATTGGGAATCCTGATACACCCTTTCAAGGATCTTGCAGTGAGTGTTTAACCCTTACAGCACTCAATTATTTTTTTATAAACCATGGAGACTAATTTTTTTTTCCAATTTGAAATCATCATAAACGTCTTAGTTTGCTCTATCCGATTCATTTGAATACCTATGTTATGGGTCTACGACCATTAGAAATATTTTAATTATTCCATGTGGGGACCCTCCCCGCGCTCAATGGGTTGACACGGGGATCGACTTTAGCTGTTAGAATCTGCTCAGGTCTAATGTCAAAAGTCAGTGCTGAAAGAGTAGAAATATTTATAATAATCGTAGACCCATAACATAGGTATTCAAATGAAGCTGAAAGAGCTAACTAATACATGTATGATAATTGCAAATTACAGAAAACCCTTTGGTCTCCATGGTTTATAAAAATATATTTCAGCATTTTAAGGGTTAACCTTCAGATGTGAAATGACACCTCAAAATATGGCATGCGGTGCATCACTTGACTATGTAGTCTCAATGTAGTATTTTCTAAATCTATGCCATACTGGTTTTAACCTTTAGCACACTGATGTCGACTACAGTTGATTATAGTATTGTTTTCTCATGTTTTAATTGGCTTGCATAACCAAGTTTTAAAAATTAAATATGTCTCAAATCTGTGATAATCACATACATTTCAACCTAGATTTTGCAAATTAAACTGATTTTTAGTCACCTGAAGTTGTGGATTGCGGTAGCGAGACACAACTTCAGGTGGCTGAAAATTTAAATTTCTTAGTTCAGTTCTCTAAGCGTTAAGATTGAGCAAATGGTGAGCAAATTTAACTGGTAAATAACATTAAAAGCCTAGTTTAAAAACGTGCAATCTTCAGGATCTGTAGATACAATTAGAAAATTCACAGATTTATTTATCAAATTTAATGTATGAAATTCATATTCATAGAAGTGTCATTTAGGATAATATAATATGTCACATATATAATAAAGAAAAAAATTACTGTTCTTTTTTTATTGCAGCAATTGCCAGTGATTCAGTCAAGTGTTATTGTTCGATGTAGATCTTGTCGCACCTACATCAATCCGTTTGTGTCGTTTGTCGACATGCGACGTTGGAAATGTAATTTGTGCTATAGAGTTAATGAATGTAAGTACAATAATAATTTGTGTAACAGAAAAAAATATTTTAATTGTTAGCTATGCAGTTGATTTTGAGTGGGTTGGACGATGTTTATCTTGGGAAGGTAAAAACAAAACATATTTTCTTCACTTATAATCTCTTTTATTATCCTTTATTAGACTGGTTGAATTGTTATCGCCTGAAGCACTGTCATACCTGTGTTACATAGTGATTTAGATTATGTTTAAATGCAGAAATGAAGATATAAAAAATAAACAACTGTGGGGTTCTGCGGCAGGCAGATAGATGATTAGGTTTTTTGACTGTATGCCAGTAAGTTGCAACTCTGTAATACTCCAAAGCTACTAAAAGACGGAAAAAAAATTATGTAGTCATCAGTGGACAAAAAATAAACTATCCAAAATTTTATGTATGTATTTTGCCAACAGCATTATGTGAACTGTGCTCTTGCTGTTTTAGTGCCCGATGAATTTAATTTTGATCCGGTTAGTAAAACATACGGAGAGCCTCAGCGGCGGCCAGAGATACGCTCTGCTACAATAGAATTTGTCGCTCCCTCAGAATACATGGTAAGTGCTGTATATCAAATGGAGAAAATTGTCTTCAATTAGCTTATAAAAGGTATTTTCACAGGTTATTAGTAATAGTATCTGTAGTCACATAACCTAATTAGCTGAATGTCTGGTTTATGTTTGCATTTTATGTTTCTCTAATTATGACCAGGTTCAATATATGTTTGCTACCCAAATGGTAATCCGATATTGGTTTTATGGAGTTGCAGACAGTGGTCCAACATTAACTCTTTTCAGTGCGGGCACCAACTTTAGACGTCAGATTCTGTCGTCTAAAGTCTATCCCTGCACAAAATTATAATAGCCGTAGACCCATAACATAGGTATTCAAATGAAGCGGAAAGAGATAACTAAGCCAGTTATGATGATTGCAAATTGAAAAAAAGATATCTATTTGTTATCTTCGTTTATATAACAATATTTCAGAGTTTAAGATAGCATTGGGTTAATGGTATCATGTTTTCTGGCCACAACAGTCTTTTATTTGCTGACTATTCTTATTTTATAATGCTTGTTATTTTTATTTACAGTTACGGCCGCCCCAGCCAGCTGTTTATCTCTATGTTTTGGACGTGTCATTCAATGCTGTGGAGACAGGTGTGTAAAACCTAGTGAAAGCTCCTGTGATGACAATCACGAAATCTTGAAAAAAGATAATTAGCCCTGACGCTAGCTTGGTCTAGGGTAATCTCACAAATTTTTTTTTTCAATCCGAGCAGAAAGTTACTGTAGGTCTATGCGACAGCTAATTTGGCCTATCTAAGACCTAATGAGCTTTTGATCAGCTTGACCATCACAAAGACAACCATTATGATCCATAGGCCTATGCTACATAGGCCTAGAACTACGTGTATAAATTTATAAACTGTAATCTAGTCTATCAATTACTAACTGTATTATAAAGCAGATAGATGGTAAATGTCACTCACCTAACCGAAGACGGTGGGCCAGCATTAACCCAGTATTGAGTTAACGGCTCTTGTTTGCTAGGAGTAGCCTATCCTATCTGCAGAATGTTAACAGACCTATTGATCTATAACTACTTTAGTAAAATCATTAGGGCATTAGATACCAATCATTCCTGTAAATTTGATAACTTTTCTAGTGGATATGGAAGATTGTTTTTTTCAGCAAACATGAGACACCGACCAAATGTTGAATCAATGTCGGTCCACCATCAATGGCTCTGACCCAACATTGATCCGGCGCTGGGTTTGCGTCTCGTGTTTGCTGGGGTTGAATCTGTGTGATATTTGCACGACAGTAGAAATGTTTCTCGGTATGATGTTAACCCTTTTGCTGCTAGAACTGTATATATATATTGTTTCAAACATGTTTTAAATCAATAGAAAAAATATCACTGAATTATATAAAATAGTTCTTGGTAGATGTTTAGCTAATCCAATTATTAAATTTGGTCCATTTTTTATAGATAATTTTATTTTGCATTCAGCTGAGCCTGGAAATTGTGTTAGCAATTCCAACTTCAAATGAATGAAAAATACTCACAAACAATTCAACAGCACAAATGTTAATGTGTGATATTCCCTTAACCCTTTAAGCCTTCACGATGCATTAAAGCATCATTCTACATCCCTGAAAACAGACTCGATTTTCCTACAACCAAAGGTTTTTAAATGAAAATTTCCATTTTCTTCATTTTTCACCCTCTTCAAATCATCTTCATCCACTACAGTCGAAAATGGTGACAGCAATTCGTGGCTTGTAGTGGATGAAGATGACAATGTAAAGTCAGGCTTGAAAGGGTTGACAGTAAGACCTTAGCACACTAATGTCGACTACAGTTGATTATAGTATTTGTTTTCTCATGTTTTAGTTGTCTTGTATAATCACGTTTTAAAAATTAAATATGTCTCAAATCTGTGATAATCATATACATTTCAACCTAGTTTTTGCAAATTAAACTAATTTTTAGTCACTTGAAGTTGTGGATCGCGGTAGCGAGACACAACCTCAAGTGACTGAAAATTTAAATTGAATTGCTCAGTGATCCAAGGGTTAACAGTAAAACTGTTTTTAGTAATAAATTTGAAAAGTATTTTTACCTGAACTGAAATGATATACAGGCGAACATCGTTATAGCACGAATCGGTACAAGATGGATCGGTTATAACACGATAAGGTCATGGACCCCAAAATTTAAGACCCCCTTTCTAGGTTCTTTTCGAGAAAATCGTGTTATAAAATCCAGCTGTACACAGGCCTACACGATGTAATATAAAAACAGTGAGCGAGATTGCATCCCCGATTTATTGCCGCTGATTATGTGATAACGCTAACACGCATGCTTGTCGCGGCATTCACACAACAGCTCTCCAGGAAACAGAGACGGCATACTCAATATTGGCTCAATGTTGAACTAACGCTGGGTCTGTACAAGCAGCATGGTGTCGGGTCATTTTTGACAGGTGGTCTTTTGATCATCCATTTATCGTGTAGGCCTAATTATCTAGAACAGAAATTTTGTAAATATCGTGTTATAATTTAAGCAGATTGTAGCACTGACAACTATTTTTAACTAAAAACGTGCTAGAAATGTAATAAAATAAGATAGCATTATAATTCATGCATATCTCTGTAATTATATCACGAAATAGCGCATCGGTATGACATGAAGCCAGATAAAGAAAACAGTACATGTCTATCAGATCATGCGAAATTACCGGAGACCAAATGCATGTATGACATTTCAGGTAACCCTTGTGGAATCGCCCAGACATTGCACGATCAGTGGGCCTTAGTTTCGAATACTACTGTCTTTTTGCCGGTTAATGAAGAGAAATTTAACTACTGAAATATTATTTTGAAAAAACACTTTTAGGCCTTATAGATGTGCGGTTTCATATAACCAGGCATAGAGATTCCGGATAATGATACACTGTAGATCGTTAAAATATTTTACTATATTATCCACTAGTATCCCCAGACATGACACAATTCCCAGACAGACACCTGTCTGGGAAATCCCAAACGTTCGTGCTATATCGATTCAACGCTAGCCCAACGTCTTCGACGTCGGCCCAGCACTAATCTAGCATGTGCTTACGGTAATGTCTTGCATTTGCCGTGCTCATACTGTCTCCGCCTTAAACGCTGTTAAACACGAGGCATTGAACCAGTGTTGACCTAATATGGGACCAGCATCATAGACGTTGTGCCAACGTTAGAACAACATCGCGTCGGAACATGACATTACATAACTAATCCCCCGGTCACTCTGAAACTATAACCTGCCTTAATGAGCCACCCACGCCACGCCTACTTGTTTATTCACACATGGAGGAGGCGAACGTCCTATACAATATCAGCGTCCCGGCAAACAACACATTGAATCAATGTTGGTTTAATGTTAGGCCAGCGTCACAGACGGTGGCCCAACCTCAAGCCAACATTAGTTTGATGTGCCGTGTCTGATGGGATGATCTGGCGACATAGACGTGATAGAGAAGGACAGTGTACGTCCTAGTGTGGTCATAACGCACCTGTTTACTATGAACACACACGCTTGTCTTATTCTGCATGAATAGGCCTAACTGTTCCCCTTTTGTTTTGTTAGTTATTTTTATTACCGGTATTTTAATAAAAGAATAGTATCAATAATCAATTAATATAGCTGTAATACGTCTTAGAAATATGCAAATATGGCCACTATGATAATTTTTGATCGTTGTATGATCGTTTCTGTCCTGTATTACACGATTCACTTATAGCACGATTTGACTTATTGGACCCCAACGATCGTGTTATAATGATGTTCATCTGTAATACTAGCATTAACATGTAACATTTGACTTGATCACATATTTTTTCCCGCAGGTTACTTACAAGTGTTTTGTCAGACGCTTCTAGAGGAGCTCGACAGAATACCCGGCGATTCCCGAACGCAGATAGGTTTCTTGACATTTGATCGTTCACTTCACTTTTACAATTTGGCCGAGGGCCTGTCACAACCACAAATGATGGTAGTCACAGATGTGGATGGTAAGATTTGCAATATAATGTTTTAGTTCTTTTCGCTTTTTTTCAATGCCTATGTTATAGGTCTGTGGCCATTATAAATTGGTAATTTTTCCAATGCGGGGGTCGACTTTGATATTGATTTTAACGTTCAAAGTTGATCCCCAGGCTGAAAGGGTTAAACTGTAATTTGACCACATCATCTCAAGCGGATGTAATTTGATATTATGTTTCATTACAAAACAGTAGCGAGACACAACTTTTCGTCGGTAAGAAATTATATTCTATAACGTTACGCTGTGAGAGTTAACCTAATGATTTTTTCTTTTTTCTTACAGACTTAATTATTTTGTCTTTTTTCTTCCAGATATATTTGTTCCTTGTCCAGACAGCCTGCTTGTTAACCTGCATGAAAGTAGAGAACTCGTCATTGATTTATTAACTCAGCTGCCGACAATGTTTGAGAGTAACAGGGAGACGGGCAGTGCTTTAGGCGCAGCGTTACAAGTGTCCTACAAGCTCATGGTGAGATTTATTGTGTTGCCCTGGATTTCTACAGAGCAGGATTTATATGTAATGGGAGTTTGAAAGTGTTACAATTCCACAAAAATATTCAAGACCTTGAAAGTGCTTGAAAATGGGATAGCCAGCGCTGCAATGGGATAGTCATTCTTCGATCTCATTTATTTTATCTATGTACATGTATTATTCAGGGTTTGTACTGTTGCTTGAAAACATTGAAGAAGCTTGATTTTCAAAAATGAATTTCAAGGCCTTGAAAATACTTGAAATATAGGATATTTGAAAAAAAATGGTTATTCAATTAGATTCAATTTTTTTCAAGAAAAACTCTTCTGAGAGCATTCAGATTGTGAGTGCAAATGTGATCAACCTGTCCATATAAAATATATAACTGAGTAAATTCTGTTTGATTACTTTGAAAGTGCTAGAGTTTTTTCGAATAAAATCCTTTGAATATGCTTGAATTTAGCGTAGCATTGACAGTGAGAACCCTGACTATCACTCTGAACACAGTGTGTGATGTCTAGCCTCACAGTGAGGGCATGCGGATCTCATATGACTTACACCACAGGTGTATGGTCAGGACACTGCACTGTGGGGATATGTAATGTAGCATTAGTGATATAATAATCTTTAGTCTGAGTTAGGATATATTACTTTGTAGCATAACACTGTTATTTCATGAACGACTATATCTGATGAAATCATGAATGCTGCTTTAAATGTTTGTATTGATACTTGAAAAAAAGTATCATTTTACATCCCTGAAATCATACTTAATTTTCCTACAACTAGGGGTTTTAGAATGAAAATTTCCATGAAACTGGTTTACCAATACATGGCAATTTTCATAAATTTTCACCCACTTCAAATCATCTTTATCCTGGCTTGTAGTGGATGAAGATGACAGTGGTAAACTCAGGCTTGAAAGGGTTAAATGTTGCGAAAATGTATGAAATCAGATACCAATGTCTCAAAATATGTTGAAATCTGAAGGAGGCTAACATAGTTGTCTTAGACTACTATGATAGCAGTATAGCTGACCATGGTTCTCTTGATTCCTTGATTAATATTGATCCACAACTATTATCGTTTTACAATCTATTTTATTACCAGATCAACACACTGCTATTGGGAATGAAACATGAAGATTTGCAAACGTCTGGTCTAAAATAAAGCATATATGACCAATTTTTACCAACTTTAGGTTCTGGGTTGCGGTAGCGAGACACAACTTGGACACAAGTTGGAGACACAAGTTGGAGACAATAAAATAACTAAAATAGTGTGTAATGGGTTGCCAGCCACAGTTTGTTGTGACAGAATTGGTGTGAAGCATTTCTAGATGTTGGCAGGATGTACCTACCTCATGAAATCTTATATTTCACAATTTTCCAAGTGGGAATGTACCCATCTGAAATTCTTGGTGTGATTGGTGAAGCACTGATTGATTTTAGTGACAAATTTTTGTTCATTTTCATTTTTTTTTGCAAAAAAAATGCAAAACCTGAATTTTTTTGACAAAATGGAAATGAAATGAATCGGGCTTTAGGCCACCTTTGTGCACATATAGGCTAAACTGGGCCAGGAGAACCTCCTGAGGATGGTGAGATGATTGAGATGACACTGTCCTCCAGACACAGGATTCGAAATTCGAGCCCTGGCGGTCTGAGGCCGAGCACGCTACCTCTCGGTCACGGAGGCTCCCCACAATACTGACTTTCACACGTGGCTGGGGAAGAAACATTTTTGTTTCTTTCAAACTGCTGAGACCGGGAACCGAACCCGGAACTCTGGCGTGAAAGGCAGCGGTGCTAACCACTACCCTAGGGCCCCCGCCCGTAAAGACAAAATAAGTTGATCAAGTCACATCTCAGGTTTGTGGCGGTGAAATGTGTTGCGAAACACCCCAGTCTTTACAGTCTGTAATATAATGTAGCATATGCAATGTTATACTTCGCACTATTTATAATTCCCTGTAAAATTTGTTTTTAATTTTATTTTCAGTTCACTGCTTTGAATTACCATTGATAACCAACATACACAGTGAAATAATTTTAACCTTTAAAACCCTAAAATTGAAAAAAAAACACTTGAGTTGTTTTTGGCTATCGCGATCCACAATCGACTATCGTCTCAAATTACTCATATTTGTTTAATTAGAGACCAAACATGATTTGTAAATCTTGATGTTTAAACACGAAGTTCATTCCATTAAAGCTCCCAGATGTTCTGATTTTAAGGCATTGTGGTGCTTTCTGAAATATTTTTTTCTTAAATGCATAGTGGTTAGATATGACACAGTTGGCTAGATGAAATCTACTTGTATTACAGAGTTCCACTGGTGGGCGTGTTGCTGTATTTCAAACACAGTTACCGTCAGTCGGGCCAGGTACACTCAAATGTCGTGAAGACCCTAATGAAAGAGCAGGAAAGGTAAATATTATGCACATGTAATGTTATTTTGACTGTTTTATTAACCCTTAGAGCACTGACCAAAGAAATTCAAATTTTCAGTCACTTAAAGTTGAGTCTTGCTACCGCGATCCACAACTTCAAGTGACTGAAAATTTGTGTCATTTGTTAAATTTAAGGCCCAACATATATCAGTGTTTCAAGATTGAAAACATATTTTATTTTTAACAACTGATTATCAGGGGTGATACAGTTGCTAATAGAAATACAGAATGTCTAGTCTAGTCGACATCAGTGTTCTAAGGGTTGAGTCTCCACCCACTATGTGGTGGTGGAGACTTTTTGTTTTGTCCGCCCGCCGCCGCCACTTGTTCCTGCTCTCACTCGAAAACCCCTACTCAGATTATTTCCAAATATTTGCAGTATGCATACCGGCCCTGTGGAATTTGTCTGTTAAATTTTTTCGGCTTTTTTCAGCTTCTTCAACAAAATCAAAGATGGCCGCCAAAATCCTATGTCGCTCTCTAGAGCTTGAACAGCTTTATGTATTTGTTTCATGTTTGGTTTAAAGGAAAGACCCCACCCTGGATGTGTGCTGATTAGCTTTTTGTGTGATTATAATAATAACTTATATTTTTTCTACTTTTCAGGATTTTATCTGATATTTCAGTTTTGCTCATTTTGGCTATTATCAAAATTTGGTAATATGGTTATACAGCTCAAATGTGATCTTTTGTGTATGCTCAGTGGCTCTGAGAAAAAAGTCAGGAGATTTGTTTTCTTTTTTCATTTTTTCAACAAAATTCAAGATGGCCGATGAATCCCATGTTACTCTGAAGAGCTTGAACTGCTTCACCGATTTGTTCCAAGGAAGCAACTTACCCTGGCCATATGCTCATTAGATTTTGGTGTGATTCTGAAATCATATTTTCACTTGGTTTACATAAAAATTTGGTGACAGTACTGTATTTCTCTATAATTAATGTACTTTTTGGGGCGGGTGGAGACGCAAGCTTTGCCCCTCAGGCAAATCTAGTTAATATTGCTTGTTGTATAATGTGTAATTTTAAAATTTTCAAAATAATTTTCTTGACTAATTTTAGCAGTTAGTATAAAATGTACGTATGTAGAATATATATCTTACAAGGTGTGATTGTTCTTAGAATGTTTTTACATTTCTCACTGTTTTTTGTACAGAAAATCCACCACATGGGCCCAGCTACTGATTTCTACAAGAAGTTGTCCCTGGATTGCTCAGCTCAGCAAATAGCAGTTGATTTGTTCATGCTCAATTCACAATATTCTGATATCGCATCTGTAGGTAAGTCTGGGGATATATGTGTGTAGAACCATTGAGGTGCAAAATTTACATTTTCACCCACTTAAAATTGTCTCTCAATACCACGACCCACAATTTCAGGTGAGTGAAAATGAACATTACTCATATTTGTTATATTTTTGTTCAAATATCTAAGACCAGGGTTGGGGCAAGTACATCGACTCGGTACTTGGGTACAAGGTACATTAAAAATGTTCAAGTACAAGTACAGGGTTTTGCGAAATGTACTTGGGTACTACTCAAGTACATTGCAAATGTACTTGGGTACAATTACCAAGTACTAAGTACAAATGTATAATACAACACATAAAAATATACCGTTAAATGCATATATTAAGAAACAAATGTCATCCTGAGTTGAAGAACTTGTTTATTCATTGCATATTCATGTATTGAATGATATTAACAGTCAATGTGAGATCAATAAATTGTTTAAAATTCATTGCATATTGGTGTATTGAATGATGATCCCCGCACTGAAAGAATTAAAAAGATTTATGGTGGCTGTAGACTCATAACATAGGTATTAAAATGACGCAGAAAGAGCTAACTAAGGCATTTATGTGATTTCTAATTGAGAAATTCCTTTGGTCTCCATATTTCATATAAAAATATTTCAGCGTTGTAAGGGTTTGAGCTGGTATTTGTGTTAGCTTCAAATGACGAAAAATATCAACTGATATTTCCGCAACACGAGGGTTATTGGCGTGATAATTGTTAAAACTCATTAGACTAATAATTGCAAGAGAAACCTTGTACTACATTTTTGTATTTGTTTCTATTGCAAAATAGAATATGTTTTTACAAAAATTCATTAGACTTTTTTGTGTTGCAGCTTGTATATCAAAGTATTCTAGCGGGGCGCTTCACTACTTCCCAAATTTCCATAATATCAAAAATCCTCGTGAGACGGATCGGTTTGAGGGAACGTTGAGAAGATACTTTACACGGAAGATAGGATTTGAGTCTGTGATGAGAATACGCTGTACAAGAGGTGAAATAAAATGGGAATTTGTTAACCCACACGCTGCTGAATCATTTGCTTCTATTTTGCATCATTTGAAGCTGGAATTGCTAACGCAATTTCCAGCTTCAAATGACGAAAAATATTACTCTTTATGGAAAACAGACATGTCCGATATTGAATTATTGGATTAACTGAGCATTTAACAAAAACTATTTGATCATATTTAGTGATATTTCTATTGATCTGAACATGCTAAATCCTTAGAACACTGATGTCAACTACAGTAGACATTCTTTGTTTTTGTTAACACCTGTATAACCAGTTGGTAAAAGTTAAATATGCTTCCAGTCCTGAAACAGTCATATGTATTTGGATTTAAATTTCACAAATAACACAAATTTTCAGTCACTTGAAGTTGTGGATCGCGGTAGCGAGACTTCAAGTGGGTGGAAATTTAAATTTCTTAGCTCAGTGTACTAAGGGTTAAACCGTATATATACGAGTGTAGGAAGACAAGGGTTGATTAGCTAACCCTTGTGTTACCAGACCCATATATTATGGTTTCTAAATTAAATGTTTCTAAAATTGGTAATGTAGTTTGTGAAATGCGATCAGTTCATAGAATTATTCCGCTTTTTTCACTGACAGACAGTCACATCTTTGACTTCTTTTTTCGTGGTACAGTTATTTTCTACCTGCACAACCTTGATTTCTCTTCATCTTTATTCACCTTGCAGGGATAGACACTAACTGCTCTGAGGTAGTGGCAAAAGGCCAGTAGCTTCAGATAATTACTGGCACTCAGTCGTATCTGATAATCCTTAACGTACACTGTATCACAAAAGAATTGATGTAATGGTATTGTACAAAATTTAAATCAACATTTAATACTCAACCACAGTCTCATTTGTAGACTTGTTTTCATAACATAGCCATAAAGAAAGGGTGTTAAAATTAAATAAAGCGGCACACCCAGGTATGATATCTCATGAAAGCACGGACCTCCTTATTTTGATGTCATATTTCCTTTTCTCGTGATTTTGTTTATCTTTTCTCGTGATTTTATGATTTCATGAGAGTTAATGTCATTGGCTTACATTTGACATAGAGGTAGGAAATTCCCGTCTACAAAAAAAATTAAAAAAAAAAAAGTAAGAAATTCAGAGCAGTCACTTCTAGTGAGCAATATTCTTTTCAGTCTTGAAATTCAGGGCCCGTATTCTCGTACAAGTTACGATATATCGTAGGCTTCCGATTGGTCGAGATGGTCATCTCGACCAATCAGAAGCCTACATGACTAGTTACGATATATCGTAGGCTTCTGATTGATCGAGATGATATATCGTAGGTTTCTGATTGGTCGAGATGGTCATCTCGACCAATCAGAAACCTATGATAAATCTTGACTTGTATGAGAATACGGACAGTCTTGGAATAATTTTCCACTGCCACTCCTGTTGACATGATGTGTTTTCCGGAGGAATATCCCAGCAACATGAGACATGGACCTAATGTTTGATTAATGTCCAACCATTGGGTCCATATTTTGTGTTTGATGGGCTAAACTGGGAGAGTGACGTTTGATGTAATGTGTTTTCAGGAATC
Organism: Flabesymbios commensalis; assembly: GCA_964017125.1. Taxonomy (NCBI): domain Eukaryota; kingdom Metazoa; phylum Annelida; class Polychaeta; order Terebellida; family Flabelligeridae; genus Flabesymbios; species Flabesymbios commensalis. The sequence goes on along the minus strand of OZ024904.1, from coordinate 106,112,590 downwards.
AGCTTGCACACGTTTCACGGTAACTTCTTTGTGAGGTCGACAGATCTGCTGTCGTTACCGAACATTAACCCGGACGCCGGGTTTGGCATGCAGATGTCTATAGAAGATAACATAGAGAGTAACCTGGCGTGTTTCCAAGCCGCCCTTCTCTATACATCAAGCAGGGGTAAATATATTTTCTAAATCCTGTGGACTTCACATTTATTGGAATCCCAGCTCTGAAATGAACTCTGGGATCGAATTTATATGGCGGACTCAGACTCTAATGACATCAGATACTAACGTCGATTCCTGCATGGAAAGAAATATTTACAATGTCCTTAGGCCCATAACATAGGTATTCAGCGGAAAGAGCCAACAAGACATTAAAATAGAAAAAAACTTTTGTTCTCTATGAAATATTAAAATATTTCAGCACTATAAGAGTTGAATGTTCATACGAATACGATTCAAACTATTTTAAAACATTTTATTGCACATTGGTTTGGTTTGAATAAATCTTCATTTGAGCATATGATGAATACTGTTTTCAGGGGAGCGTAGGATCCGAGTTCACACTTTGTGTTTGCCCGTGACAAACCAACTGACAGAGATTCATGCTGCAGCCGACCAGCAAGCCATCGTAGGTCTACTAGCGAAAATGGGTACGTTTTTGTGGTAATATCTTTGACCCTTATCCTCCTGTCTAAAAGTTTTGCAAATTTTCAATCAAGTTCCACTGAAAATAGTACATAGTTAATTTGTTAGTTAATCAAATAATTCATTTCCGCGAAGTGTTTATTGTTTACAAATGAAAATTATTTTCGTCTTCGTTGACCCAATGTGGGCTTAATGCTGGTCCAACGCAGACGTTGGCCCGACATTAAGTTCACATTTGGTGAACTTTTGAAGCTGGAAATTGCATCAGTAAGTCAGTCTTCAAATAAATGAAAAATGATGATTGACAAAAAATAAACATGAACTACGGTATAAAGCAAATTTACTAGATTTTGGCAGAACACCAAATTTTATCATCACCAAATTTTACCAAAAGGCTCAGCATCTTCTACAAGCCAACTTTACAGTTTACTTCAACAACAGATTGAAATGGCTTTGTATGTTTTCATTCAGGTGTGGATAAGTCATTGTCACAGTCGATGCAAGACGCGCGGGATGCAGTGATTAACGCAGCTATTGACATGTTAGGCTCATACGGGAACTCACTGACATCTGCTCAGCGTATAGGACAGCTACCCTGTCCACCGTCTCTCAGACTCATCCCACTCTATGCTCTGGCTCTTCTCAAATCTGTGAGTATCACTTTTGCCCAGTGTACTTATCAAGTAAGCAAATAGTAAAATGCTGTTAGTCTTGGCATTGTAGACTAGCACCATTCTTCCTCATTCTTAACCCTTGTGCTGTTGAATTGTTTGTTTCTATTTTTTATTCATTCGAAGCTAACACAACTTCCTGCTTCAAATGGCGAAAAATATTCATATAAAATATGTCATCTCCAATATTGAATTATTAGATTAGCTAAGCATCTACTAAAAACAATTTTACCAAACTTAGTGACATTTCTATTATCTTAACCCTTTCACCACTGAAGCCCGTTTTTATGTGCTGAATGCTAGGGCATTCAGCACATAAAAATGGGATTCAGTGGTGAAAGGGTTAAACATGCTTGAAACCAATTAAATACGGTTTCAGCAGCACAAGGGTTAATGAATTGTAGCCTACATCATATGGGAAACAACAGCAAGCACTTCCTATTACGGGTAAGCAGTTATCTAATGTTTGGTAAGCTTGCAACTTTGCATACTGGATCTGTCAGTCTAGAAGAAAGCAACTTTTTATTATTTATTGTGGGGTCATATGTATGCTTGGATAACAAAATTGACGTGCTTGAATTCTACAAAAAATATTCTAGGTCTTGAAAATACTTGAAAATTGTATCAAAATAGTTGCTAATCTGACAAATTTAATGTTCATTTTCCCTTCAAAGTGATGATTATGCTATTACAGGTGGCATTCCATGTGGGCTCCATGCTAGATCATCGTGTGGTATATATAATGTGTGTTGTGATGTTTATGTTATTACAGGCAGCATGCCGTGTGGGCTCCACGTTAGATCATCATGTGGTATATATATAATGTGTGTTGTGATGTTTTGTGTTATTACAGGCGGCATTCCATGTGGGCTCCACGTTAGATCATCGTGTGGTATATATAATGTGTGTTGTGATGTTTTGTGTTATTACAGGCTGCATTCCGTGTGGGCTCCACGTTAGATCATCGTGTGGTATATATATTGTGTGCTGTGATGTTTTGTGTTATTACAGGCGGCATTCCATGTGGGCTCCACACTAGATCATGGTGTGATATATATAATATGTATTGTGATGTTTGTATTATTACAGGCGGCATTCCGTGTGGGCTCCAGCACCAGGTTAGATGATCGTGTGGTGGTGCTTGAGAACTGTAAGACGCAGCCGCTGTGCTACTTACTCATGTCCGTCTATCCGGACCTCTATCCTGTCCATGCTCTCGATGATAAGGTATTCATATAATTACACATTTGTTTCTGTATGTCTCTCCTCAGTGAAGTGGCTTGATCGATAGATTATTTTTTCTTTAGTTTTTGTCAATGGTGAATCTGCATTATCAGATTTTATTACAAAATAATGTATCAATTTACCTGGACCATGTTAAATAATTATCTCCTTTAATAAATAAAAATAGATGTCGCTGTGATTTGTATTATGCATTTTACAAATGCCTGTACATCAGTAAAGGTCTTTTGTAAAATTGTCATGGTCTTTTGTAAAATTTTGTAAAGTACCTGTATAACCAGTTGTTAAAACTAAAATATGCCTTCAATCTTGAAACACTGAATATTTCACAAATCACATACATTTTCAGTCACTTGAAGCTGTGTATCGCTACAGCGATACACAACTTCAAGTGACAGAAAATTGATATTGAATAGCCCAGTGCTCTGAGGGTTTATTCTAATTTGTTTCAGAATTCACTGAGCAAAGGTGAGATAATCGTGCCTCAGCCACCACTTCTGCAGCTGTCGTCTGCCAACACGGACAGGCACGGAGCATATTTGATGGATACAGGGGAGCACATGATACTGTGGTTAGGTGCCGCGATCAGCGATAAATTCTGCCAAGATGTTCTGGAGAAATCTAACTTTGCCACGGTTCCTGATAATATGGTATCTCTACATATTTCGCTTACTTTCATTATTAAGGTCCCCCTACCAGGCAGAGGTTTTTTATTTTTGTACAGTTTCGTCCACCGTCGCCACGTTTGGCCATACCTTGTCATACTGGTATCTACGAAACCGCTTTTTCAATTCACTCCATGTTCAACATACTTTTCATCAATACATGTATAGGACTTTGTCACCCTGATGATTTCAAAGCACTTATCAGATATACTGTACCCATTATAATAAATGCCCATGTTCCAATAAACGCCCATACCGTGATTTGAAATAAACCCCCCGATCATGTACCCTATATGATCATTAAGTCTCTATGTTGCGGAGACTAATTGTTTTAGTGCTGTCTATTGTTATTATTATTATTATTCGTCAAAAATTTGATGACGTAAACGCTCTCCAGTAGCCAATATTCATCTGATTTTTATCAGAACACCCTCTGATGGATTACCCTGGTTGAGTTTGAAAATCAGATAATTTGCATATCCAAGATTGGCTATCCCCTACAAATCGATATAAACACTCGAGTCACCAATATTCATCCGCTCTTCAAATTTTTTTCCAGCCCTTTGATGGATTACCCTGGTTAAGTTCGAAAATCATCTAATTTGCATATCCAATATGGCCCCCCTCGGCTCATCCTTATAAAGCAAATTAAACGTTCTCCAGTCCCTAATATTTATCCGATCTGCAGAAATCTGTTTCTGAACACCCTCTGATGAATTACCCTTGTTGAGCTCGAGAATCGGCTATTTTGCACATCTACCTTACAAAACAACATAAATGCTCTGCAGTCACCAAGATTCATCCTATCTCTATAATTTTTTTGAACACTGATGGATCACCCTAGTTTATTTAAAAATATTGTGGAAGCTGGAGACTTTCATATTTGCCATGCAAATGTAACATCTAGTTAAAAAACTACTCTAATAAGCGTCCACCCCCCCTGTAATTTCAGGGGGTATTTTAATTACCCCCAGTGCGTTTATTAGAATAAACACTGTACTCAATATTCAACATATTTGATAGTAGTATGAATTCTGAGACTGCATCAATTTTTCCAAAAGTTTAAAAAATATCATAATCTTTCTTAAAATGAAGACCTTGCTCATCTGATATTCTCAAGTAGTAAAGTGCTACTTGTTCTGTATAGACTACTAACTAATAATAAAATTTGATATTTACATGTATAAATAGATTATCTGCTAAGGGGTTTTGTCAAGTTGAAAAAAATCCAAAAATCAAGCCCCAACTCGGATTTTAATTTTTTGGGGAAATTTTGTGTGTTTTTCTTGTTGTTTCCATGTTTCCAAATGTTTCCCAAAAAAAATAAAAAATTGGATAGGGGGGTGGGTGATATTGGGGTCTGACCAATCCGAGTTTTTCTCAGATTTTTTTCAACTTGACAAGACCCTTAACATTACCATTAACAATTTTTTTTTTAGTTGAAAAGTACATGATTGTGTATGAGGGGTAAACAATTTTTTTTTTTTTTTTTTATACAAAAAGACTGGTTAAACAAGGTAATTTATTTGCAGGCCCGAAGATACAAATGACTGATTTATTTAAATGTTCAAAATTTAAAAAATTAATTTAAATGTTCAAATTTTATGTTTTTTCAGACTGATTTGCCAGAACTGGATAATTGCACATCAGAGAGACTTAGACATTTTATAAATCATTTAAATGAGCAGAGACCTTTCCCTGCATCATTTATTGTTATGAGGTAAGTTGGCAGAGGCCTTTCCCTGTATCATTTATTGTTATGACGTAAGCTGTTTTTCAGATTTGTAAGCATTTTTATTTATTTGAAAACGTACCATAATTGCAGGACTATACCATGCACTGGTCTTAAATGCGCGGGCCCTTGAAAAAAAGTTGTGCGGTATAGTCCGGCATCTATGGTATATACTTTATGTATTTTGCTTAAATATATATATGGTGATATATATATAACCAAAATTAAAAAAAATATATATATATATCCGGGTCTAGCGGTAATGATGGTTAACCAATATTTCTGGCTTTTTAAGGAATTCATCAATGATTTTTAGATTTTAGCACTGTATTTGTTTTGATCGCCCTTTAAGTGTTAATTGCCTTTTAACAGCAAACTATGAATTTTTTGTTGGCACATTAAAAAAATATGTATATTTATAACGATATGTCGTTTTTTTGTGATTGTAAATTTTACAATTTGGTTCCTGTAAAGAAATATGAATTTAGGTCCTAAGCACAACGTTTTTGATTCACTTCATTACGTATTTGGAATAAAAATCATGTCAAGACAAAGATTTATAGCCAATTTTATTACAATTTTAATAAAATAACATATTTGGCAAAGGTTTATTAAATAACATAGCAAGTAAAGTGTTAATTATCAAGTATTTCTAATTTCTACAAATGTACAGACTTGATCAAAGAGAAGTCTATGACGCAGTAGTTACTGTGTTTTCATCTTTCCTTCCATCGTCATTCAATTCTGTTTTTAGGCTTGACCTGAGAGTCTCCATATTTAAAGTCCTGAATTATAAATTAATTAATATCATAATTGCCAAAATGTCAAAAGTAAATGTTCCAAAAATTCAAATTTATTTCCCTAAATAAAGCTCCATTCTGGTTGCAGGGAAGATAGCAGACATCGGAGTCAGTTCTTACAATACATGATCGAAGATCGGACGGAATCATCATTTTCTTATTACGAGTTTCTGCAGCATCTGCAAAAGGAGATAAAGAGCTGAAACCAGTAGTAATCTAGGAAAAAACTTAATTTTGTTGTCACTTGCTTTGCTGGGTGAGATCAAGAAACAGTACCTAGCATCTCTGGGGATCAAGAAACAGTACCTAGCCTCTCTGGGGATCCAGAAACAGTACCTAGCCTCTCTGGGGATCAAGAAACATCACCTAGCTTCTCTGGGGATGAAGAAACAGTACCCAGCTTCTCTGAGGCTTAGCCCAACCCCAGCAAACACGAGGCATTGACCCAATGTTGTTTTAATGTTGGGCCAACATCGGTAAAACAACATTAGTCAATTCCTCGTGTTTGCTAGGACGTAACATGCTGTACAACCTTTTATTCTAAATGATCGGTAGATACGTTTTTTGATCTCACACAGCATTCTTCACTTGTAAATACTTTACTCTGCTAGTTACGTGAATGCAGCAGAAATCTGTTGTATTATTCTAACATCAGCCACAGTATTCTTCACCGCAGAAATATACTTGTCCTGGGATGTAAAGGGTCACAGCTGTCACTTGTGGCAGTTGTGACCCTTTGCAGGCCAGGTATCAATAATCTTATAAACTGCTTCTATACATAGAGGTCTCTAATGAAAACTTATCCAGTATGAGATTTGCGACGAGCGTCTGTTAGGTATCATGTTGGCCAGCGTCGGTGAGCCTGGTCAGTTATTCAATCTGGGTTAAAGAGGTGTTAGAAATCAATTTGCAACTTGTGATCGGTATTCTGATATTACATCACATCTGAATCTGTATAAATTTGATTGTCACAATTTTTAATATAATTCAATTATTTAGAATGATTTTGTTCAATATCAGTGTTGCGCAGGGCTGTTTAATTCATATTGTTCAGAAACAAATGCCTATAATATTAAAAAATAATTCAATAATGCATTTATAATTTATTTCATTATTGTCTTCAAAAAGTTCTGTGCGATTAACGAAGAAATTATCTAATGGTTAAAACACATATATCATTAATGAGAAAGAATGAATACGTTTTGCTTCCTAAGTCATTACCTACAGTTTTAAACTGTTTGAAAAAAATTATATTTTAAATTCGTTCTGTCCGTCATGCCTATTTATTTTAAAACGTGGTTGATTACATATTATTGAGTTAAGTTGATTTGAACAAGTTACCCAGCAAACAACACATTGAACCAATGTTGGATTGATGTTGGACCACAGTCTATGACATTAACCCAACATTGGTTCAACATGTTGTGTTTGCGGGGTTGTAATCACCCCTGAACAGGTGTTTTTTTGGCACTATCGTATGTGGCAGATGCAACAAATTTTGTTCCTGATATCGGTAAAGTCACAAATATTTTGTACCTTAAGCTTCTATCAGAACATGTTGTGTTGCAAATATATTTATGTTGGCTATATTATTTTGAGGTGCTGTGAAAAAATAGATTCACATATTTGAGGATACAAAATCTGAGATAGGCTTTCGAATTATGTTGGTAGAGCATGCGTTGTCATCACAAGAGCAATCCGTCGGTACTCGTCCGTCTGCGCTTGTCTTCCGCCAATTTTTTTTAAAATAGCCCCCCTATCTGTATGTCAACTTCCTATTTCCAAAGTCGTATTACATATTTCTAGGGGATAGTTGGGGTCAATAGTTAGTCCAAATCTGTCAGAATTACTTTGTTAGGAGATAAAATTTAATCGCTTTTATATTTTAATCTTGGATGTATGAGTAACATATTATTCTCTAACTTTTACCTTATTTTGAAATTTTGTATACAGATACCTCTTGGTACAATACAGGTGACAGATGTTGTGTGATGAGTGACCTTGGCGTATTTCAGTGGTCTCACTAATCTATAACTCTCAAATAGCTCGGCCACTATTCTTATTTTTTTACTTTTGACCAAACAAGTCTCATATTTAACAAAAAATTTCTTTAACCCTTACAGTGCAGGGATCGACAATAACATAGGTATTCAAATGAATTGGAAAGAGCTGATAAGACATTTATGATGATTTCAAATTGAAAAAAAAACCTTCGATTCCAATGGTTTATTTAAAAATATTTCAGCCCTTCAACCGCCAAATTATTTTATTCAAATTTTCACCCACTTGAAATTGTGTCTCGCTGACGCGATCCACAACTTCAAGTGAGTGAAAATTATAAGGATTTCACAAAATATTGGTCAACTGTCTTTATATTTTGCTGATTATTACGATTAAGGGTTTCCAAGATGTTTGCGAGACGCAATGACGACCCTCGTTCATCACGGAAAGGAGCATGATGAATGCGGGATCAACTTCAATAGGGTATCTTTGTTTATTAGTATTATTTATATTAAACATGTCTTTCAACTTTCAGAATTGTTTTTTCTTTTTTGCACATATCTTTTGAACCGTTTGATTTGGGAGGCTTCATAGTTGGTACACACATGTATCTCTTTCTTATAAAACTAAAGAGCAACTTCGAGTGACCTTGACTTCTATGGTCAAGGTCATAGCCTATGTCCTTCACAATTTCTTTATGCATAATATTACTACTGGTAATCATGGTAATGGATTGAAGTTGAGTTCAAAGATATGTGTTCTTGATTTATTTTCATGACCAAGGTCACATTCTAATACATGATTACTTTGATATGCAAATTATTACTTTGATAGATCAATCTCGGGAAAATACAGGTTTATTTCAAAAATGGAAGGATCCATGTCAAAGTATTTTGTCACAGTTTATGCACAGTAGTCAATGCTTTAACCCTTTAACTGCCTAGTTATCTTACTTAAACCTTTCAATCCTGAATTTACCATTGTCATCTTCATTCACTACAAGCCGCGAATTGCTATCGCAATTCTCGACTTGTAGTGAATGAAAATGACTTTAAGTGGGTATTAAGTTCCAAAAAAGATATTATCATTATTAAACAGTTCCATGAAAATTTTTGTTTTAAAACCCATAGGTTTTAAGGAATGGTAGTCATTCTTCAGAGATGCAAAATGATGCTTTGAAATTCCTGGTGAAAACCAAAACCGGTTAAATTTACTTATTCAAACTCACATTTGTTTAATTGGAGAATTTGCAAATCTTGATGTCGAAACACTCATTTCTTTCACAATGGCCAATAAAATGGATTGAGAACAATTATAATCATGATTAGCCATGAAAAGATAAAAGTCAAAATTTTCATATTTGAAACCCATAATCTGAGGAAGCTGGAATGTTTCAGCCGGTTCAAATGTCAGTTGAGAGCCCGCAGGTGCTTGGGCAGTATTTTCAGTGTTGACCACGATCATAGTATATCATCGAAATTGGTGTCTTGACCATTTAGATGACACCTGAGATCTAAATCATCTTTGAGAAATTGATTGACAACTACCACTGAGTATATTAGTGTTTAACCTTTTCTGCGCGGTGCCTGACATGGACGTAAGAATCTGTCGATCCCCGCAATAAAATAGTAAAATATTGATAATCATAATGGCCGTGGACCCGTATAGCGTTTCTATTCATATGAAGCAGAAAGATGATTTCAAATTGAAAAACACCTTCTCTTGGTTTATATCAAAATATTTCACCACGTTAAAGGTTAGCCCTTACAACGCTGAAATATTTTTTATAAACCATGGAGACCAAAGGTATTTTTTCAATTTGAAATCATTATAAATGTCTTAGTTAGCTCTTCCCGATTCATTTGAATACCTATGTTATGGGTCTACGACCGTTATAGATATTTTAATTCTTTCAGTGCGTGGACCGTCTTTATACGTCACGGTCAGAATCCGACGTCTGTAGACATCAGATTCTAACGAATAAAGATAGTCCCCGCGGTGAAAGGGCTAAGTATGTTTTTTCACACTTTCTAATTTGTGACTCAAAAAATTTGGAAGTGCGAGATAGTCTTTATACGTCAGAATCTGACGTCTATAGACATCAGATTCTGACGTACAAAGACAGTCCCCACGTTGAAAGAGTCCAGGAGGTATGTTCGCAATCTCTAATTAACTAAGTTCTACTCTCGACTATGATCGTTTTTAATCCATTTTATTAGCAGAATAAATCACAGTTATTGGGGATAAAATGTGTGTTTGAACATAAGCATTTGCAATTTTTGGTCCCAAATTAAACAATTAGTGGTCATGTTCACTCGCTCGAAGTTGTGTGTCGCGGTAGCGAGACACAACTTCAAGTGGGTGACAATTTAATCAAGATAGCTTAGCTGGTAAAGGATTAACACATGTAATGGTTTGTAGTTCACAAGACTTAGCAGATAAACGGTAAACTGTACGTACTAGTCAAAATTTTCAACTCTTGTATGAATAGGCTTACTTGAAGTGTTATCAGTGTATAATTTATTGTGTTTTGGTGTATTATTTTCACTATACATGTATATCTAGGTAATCATTGGTTGTCGATTAAAAATTCACTAATTTCTTAGGGGTCAGACCGAAATTTGATGTCGGATAAAAAATTGTATTCCTTATTTTTGTCCCCCATACACCTCTTAAAATTTAACTGGTGATTTCGCAACTGTTTGAATAAGTGATATTGAAGGATGCAGAACCTATCCCCAACCTTTATGTGGAGAATTTAATTTTTATCCAGCAGCAATCTCGTGGTCTGGCCCCTTATGCTGCATAATTGGTTTTATTTCTGCAGTAAATATTATGAATTGTCATTGGCTTTAAATGACCGGCAGTTGTCTGTGCCTTTTTTAACCAATGAGGTGTGAGATTTATTCACTTATGGTATCATTGTTAAATATATTAATTGGCATTTCAATTTGAAATTGCGGCACCTCTATATTTTTTTCTAGTACAAGACTCCATCTGTGCATCACTATCTGTGCTTATGATAGACAAACTCTTGAATTGTTTATATGCAGTGTATATATTATAATGTGTGTCCACCTAAGGCCGACAGAAGCCTGTGACGGTATATTGTAAAACAGGCTGCAAAATCAATGTTGTAATTTTCAAAAACTCATTATTGGGATAATATGTGTCAATGTCACATCTAACACGAGATGTTCAAACTTTCAGCACGGGGGTCGTCTTTCTGACGTCTAAAGACAGGAAAGAATGTAAACCCTTGAGATGCATCAAAGCATCATCTTGCATCTCCGAAAAATTATTTAATTCCCTAAAACAAGTGGTTTTAAAGCGACAATTTTATATGTCATCTTCATCCACTACAAGTCGAGAATTGTGACAGCCATTCCTGTCTGGTATTTCCTTATCCCAGGTACAGGAAAGAATTAAAAAATATTTATGGCTGTAGACCCAGAACATATGTATTAAAATGAAGCGAAATAGCTAAGTAAGACATTTAATAAAAAACCTTTGATCTCTATGGTTTATTAAAAAATATTTGATCATTGTAAGGGTAACCCTTTCAAGCCTGAATTTACCATCATCATCTTCATCCACTACAAGCCGCGAATTGCGACAGGAATGGCTGTCGCAATTCTCAACTTGTAGTGGATGAAGATGACATATAAAATTGTCGCTTTAAAACCACTAGTTTTAGGGAATTAAATAATTTTTCGGAGATGCAAGATGATGCTTCGATGCATCTTGAGGGTTTAAAGGGTTTTAACCTGGTGTTTGTCTACCTGGCTACGCCACTGGCCCAACGTCTTAACATTTGGGTATTTTTTATTCACCGTGCGTTGTGAATTGCTGTTGTAATTCACACCTTGTGGTGAATAAAAATGGTTCTGATTTCACAATAGCCGAGTATAATAATCTCAACGCCTCGTCGTGTCAGGTTGAACGATTCTTGTACATTAAGCTAGGCGTTTCTCACCTCACATACTATCACTCGCACAGTTTACAAAAAGCGCTCGCTGATTTCAGTGCCACACCATCCTGTTCAATGTGTTTAGCCTGTATGTCTGTTTGGATAACACGGGCCCTCCTGTGCATGTAAATTTATTTTAAATAATTATGTAATAAATCAATGTACAGAAGTTGTTTTGTTTTCCCAGTCTTCTCATTGGCTTTTCATGCTTCAGCCAAAAATTTGGCAGATGCCTATTGGTCATCCCCATGCGCGTCCGCCTGTCCGTCCGTCTGTCCGCCACTTTTAGCACTATAACTTGTTTCGCATAACTGGAATGCCCAATAAACTTCACATACAGGTTAATACTGACTAAAGCTCGACTATTTTCACATTTGACCTTGACTTTTTCCGATCGATAAATTTTCAAGTTAACGCGATTCACTCAACATTTTTTTATGTTTCGCTCCTAGATTTATACCATATATCCATTTCACTAATAGCTCGGATAAAATCGAAATTGGGCAAGAGTTGGACAGAAATTAGGTCATGGGGACCAATTATCAGCCATTATTTTTTTTAAATGTGGAAAACCGGACCAGATAGCTAGATCGTTACTAAGAACAAAATGTGCAGTTTCAGGTAGGGATATACCATGAAAAATTTCAACTTCATCAAATTCAAAAGGGCCCACCTCCGTATCGACAAATTTTCTCAGGAACTCGATTCACTCAACATTTGTTTATGTATCGCTCCAAATTTTATACCATACATCCATTTTACTAATAGCTTGGATGAGTTCAAAATTGGGCAACATTCGGACAGAAACTAGGTCATGGCGGCCAAAATGGCTAATTATCGGTCATTATTTTTTTAATATGCATAATATCTGGAAAACCAGACCAGATAGCTAAACCATTACCATGATTACTATGAAACAAAATGTGCTTTTTCAGGTAGGGATATACAGTGAAAAATGTAAACTTGGTATGTTTAAAAACTGGAAAATCGTGCAGATCGCTAGACCATTACTATTGAACAAAAGGTGCGGTTACAGGGAGGGATATATCCTTAAAAAATTCAACTCGTAAATAAATTAAAAATGGCCGACATGCGGCAATTATCAACTTGAAGTGCGTAATATCTGGAAAACTGTACCAGGTAGTTAGCCCATTACCATAGGCTACATGTAGAATAAAATGTGCGCTTTCAGGGGGGGATGAGCCCTGAAAAATTTCACCTCTATAAAATTTAAAATGGCGGACCACATAGCTAGACCATTACTATTGAACAAAATGTGAGGTTTCTGAGAGGGTTATACCATGAACAATTTCAACAAAATGATATTTTAAATGGCAGACTTCTGGTCATTTTTAGCCCAACTTTTATTTTTTTAAATAAAAAAGTTGGGCTGTCGCAATTGAGGTCACAGTGTCGGCGTTACCATTTCCGTGTGGGCACGATTACTTGAAAAGTTTTTCTTTTATCCTTCTCAAATTTACTCTGCATCTTACTAGTAACCAGTTCTTGCACAAGTTCAATAATGGCAGAAAAAAATATTCAAAATGACCAATTTATTACGATTATTCACATTTTACGTTAATAATCTTGCTTTGTGGGCACGATAACTTCAAAAGTTTCCCATGTAATGATGTATCCTCATCGACAATGTGCGTTTTTTTGGCCAAATTGTTGACCTAGATTGTCCATTTTTCACCCAGATGCTCTGAGGCGTCGTTGATTGTAACGATTGTCGACAATGTGCGTTTGAGTGGTCGATTGTTCATACATCTCTTCATTTTAAGAGTATATATAGCCTTGAAGGGATCATTAAAGGACACTTCTGAAATACATTCGTCATCCTCGTCCATAAAAATCTCCATCATAATAGCTATAGCTGCTGCCGCTCTTTCTGGCAAAGTCTCCATTTTTGATCAACAACGATCCGCCAACAATTTGCGTTTGCAGGTCATAGTCATTGCACAGGCGTGATGACCTATCACGTCATCCACGATTGTCGATGATCGGCCAGCCACGAACCCGCTCCCCTTCTCGGACATTTTCAATAATGGCGGCGGACTATTGTCGAGTGTGTTCTTGTTTCAAATGATTTTCACTTTTAATCGATGATTAGAGGCTGGGCCTATTTTCGTCACCGACGGGCCTTGTTATTATTACAAGAAATAGGTCATCTGGTCATGGAGAGAGTTTTAAATATGTTTGATCTAATTATCAATCTGCTGTTCAGCGATCCAATTTTTCCTACTTTTTAAAGCTCGTACAATGTACTACATGTACTATTTTTTCTGAAAAATCATACATTTTCTTACTTCTATTTACTATTTAGGTTTGTCCCTAAAACGTAATCGGAGCATTCTATTCAGTGGTAGTGTCCACAGAGACAAGAAAATGTGCATCTCCAACTTTACGAATTGGGAGATCACCACTTCAACTCCACAGGGCAATATGTTCTTGAATAAGGTACTTACAAGCGAACTAATTCTGTGATAGTTCGAAAAACAATTTATTCAAACAAAAACTAAAATTATATCCATTTGAAAATGACATCCTTTTTACTTTCGACTGTCTGTATTTCCATTTTCACTGGTTGTTTAAAGACGTATGACAAAAGCTCTTCCGTATAACCTTTCAGAAAGTACATTTTTCTGGGCATCACTCCGCGATGAACAAGTCCAGCTATAACAATGAGATTGTGGCGTCGTTTGATAATCACTTCAGATACAAACAGCCTATGCCACGTTCCATATATAAATTTTCTGATGAAGACATCCCCCACCGCCGCTTCGGATGTTCGGTCCTCTTCTTCATGCAGAGCACCTTGAACGGAAATAAAATTATTGGTTACCATGGTTACCAGAGATGTCAACCTCCAAAAAATAACAAGTTAGTTCCCTGAAATCATACAGCCAGCCGGCCGGCCACCATAATCCCCACCCCCATCCTTTCCTGAACTCACACATTCTGTTTCACAGTAACGGCCTACATACATGTATCTGGCACGGTTTGCCATTACCTGATTACAGATATTAATGTCAAAGATGGTCACAAATCGGTCATTTTTGAATTTGATCAAGCATATTAAAGTTAATTATGGTCGATTGGCGGCAGTTTTAACTTTGATACAAGCTATGTTCATTACTTTGGACCTACATGTATTTCCAAAAAAAAAAACATCCCACCAATTTCTGAAAAAAAATAATGAGGGTGACGAAATAAAAACAAAACACAAAATAAAAACAAAACATTTCTGTTATGATTGTACAACAATGATGGATAAAAAACATAAACAAGAGCACACTCGATAATAGCCCGCCGCCGAATTATGATAAAGAAAGTAAAGACGAATGTCATCACGTAAATAACAACCCAAGATATAAATGATATGTTAAATAAGATAGATACATGTATAATATGATATACTATATAATACTTGCATAGACTACAAGGTCAAATTATTGACGTAAAATGAGAAAAATCGCAATAAATCGGCCATTTTGAATTTTTTTTCAGTCATTATTGAACTTGTCCAAGAACTACTTATTAGTAACATGCATAACAAATTTGAAGAGGATATGTGGAAAACTTTTCAAGTTATCGCGCCCACAAGGTCAAATTATTGACGTAAAATGAGAAAAATCACAATAAATCGGCCATTTTTTTTTTTTTTCAGCCATTATTGAACTTGTCCAAGAACTACTTATAAGTAACATACATAACAAATTTGAAGAGAATATGTGAAAAACTTTTCAAGTTATCGCGCCCACAGGGTCAAATTATTGACGTAAAATGAGAAAAATCGCAAAAAATCGGCCATTTTTTTTTTTTTTCGGCCATTATTGAACTTGTCCAAGAACTACTTATAAGTAACATACATAACAAATTTGAAGAGAATATGTGAAAAACTTTTCAAGTTATCGCGACCACAGTGTCAAATTATTGACGTAAAATGTGAAAAATCGCAATAAATCGGCCATTTTTTTTTTTCCGGCCATTATTGAACTTCTCCAAGAACTACTTATTAGTAATATGCATAACCAATTTGAAGAGGATATGTGAAAAACTTTTCAAGTTTTCGCGCCCACAAGGTCAAATTATTGACGTAAAATGTGAAAAATCGCAATAAATCAGCCATTTTTTTTTTTCGGCCATTATTGAACTTGTCCAAGAACTACTTATTAGTAACATGCATAACCAATTTGAAGAGGATATGTGAAAAACTTTTCAACTTATCGCGCCCACAAGGTCAAATTATTGACGTAAAATGTGAAAAATCGCAATAAATCGGCCATTTTTTTTTTTTTGGCCATTATTGAACTTGTCCGAGAACTGGTCATTAGTAACATGCATAACAAATTTGAAAAGGATACGTGAAAAACTTTTTAAGTTATCGCGCCCACAAGGTCAAATTATTGACGTAAAAGGTGAAAAATCGCAATAAGTCGGCCATTTTGAATTTTTTTCAGCCATTATTGAACTTGTCCGAGAAGTGGTCATTAGTAACATGCAAAACAAATTTGGGAAGGAAACATGAAAAACTTTTCAAGTTATCGCGCCCACAAGTAAATGTTAACGCCGACGCCGACGACGCCGAACTTCAATTGCAATAGCCCACCTTTTTTAATTAAAATTAAAAGGCGGGCTAAAAACCATTTGACTTTCAAATTAAAATTCACAGAAATATTACATAGTTTCTTGTAACCACCAATAACATATTTTAATATTGTTTAAATAAATATATATTTTCAAAATGATCATACAAATAATTCTAGTAGCTTTTTTAAGGTTGGCCTTATACCGTTTTTTATTAAATGAGTTTTATTCAAAATTTCGGTGTAATAACCCTTACAGCGTTGTATTATTTTTCGTATAAACTATGAGGACTCAAGGTTTTTTTTCAGCAAACACGACAAGTTCAAACAATGCTGTTTTAATGTTGGGCCCAACGTCTGAGACACTGGCCTAACATTAAAACATCATTTTTTCAACGTGCCGTGTTTGCTGGGTAGTTAGCTCTTTCTGCTCTATTTGAATACCTATGTTATGGATCTACGGCCATTAGAAATATTTAAATTCCTTCAGTGCGGGGACTGTATATATTGCCATGTACAGACCGACGTATAAATACGGCTTGTAGTGGATGAAGATGACAATAGACATTGGGGAAAATTTACATCTTGTTATTATGATTTAAATTTCTTCATGATATGACAATTTTTCCCACTTGAAGTTATAGATTGTGGTGGTGCTGTGAGACAAACTTTAAGTTGGTAATAATTATCATTCCATAATTCAGGCCTTTATCATGTTTAACTATTTAACCGCCGGTGTCGCATATATTCGGGTTTTCATTTTTTATTAGCACATTAAGTACCACATTTTAAATATGTTAAAGATAAAATGTGACGTCAACCATCAAGATTTGAGAAGAGTTGACCTCCATTTTATAAAATCTGAATAATTTTCACTCACTTGAAGTTGTGGATCGCGTCAGCGAGACACAACTTCAAGTGGGTGAAAATTCAGATTGAATAATTTGGCGGTTAAAGGATTAACTCTTTAAGTGCTTCATTACTACTTAACATTTCCCTTTCATTTGAAGTTGGCACTGCTCACGCAATTGCCAACTTCAAATGAAAGGAAAATACCTCCTCACTTAAAATTAAACCTGCTAATTTTCACAATGGGGGCTTTACTCAAGATTTATACATGCATATTTGTTCAATTTCTGTCAAATTTTAGTTGTGGAAAAACAGTATGAATGCGCTTAAAAGCGTCGCCCGCACTCAAAGGGTTAAGGGTTATAATAAATATTTACGTACTTGTGTTCCATGAATTCCATGATTTTCTCACGCCAACTTCGAATGGAGAATTTGCCTCTTCATAGGTTAGAGGCTTACTTCTATTGTTCGTGACCTTGTATTGACCTGAACGCTTATTTTTCTGGCAAACTGTAGTTGTGGCTAAACATCGGCAAAATGTCGGCAGTAGAACTCCTCTGACAGAGGTCACTCTGAATGTTTGTGAAAGCATCATCTGAAAATAAAATAGGGGCCTACATTTTATAAACAGATAGATCTAGATTCCCTAGATAGATAAATTTAGTTACAATAAGAAGGCTATGCAACCTTGTGTCTATGTGTTATCAGGGTTAGAGATTAGCTGTGATTCACCAGAACACTGGCTACCAATGGTCCGACAGGCCACTAAAATTTCCAGCACCAAAATTGTTTACAAGTTTGTAAATAATTGTCCCTGTTCAGAACACTGGATGGCAGTGGTCTGGCAGGACACTAAAAAGTCCCGGCCCAATATTGTTTAATATTCAATCAATCAATCAATAAAACTTCTATAGCGCCTATATCCTTAGCGGTCCGAGCTCAGACGCGCACAAATCCTTAGCGTGACCATATGTCATAATCAAGGCCAAAGCAGGTTCGTCAACAGGGAGCCCGGCTGCTGAGGAGCTAGGGTGGGAAAGCCAGATCAAATAGGTGCGATTTAAGTAATTTCCGGAATGATAAAATTGTTTCGGCATTACGTATTGGCATAGGCCCTAAGGCTGGGCCAGATATAGAGAAAGCTCTTGACCCAGTCTTAGTTTTTATACAAGGAACAGCAAATTTATTTGAATTTGTGGAGCGTAGATATTTTGAGCATTCTGGACGATATGCAGGTTGGTTGTCCTTCAGAGTTCAGAAAGTTATTGTGCATATTTTAAAATGAATGCGAAAATTGACAGGAAGCCAATGTAATCGTTTTAGAATAGGAGTGGAACGATTAAAATGTGGGGCGCCTTGGTTACCACTTTTGCAAGGCAGCTCTGAACGCGTTGTAATCTAGCGATATCCCTTACTGGTATATTGTAAAACAGTGAGTTACAATAATCTAACTTGCTACTGACCAGTGCCACTGCAACTTGCTTGGCAAGATCTAAGGACAGACTTTTCCGAATTCGACCCAAATCACGGATATGATAGAAGCATGCTCTACATGTTTCTGATATAAGTTTTTGGAAATTCAAGCTATTGTCGAATACCACACCAAGATTTCTGGCTGATACAGATGGATAATATTGTTTCTGAGAGGACGACCAGAAATGCTAAACAACCACAAGATTTTGGAAGCTGGTGGTTCTCTGGGCCAGTGCTCCAGAAAGTTATTTTCCAACCCCTGGTCATTAAAATTAACATAGTACAATTTATAATAATTCGTCATAGATTTCAATGAAAATGTCACAGAGATCATAGTGATTGACTGCTCTGTCTCTCTAGAATCCCCAGCCATGCCAAATTTTGTATATACTTTTTTCTTTGCATGTTTACCAAACAACATCCTCTAAATCTAAAGTAGTAGTAGTAGTAAATCATTGCTTTACGTCACTTTTCGGCACGAAAGGTCTTTTAAGTGACATTATAATACTATAAAAACGTTGTAGTCAATTCATGAGATGAATGATGTACAGATGATGATGTGAGGGTGGGTGTGATAGGGCATGGTGGGTTATTGAGAATCTCTAAATCTAAAATTTGGGAAAAAAGTTACCAGCTTTTAAAATAGGTCAAATTTTTGTGAGGCGCTATTATTTTGTGTATTAATTTGTGCCTTCATGCCGAGCGCCCATGCACCTCCAATTATTACGTTATAAAATACATTATATATATTTGAAAGGGACTAAAATTGCCATAATTTTGGTATTTCAAATAATATACCACATATTGGCAAGTTGATGGTGAAATACATGAAAAAAATTGTGCAAAAAAAAACAGAAAAAAAAAACTCTCTCTATTCTCCTTTTGGGAGGAACTGTTAACTTTTATTTAAATCTTTTTCCAAAATTTAAGCCAATTTATACCTCCAAATCTTCTAATTGTATTGGCCATATTTCTTAAATGGATGATAAATAATAAAACAGTGATTGTTAGAATTCCGAATGGGACTGGTTCCGCGCGCGACTGCTAGCAGAATAGCTGTTCTTGTATTTATCTTGGTTTGGTTAGGGGTTGGGAATAGATGGCGGTCCAACGTTGGATTGAGGGTGAGACGGATTTAGTCAAATTGGTATTCCAGACCAACTGCCTTAGACATCGCCTTGGGCGGTATGCAGTCACTTTGCTAGTAACTGCATACCGTCATTTGGCCCTGTCGAGGGCAGGTGTGGCTAGATGCAAGCTCTCACATGTAGCTAATCAGAAAGGTAGCGTCTTGCATTCAGGATCTACGCTATAGGCCATAGGCGAGACTTAGCGCGGGTTTCGGATGCAATCTGGGGCAGGCTGGTCGATGCTGTGAAAGAGCAAGGAGGCTAATTATCTGTATCAATTTGTGTTTCTGCCACCAGCCTGTGTCTAATAAATTTACTGTGTATGAAAAATAAATTTCTGACTTGTTCAATGCCCTGAATTTAGCAGTGATCATTTAAAAAACGAAGGTACTTTCTTGTCCCTAATAGGCGAACCGATTCGTTTGTTAAAACGGGGGCTTATTTTGCATACAGGTTCGTTTGTTGTTGTCAGGTTCGTTTAATAAAAAATTTTTTTTTTTTTTTTTTTTAGGATTTACTGGGCGACCAGAGTCACCCACAGAAGGCTGAGTTTGGTGTATTTGGGCTATTCTCTTCTAGATTGTGGTCCAAGGATTAGATACATGTACACAAATACCTGAATAATACAAAATGCACAGAATAGAATTATGTCCAACTTTATTTCAGATACCTTGACATATCATGATAGGATTTTTTTTTCGAAGAGGCGCTTTCACGAAACTTTTTTCTTTGCAATTGCACTAAAAAAAACATGCCAAAATGACACAAAACTGAAACATATGAAACCAGTGCTCACACAAAAATACAGTTGACTCTCACTCTTACTCTTATAAAAAAACAAAGAGTGTATACTAGCCGTCAAATTAACCAGGATCGCATGATTTTCGGCGATTTCTCCGTCAATTCTGAACCGATTTTCTTGAAATTTTGCAAAGGCCATTTTCTATTCAAATCCTAACAGCGGTAGAAATTTTGCAAAATTATATTTAATATTTCAAAAGTTATACCATTTGACATGTAATAAAATTCTAGAATTAGTTTAATGGGTTTATAGAGGGACGTCGTAATTTTAATTTATTACATGTCAAATGGTCTAACTTTTGAAATACGATATATAATTTTACGAAATTTTCAGGGATATTAGGATTCTGTTGAAATATGATTGTTACAAAATTTCATGAAAAGCGGTTAACAATTGACCGAGAAATCAGCGAAAAACATGCGATCCTGGTTGATCACTTTTATTTTTTATTGTGACGAGTTTGTCTTTGCCAACTTTGGGTATAGTCTATAGACTCTAACCGTTACTAACGTTAGACCTATTCTATGCGACTACAACAAGGTCAAGGTGAATTAACTGGTTTTCAATAAATAAACACCGCTAAAATTGAGTCTATCTTTGACACCTACAATTGTTTCAAATAACTTTAGTACGGATGTGGTTTATAAAGGCTAAGCCTAAGTCTAAGACAACGTCATAAAAAGTCAATCCATTCTCAAAACATGAACAGATGAATGACAGCTCGTCTTTCGTTCAACCGGAAAGCAATTAATGTTCTTTTGGTCCCTTCAATTGGACAGTGACAAGTTCCGGTTGTTAATGTCCAATCAGATGTGTTGTCTTTCATCTGATTTGTGCTGTCGTCACTTGAAGCCATTTTGATTCGTGTCATCTGATGGTACTCAGCTGTACCAAAATTCTGAGCGGTAAAACAACAAAGTAAGTGGCGTAATTACATTTTATATGGATTGTTGTGGTTTACATTATTCATTTCTTTTTGTTCTTCAAAAATATGTGCAAGTTGTTTTTTCCTTTGACGATTATGCATGAATTCCGAGTGTTTTATTATCGTCTGTCTCACAGTCACACAGCACGGGCATCCAGCAGAACATTTGCAGAATGTTTACTCATTGGCATTAGAGTAGTCTGATTAGAGTATTTAATTTTAGACTATCTTTAATCTGTTAGGCCTGAATATTGACTTCGCAGTCCTCCTCAGTGGAGTATCAGGCGAAGGGATAGTGCTGAGCGGCAGACCAGACTAATGATCGCTCAGTTGGTAGGCTCTTGAAACTGAAACCTGTGAAGGGGTGTGACCATACGGCATACCCCGAAAAAGACCGAAAAAGACTAGAAACCCTGAAAAAACCCTGAAAAAGACCGAAAAAGACTTTATTTTCAACTGAATTCTGATTATATGTTACTATAATCCTATTTTATATATTAATATCTGTTCCAAACATGTATTTGTAAGTATATTTTATAAAAATTATCGTAATACAGCCTACACTACAGTACTATACTATAGTAAAAGTCACTTTAAATCTGTCACTTTCGCGTTGCATGTTTTTCGCTCATTGCTCAAGCAATTTTCATCCGATTCTCATGAATTTTGACAAGCGTTAGTTTCTAGTCTTACAGCACCAGCCCTGAAAATTTCGGGGAAAAATATTATGTAGTTTAAAAGTTAGATCATTTGACATGTAGTTTTTGCGAATTATGACGCTCCTCTATAAACCCATTGGGCGATATCCTGGAACATGCCCGGGAGGGAATGAAGATTTAAACCCCAACCTTGGACCGTCACCATGGCATACATCAATACATTATGCATCTATTACTACCATTTATCATCATGCTATAAAATAAACTAAATACATGACAGTCTTGTTTCTTTTTATGGTACCAATGCAATATTTATGTGCGGACTAGAATTTAGCGTCTACCATTTTGGCTACCATGTCACATGTATGTCATGTGACCACGTCATGAAGTACGAAATCATTCAAAAGTCATATCATACCATGTAATTCCCGTCTTTTAGTAACAATACGAACCTTATTAGTCAATGACGGGTACCTTATTAGTGAATGTTAACCCTTTACGTACTGGATCAATTTATTGGACTCACTAGATTAGCACGGGCATATTCCGGTAGTATATATAACAGCGACGTCTCTAATAATACCATCATATATCACTATATATTAATTAATTGATTATAGCACGGGCATATTCCGGTAGTATATATAAGAGCGACGTCTCTAATAATACCATCATATATTAGCGTATTTTATTAATTTGAACACGGGCATATTCCGGTAGTATATATAAGAGCGACGTTTAATAATAATACCATAATATTGTTCTAAATATGCCTTGGGGGGGATTTCCCCGTCTTGAAAAGGGTTTTCGTTTGGGGCTAGTATAATAAAAAAAGGGGCAGGGTAAATTTTTGGGGGTAAAATGAGATGAATTAAAGGAAAATTTGAACACGGGCATATTCCGGTAGTATATATAAGAGCGACGTCTGTAATAATACCATCATATATTAGCGTATTTAATTAATTTGAACACGGGCATATTCCGGTAGTATATATAAGAGCGACGTCTGTAATAATACCATCATATATTAGCGTATTTAATTAATTTGAACACGGGCATATTCCGGTAGTATATATAAGAGCGACGTCTAATAATAATACCATAATATCGTTCTAAATATGCCTCGGGGAGGATTTCCCCTGTCTTGAAAAGGGTTTTCTTTTGGGGCTAGTATAATAAAAAAAGGGGCAGGGTAAATTTTTGGGGGTAAAATGAGATGAATTGACGGAAAATTTGAACACGGGCATATTCCGGTAGTATATATAAGAGCGACGTCTCTAATAATACCATGATATATTAGCCTAATTCATTAATTTTAGCACGGGCATATTCCGGTAGTATATATAACAGCGACGTCTTTAATAATACCATAATATATTAGCCTATTTAATTAATTTGAACACGGGCATATTCCGGTAGTATATATAAGAGCGACGTCTAATAATAATACCATAATATCATTCTAAATATGCCTTGGGGAGGATTTCCCCGTCTTGAAAAGGGTTTTCTTTTGGGGCTAGTATAATAAAAAAAAGGGGCAGGGTAAATTTTTGGGGGTAAAATGAGATGAATTAAAGGAAAATTTAAACACGGGCATATTCCGGTAGTATATATAAGAGCGACGTCTGTAATAATACCATCATATATTAGCGTATTTAATTAATTTGAACACGGGCATATTCCGGTAGTATATATAAGAGCGACGTCTAATAATAATACCATAATATCTTTCTAAATATGCCTTGGGGAGGATTTCCCCTGTCTTGAAAAGGGTTTTCTTTTGGGGCTAGTATAATAAAAAAAGGGGCAGGGTAAATTTTTGGGGGTAAAATGAGGTGAATTATAGGATAATTTTAACACGGGCATATTCCGGTAGTATATATAACAGCGACGTCTTTAATAATACCATAATATATTATTAGCCTATTTAATTAATTTGAGCACGGGCATATTCCGGTAGTATATATAACAGCGACGTATAATAATAATACCATAATATCCTTCTAAATATGCCTTTGGGACGATTTTCCCGGTCTTTAAAAGGGTTTTTTTTGTGGGGCTAGTATAATAAAAAAAGGGGCAGGGTAAATTTTTGGGGGTAAAATGAAGTGGATTAAAATTTAATTTTAACACGGGCATATTCCGGTAGTATATAGGAACGGAATATTCCCGTACAGCGATGTTAAAGGGTTAATTGACTGCATTGCTCAAATTAGTAGTAAATGACAGGTAGGAAATGAAATGCGTGATCTTCAATGTGCAAGCGTTATTACAGCATTGGTTCAGCATCTCGTGTCTGCTACATATAACTATGGTCCGTCAACCAATACACTAAATGACGGTGAATACACTAAATTGCATTGATTGTAATCATGGGCATAATGAGTTATTACGATTTACACTTTATAATTTGTATGTAATTAAAGCTGGCATGATGTTGGTCTATCATTGACGTTGTTGGCCCATCATTCAGCCAACATTGGCTTAATGTGTGGGATTTTCTTAGATAGAACATGGTCACAAAGAACTTGGAATAATATTGGCACAGTCTCGTACACGAAGTTGTAGGATTTGGGTGTTGTTAAAGTTGGAGCTGTGTCGTACATAGTGTGCCAGCATTAATATAACATTGTAACATTATACGGAGATTGAACCTATTTCTAATTGGTTGAGCTGTGTTTGTTGGAATGGATTAATAGCGCTGTCATTTCATTGGGTGCACAAATGCTCATACAGGTCTGACAGTTATCACGTGACATGTTGTGAGAAACACAACTTCCAGTTCCACAACGCCAGCGGGACACAGTAAGATCCCGTGATTGAACTGAACTGAAACGTTTGAGGCGGGTCTATCGCTATATACCCGTACGGGCATATTCCGGTATAATGCCACCCATTGAACGCTATCAGCTTTAATCACGAAATTCCACTACATGTCAAATGGTCTAACTTTTGAAATACTCATGCAAATTTCACGAAATTTTCAGGGTAGGCGCCGGAATAGTTGAAAAGAGTGCTTGTGAAATTTCATGGGAATTGGTGTAGAATTGACTGAGAAATCAGCGAAAAACACCCAACGCTGGTGGAAGTTGACTGCAACTATAGTAGCCTAGTTTGTAGTGTTCTGTTCCGTTCATTTGGCACTACTCCACCTGGTGAACTCAACATTATATCTCTACTAGGCCTCTCAGCAAACACGATACATTTATGCACCCATTGGCATTGTTGGTTCAATTTTGGGCCAGCGTCGTAGACAGTGGACCAACATTAAATCAACAATGGGTGAATGTATCGTGTTTGCTGGTCTACTTGTAGGCTAATTCGTGATTAATGTAGGCCCTATTTATTTCGTGATTGGTCATATATTGTATGTGTAGATCTATTATAAATCTAAAATTAAAGCAAATATCAGATATTATACCTTTATTCTAACAAGCAACATTCAGTTATTGGTAACAGCATTAGGGCCTATCAATGTAGCCCATTATAGCGTCAATGTCTTTGTTTTTTGTTCACATTGGTAGTGCGTGCATTGATTTTCCTCTTAGTTTGATTTTCTTATTAAATTTTGTTCCGTGGAACTTATTAATAATCACCCAAAAACACCCCTTAATATATACCCCCATCCTTAAGAAGGGGGATTTCACAGCGGCAACGATGATAGAAGATAATATCGAACAACATAAGGTGGGAGAACACCTCCCAGTAAACAAGAGACGCCAGCCCAACGTTGGTTTACTGTTGGGCCAACATTGTCGACGGTGTGCCAACAGTAATGCAACGCTAGGCCAATAGGATGACAACTCACCTGAGGCGGGAAAACACTCAGTAAGCAGGGGTGCAAATTCACATACGCCCGGTCGCCCGTGGCGACAAGAATTATGTAAGGGCGATTGTAAATCAGCATGTCACTAGCCCTGCTGGCGACTGATTCCCTGTGCGATCCGCAGATCATGTGTGGCTATTTACGCGTAACTGCAGAGCGCCGCACAGCATGTACAGGCGTCGTTGTCGTGGCACGCTACAGAGCGTTGTTTCGGCTCACATGTGATTATGTGTATCAGAGACCATTACGTTTAAGGAGCACTGAAGCGCACATAATTCAAGATTTGGTACACTAAAAAGTGAGCAACTGAATCATGTTTGATGCTGACACACGTGGACATAAAAATCACGTTCACCAAGTTGTTAAACGGCCTGGTCAATCAGCGGTGCGTGGGCGCGTGTATTACATGTGGCCCGATCTGCGGTAGCCATGACAGCCCACAGCGTCACTTATTGCGTCGTGGTTCCCAACATTCGTTTCACCTGATATTTCACAGTTCAAAATGGCGCTGATCAAGAAGATCATTTATCTAGTTCGCTGACATACATGCATGCTGACAACATTTTATTGCCCAACGAGCTGTGGGTGAATAGATGCAGTCTTGAATTGTTGCTGATTCTAAAAGACTCATGCATTATTGGCCTGATAAATCAAGCATTAATCTTACATAAAAAACGTCTGCAAAAACGTCTTGCAATTTTGTGTGAACACAAGCTGTGGCTAAAACTCCAGTTTCAGTCGCACATAGGGCTGCCGCTGGCGCATGTATATCGGCGCAGAAACGATGTGAATAAATGGACATAAGGGTGTTGAGACTAAGAAGGTCTAACCATGCTAATAGGCCTAACACAAACTAAATTACATCCCCAGAAAAGGCCTAAAAAATACACCTGAGATAACCTTTTTATCCCAGTTATTTTGTGCCTTGCTGTGTTATGATGCCATAGAGGCTATAGCTCCATAGACTTCCCTACTTCTTTGTTGATAGGACTACATATCAAGTTCAGTTACCTCGAATAGCCCCTAAACGATATGAAAGAAGATATATATATTTTTTTTCAGGTACGCTTATTTGACATCATTTCTATGTTTAAAATGACTGACTTTATTATATTTGCAGAACGGTTTATGTTTTTTTGAGATGGCCCCCTTTTTTCATCGAAGTGGGCAACATAGCCCCTTCTTTCTCCAAGTTGGAATGAACACTAGTGAGCCAATGTCGGATTAAATTAATTTTCTGTACATGTAATAATTATGAATAGTCAATTAAATCTAAATGAATTATGGAAGGTGGGGTGCCACCGGCTAATAAAATAAAGAAAACTATAATAGAGAAATGCTGGTTCAATAACGTGACTTTATATAAAGATAAAGGTGGACAGAGACATTTTTCAGGTGGGGTGGCTGGACATATTTCACTGGCCCATTTACTCTGACTTCACTAGAGCTCAAACAGCTGCAGATGTGCTAAGTAAAGCTAAAATGTCCACCTGCAGCAAAAATGCTCAGGCTAAGCTTACGGAAGATGGGTCAAAAGGGGAAAAAAACATTAACCAGTGATTCAGCCATATCGCGCATAATCCGGCAATTTTTTTTTATAAGAACATTAAACTAGTAAGGGCGATTAAAAAATCATAAGGGCTAGTGGATTTCTAGTTCCACTAGCCCGGCTGGCGAGTGGATAAAAATGATGAATTTTTTCCCCTGGTAAGGTGATGACATGTAGCTTTTGTCAAGTGCATAAGAGCAATTAAGCTAATTATTTTGAAAATAACAGTTGTGTAAATATGATTATGATAAAACTACCTACTTGTAGTGCATTTATAGCGATAACTTGTGTTAGTCTTTTTTTTATAATATAATATTAATATATAATATTAATTATATATAATGATAATTTGTGTTAATGAGCCCGCTTATATAGTTAACCCTTAAACCGCTAAACATGATTGTAGTCGTTTTCAATCCCTTTTAGTAGCCGATTAAATCGATGTTATTGGATCAAAATGGGTGTTTAAAATTTGCAAATGTTTAACGCTTTAATGGTTAATAATAGGCCTACAACGTATAGACTAGACTTATTCTGTATACATTTATACTAGTGTTATCAGTTAAATGTCATATTATCACGAACAAAATCTCTAGCTAAATGGACAAATATTGTGGG
Organism: Flabesymbios commensalis; assembly: GCA_964017125.1. NCBI lineage: Eukaryota > Metazoa > Annelida > Polychaeta > Terebellida > Flabelligeridae > Flabesymbios > Flabesymbios commensalis. The sequence goes on along the minus strand of OZ024904.1, from coordinate 106,084,450 downwards.
GATCTCAATAAACAAGGCAACTAATAGTAGGACCTATTAATGTTGTGTTGTGTATTAATGTTTATTTCCTATATTTTCACATTAAAATAAGCAGGATATATATTGAAGAATATAAGTACATGATTATATATATAACATTTGATTCAGCCTACCTTCGCGGTATCTAATACGCCAGCCAGATCTAGGCCTATAAACAACGCAACTATTAGTAGTAGTAGGCCAGCTAGGCCTATTACGGTTTATTTAATGTATCCTTACATCAAAACACGACGAATACATATTTAAGCATATAAAGTGATATCGAATGGGATATAGTATCATATAATATGAAATTCGGTTGAAAATAAAGTCTTTTTCGGGGTATCTTGTTTTTTTCGGTCTTTTTCGGGGTATGGACGCACCGCTTGAAAGCTGCTACTGATCTGGATTCATTAGCAGTGGTTGAAGGTGATTCCAATCAGGCATCAGTTTTGGGTAGGCTATACTATAGTCTAGAGAATTTATACAAATAAATATAATATATAGGCCTAGACCCCTAGGCATAATAGGGTCTGTTAGATCTAATAGTTAGATATTAATCAGGGTGTTATTAGGCCTATATAGTCGGATTCACATTAACTATGGTGAATAAATTTCGCAGATTTTTCACTCAGTTCTCAACCAATTTTCACGAAATTTTACACACACTATTTTCCATTCATGTCGTGACTACCCTGACAGTTTTGTGAAGTTTTGAGAAGTATTTAAAAAGTTAAACCATTAAACATTTAACAGACTGGACTAGTAAATAAATAAAGATGTTGCCCTCTATAAACCCATTAGCTTCGTCTAAGAATTTTATTACATATCAAATGCTCTAACTTCTAAAATACTAATCAAGTCCAGGGTTTATTCTAGTACTTTTTTAGTGGGGGGGGTCCGGAGCATGTCGAGTTAACGCCTGCTATGCGCCCGCTGCCCGTTTCGCCTGACATCACACTGATGGAAAGTGAAACCCCCTCGCGCCAGGAAAATTAAAAAAATGAGACCTTTCAAGGTAAATTCTGGAACTATATTTAACCCAGTATTTACATTAATGGTACATTTGTACAGTTGACAAATTTTGGTTTAGATTTGTGAGGGGGTCCGACCCCTCAGTAATCCTGAGTGGAGGGGGTCTGAACCCCCCATTTCCCTAGAATAAACACTAAAAGCTTTTTTGGGACACCGGAGAGTGAGTTCCGAAGTTCCCAAGTTCTGAAGTTTGCTGGAACTTCATAAATTCCAAAGTTCCCGGAACTTAAGGTTCCCAAGCTCCCGGAACTTAAAGTTCCTGGAATTTTAAATAACATAATTTGTTAAAATTACATAATTAAACAGAAATGAACAGTTTAGTACGCTAATTGATTCGTTTCCCGATGAAACAAAATTATAATTCAACCCTCCCCCCCCTTGCATATAATATATCAAACTTTGTTATAGACTAGTTATATACTGATAGTAAGTCAACAAACACAAGATGTTTAATAACTGTAGGCATGTTTACCCTAGAATTCTCAGTCATTTTTAACCGATTTTCATGAAATATTGCAAGGACTTCACTATTTCCGCATCTCTCGCCGCACAATTTTTAATAGAAAATATTGTATAGCTCAAAGTTAGACCATCTGGCATGTAATGCAATTCAGGGCTTGGGTTTATAGAGGGACGTCATAATTAGAAAGTTGTGTCATTGGTCTAAATTTTCACAGTATTCAGTGTGAATAACGAAGTGCATCTAAAGTGCTACTCGCCCAGTAAAATTTGAACTCGCCCGAAACAAGGGGCACTAAGTTGATTCTTAAAACTGTGCCAGCGTTCAAGAAGCCAGCTGGTCTACCAGCCTCTTTCCCCCCTGCAGCATGATACTCCCCATTGGAGGTGCTGTTGGAGTACAAAGTTCTAATTCAACTAAGTCCAAGACGTGTTTAACTCTATTGAGACTGCCCTATAGGAAATAGATCACTGGTAAACGATCATTAAATACCTAAAATATTATAAAAAAAATCATTATGAACAGTCTCGAAAGAGTTAATCAATGGGAAAGTGACAAAAAACTAATGACTTGTAAATAAATGTTTAAAACAGGATATGTGAACATATAAATTATAATGACATATATGGACATGTATAATCCTTTAATTGACAGTTTATTTGTAAACATGTCATTTAATGGTGGGTGTTAATTAAATTAGGCCCTATACTGTCTGTGACGTCCTTTACCAATGTTTACATCTAGTTGCAGGACATAGATATTTGTTTACATGTCATACACTGCACGTGTATGTAACAACACGTGAACTCGCCAACAAATGCAGGCGTGCGCACACATGTGTGTTACAATTGACCCTATAGGAGGGTGACACAATTTTGCTCAGACAAGTGCCGCATACTTGAGATCAGTGCATGCGTACCGGGTCAGCATGCATACACATGTAGGCCTGCAGACCACAGGGACATGAGACCCCCTGTTGAAGTGAAACAGCCCTCCATCATCAAAAGAGTCATAAAGGGTGGACATGGATTCGTACACAATTGTACAGAAAGTCTCACCCACGCTATCAAACTCACCTTTTTTTCACCATTTGCCAATGTTGTATCAACACACGCTGACATTATTAAAATCCAAATATATTTTCACATTAATTCGTACAAAATGATTTAAAAAAATATCGCCGGAAATCCATCAAAGCTCGTACTTTTAATCCATCATAACGATCATATCAGTTTTGGAGAAAGGCAAAATAGGCAATGGCATCCAAACTTGGTCTATTTAACACTAATTGGCTTCTAGTTCGTATGGTAATTAGGTGAAGGTGGTGGTCACCTTTACAAATTGTTGTCGTCAACCTGGTCAAGGTACAAGTACGATAAGTTATGCAAGAATCACATGTTATAGCTGGTCGCGAACAAACTCTTTACGTTTGTTTTAATAATGTTAAATTATCAAAGAATAATAATGAAAAAATGTATGGCCGCCACCTTTAATAAGTTTTTTAAGGTCGCATCAGGAAAATATAAACAATGAAAAATTCGAATCGAGCTGGTATGAACAGTAAAAATGGCGGCCATTTTGTTTGAATTTCTGGAGTCTATGAACAACATCCAGCTCCCCGTCTGGAAACGAAGTGCCAGACAGGTGCCCCGTCTAGCCTAGGCCAATTATGTTACGCAAACGGTATACATTTGAGTGAGGTATGTTGATTTAATATTTGGCCAGCCCCGCAGATGGTAGACTAACATTAGGCCCTAACCCCATGTACATGTGTCTATTGGCTCGTCATCTTAGGCCCCTATTTTTTTCAGGGATGCTGGCGCAGCATTGTTTGGAATGAATGCCGTTTGCTGTGACTGACCCATCTTTATAACTAATCACGTGTAAACCCAGCATTGATACGTTCACCCAACATTGATTTTAAGCTGGCATAACATCACACCAACATCATGTCAACGTAATAATAGTCGGCTGCATAAGATTTGATCCTGTTATTAAACATACCATAATCTTGCTTAGCGCGTGGATCTTTAAAATAATTTTTTTTGGCCAGGAAACAAATTAATTACTCAACTGTTCATTTCTGTTTAATTACCGGGTATGTAATTTTAACAAATTATGTTATAATTAGAAATTCCGGGGACTCGAAGTTCCAGGAACTTGGGAACTTGAAGTTTCTGGAACTTGGAAACCTCAGAACTTGAAGTTCTGGGAACTTGGGAACTTAGGAACTTGGGAACTCACTCTGGGGTGTCCCCGAAATTTTCAGGGTAGTCACGACATGAATGGAAAATAGGGTGTGTAAAATTTCATGAAAATTGGTTGAGAATTGACTGAGAAATCCGTGAAATTCAATAATCCTGGTTGATGAATTTATTATGAATCTGATGTTCAGATTCACATTAAACGTGTGTTAAATCCATCAACCAGGAAAGAGGGCAATACGAACGAAAGAGGGCAAATACTGAGTATTTGCCCTCAAATGTCCTTACTTTAATGATACATAGTATTAGTAAACACCGAGAAATACTAGAACAAACAAAGTAACAGTTATTGCACAAGGCCGAAACTATGTTATCGGGGCAAATAACAGCATTGGTATATAATGTAGACCTGTTATCTTTCAAATGCTTGTATTATGTGGATGTGGTGGCAGACAGCTCATTACTTGTTTTGAGCCCTCTGCACTGTGTAAACAATAAGCTGCAATCGTGGAATGATATCCATACATGTGCACACTGAGGTGTGGCATAGATGTTGAACTAGAACTGATAACCCAGTCAGTACCTCCTGATAACACATCAACTGAACTGTACAGCGAAGCATATAAAAATACTATTATATATTTGTTGGAGTATCTGATAAAGCTTTTACTCATTCTATGATTCTTAACCCTTTCAAGCCTAAATTTACCATTGTCATCTTAATCCACTAGAAGTCGAGAATTGCCGACTTGTAGTGGATGAAGATGACTTGAAGTGGGTTAAAAATTGGCATATCAATTGGTAAACCAGTTTCATGGAAATTTTTATTCTAAAACCCTAGTTGTAGAAAAATTAGGTCTGTTTTCAGGGATGTAAAATGATGCTTTAATGCATCCTGAGGGCTTAAAGGGTTAACCATTGTTTTTCTGAATTGTTTGTGATATTTTGCACTCTTTTAACCCTTGTTCTGCTAGGACCGTAAAATACGTTTATAACTTGTGCAGGAAGATTTAAACCCAATGGTGATATTATGTTGGGCCAGCATCGTAGATGTTGGACCAACATCAAATCAACATTATTAGGCCTGCAATGTTGGGCCAGCGTCGCGGACGATGGGCCTGCACACACAGTACCGAGTACCTGTAACACTTACATACATACTCCCCTCTCATATATCTGCTCGTCCCCAAGCATCATTACTCACTCGTGGGTTGAACTCATCATCTTCCGGCATACAGCAGCTGTGTTAGCTACAAAAATCATACACACACCCGGCTACATAATCGAGATTATCTTTAATTTAACGAAAGCTTTGCTCAGATCTCCTAATAGGTCTAGACTAGAAATCGTCAACAAATCATCACACTGCATGAGAGGGATATTACACATTTTATGAAACTGTTGAATCACAAGTAACAATGACTGAGTATAGACACATTACATGTCCAAGAGACATTTTAACATAGTTTGCCAACATGACTCACTCTAAATTATAATATCAACATATGCCCCTCTACTGTTGCCGGACTATAACTGGTCTATGTGGCGCAGAGAGTCGAAATAGGCCTTTCTTGGTGCTTTAGCCTTAGATACTGCACTCTTTTCATTTACCGTGCAGTTCTAAATATTGTCTTGACACTACAGTTGCCGATAGATTGTTTTGTGACGTCTCAGGTCCTAGATACATGTATATAGATTGTGTTTAATATTATTATAATATATAATAATATTAACAAAATAATCTCATGTTATAACGTGTTACATTTCAATAGAGTTGTCAAAGTTATTGCATGTGTCTAACATAGCACCTCTTCATAAAACATACATCATTGTACATGTAGCTATTGAAATTAATGATGAATATTATCTAGCATTGATAGAATTGTTTAATTTATATGTAAATTATCTTTTTCACAGGATTTGAAGATGTTCTTATGGGAATGGTTTGCAGGGATGCTAAATGCTTTAGGTAAGACTTATCATCATATGATAAAACTTGGCTAATGAATGTTAACCCTAACTGCCAAATTATTTAAGTGTAATTTTCACCCACTTGAGGTTGTGTCTCGCTGACGTGAAAATTTTAAATGAGTGAAAATTATTCAGATTTGACAAAATGGAGGTTAGGTATTTTTAAATCTTGCTGATTAATGTCACGTTTTACAAATGTTTATAATGTTATACATTACATAATAATAAAAAAAAAACGAATATAATCAGGACCGGCGGTTGCAGGGTTAACATGTATACTGTTACAGTACCGCTCATTTGAATAGCCCTGGTTTTGGGCACATTTCCCCAAGTTGATTATGTCTGTGAAATTTCCAATTGGAATCACACCATATACTGGACAGTAAGACTTTAGAAATATCACCCAGAAAATCACCTTGGGGGAATTTCCCCAAGGATCTGGGGAATTTAGATGCTGTAACCCTTGACCCTTACAGCCCGGGGATAAACGACTAAAATCTATCCGTGCACTGTAAGAGTAAATATATTTCTAATTGCTGTAGACACATAACCATGATAACATAGGTATTCAAATGAATCGGGAAGAGCTAACTAAGACATTTATGATGATTTCAAATTGAAAACATCGCTTTAGTTTCTATGGGTTATACAAAAATAATTCAGTGCTTCAAGGGTTAAACTGCTAATCACAAGGATATCCGTGTTAGTCTATTTATTTTATCTTTTAACCCTTTCAAACCTATATTTACCATTGTCAATTTCATCCACTACAAGCCGCGAATTACTGTCACAATTCTCGACTTGTAGTGGATGAAGTTGATTTTATGTGGTTTAAAAATTTACGAAAATTGGAATGTATTAGTGAACCAGTTTCATGGAAATTTTCGTCCTAAAACCCCTGGTTGTGGGAAAATTAAGTCTGTTTTCAGGGATGTAAAATGATGCTTTAATGCATCGTAAGGGCTTAAAGGTTTTAAAAACAAGTAAATTTGAAGTAGAAATGAACATTAAATTTGTGTCTGGCAAAGACAAAAGGCAGTATCTGCTTACTTGGAGAAGTAAGCAGATACTGCCTTTGCACTGCATTAGATTTCAGAAGTCACTGGCCCAGAGAAAAAATTAACTGGCCCAGAGTCATGTTCAGGCTGAACAAGCACCAAAGTTTCTTATTTGTTAATTTACTCTTATTTTGTAAGTGAGGCAAATTAAATTTGATCTCGCAACTGGCTCAGAAAAGGGTGAAAAGGGCTGTCTGGTCATCGGACCATCAGTGCTCGATTTTGAGGAGAGCCCGGGTGCCCTCAGCTCCCAAATATACTGCAGGGCTCTCTATTAGTTGCATGGCTGTGCCCTAGTGGCTCGCTAGATTTTAGCTTAATGCTTCTAATTAACACCTTATTTCAGGCACTTAAATGAAATGATGGACTGTGATTTTCTAGGTGGGTGCCCTGCTGGCTCTCACCTCAAATCTTTTAAAATCGAGCACCGGACCAGTGCTAAAATGCAAGCCGATAGTTGAAAACGGTACCTATTCCACATGTACTATGCAGCTTGTTGATGGAAAATAAATTGTCTGTTGATGATTTTATTTCTGATTGAGATTTTCTGTTGTAGTTTCTATTCTTGTTTTTTTGGTTGTAGGGTTATACAAGAAATCAGGGAAGTTGGTATTTCTTGGGCTTGATAATGCAGGAAAAACAACATTACTACATATGCTAAAAGATGCACGTATGGCACAACATGTACCCACCTTACATCCAAGTAAGTACAGAAATGCCATTAATATCCAAGATTAAGGCGTAACAGATACAATTTTAAACATGCTATGCTATGCTTTGCAAAATTATTCTACCATTTTTAATCAGTATTAACCCTTTCAGTGCAGGGACCATCTTTACACGTCAGAATCTTACGTTGTCAGAATCTGACGTCTACAGACAAGAAAATCCCCGGACTAAAAGAATTAAAAAAATTATACTGGCCATAGACCCATCACATAGGTATTCAAATGAACCAGAAAGAGCCAACTAAGGCATTTATGATGATTTCAAATTGAAATAAACCCTTTGGTTTCCATGATTTATACAAAATTAATTCAGCATTGTTAATCATGTAGCCTGAGAAGAGCACATCTGGTTTAATGTGAAACAAGAAGGTCTTGGAAAATCAACATTTTTATTTGCACATTTTAATACAGATCAGCCTTTAGACATACATGTTAAAGATAAAACGTGGCATCAATCAGGATGATTTAAAAATATTTAACATCCATTTTTATCAAAATCTGAATAATTTTCACTCACTTGAACTTGTGGATCGCGTCAGCGAGACACCACTTGAAGTGGGTGAAAATTGCAATTGAAGAATTTGGCAGTTAAAGGATTAATTATCTCCAATTCATTTAGAAGAAGAATAACATTAGAAACAAGATCCAATAGACCAGAGACTCTTGCTAAGGTTTGTTGGAGCCGCTCGCACGAGGGCCACCCTGAAATCAGTAGACAATTTGTACATGTACATGTAAAGATGTTTGTGACGTATTGGTAACCATTTTAAAGCTGCACTAGAATCAGGAAAAGCAAGCCCCTGCCTGTACATGCTTGAGAATGTGGGAATCCATAGAACATCTTAATTAAATTATTCTAACTTGATATATAATTTGCATAAATAAGAGTCATTTTTAGCCACTTGAAGTTGTGGATTGAGGTAGCGAGACACAACTTCAAGTTGCTGAAAATTTAAATAAGTTAACTTAGCAGGATAAGGGTTAACCCTTTCTTCTCTCTAGGCAGACCCTTTTACGATGAAAATACAGTACATTGTACTTTGAAGCAAGGACTTAGCCAGGATATGTTAAAAGGGAGTCTTACTTATTGTTGGGTCTGGACGGGGTCTAGGGTCCCCCACAATGGAATTTGGTGGAATTTGGCGATATTTTTCTACGTCCAGGCTGAAAATAGGAAGTCCAAATGATGGTTGGATGGGTCTCTGGTAAGTCCTTGCTTTGCAGAGACAATGTATAGTTATCCCTATATTTACTACCTGCAGTCTTAATTCCCAATATACTAATTGAGAAGTTATTTTTTCAGCATCAGAAGAGCTTAGTATGGGAGGAATGAAGTTCACCACATTTGATTTAGGGGGACATCAGCAAGGTGAGATATCCTTCATCCAGGTTCCCACTCGTATGGAAAACCTAGAATTTGGCCTTAAAAAATGTCATGCATGGACAAATCATGGAATTTAAAAGAAGGACATTTTTGTGGAAAAATCATGGAATTTTGTTTCAGTTATCCACATTTTTTTTCAATATCAGAATATATTTTTCAAAAGGTTTTCTTTGTCACTTGTGTTTCTTTCTCAGCCCTATATTTGACTACTGGTGGTTACATGTGTCCAAATCTTTTAGTGTAGAAACAATTTAAGCAAATAATAACTATTTAGGCAAATTACACATGCAGCCAAAACGGAATTGAGCAACCTGGAAAAATAACCTGGTATCATGGAAAAATCATGGGATAATCGTTGTTGAGTGGGAACCCTGTTCATACCACCTAGCAAACGTAAGATAACGAGCCGATGTTGGGTTAATATTGGGTCGATTTTGTAAACAGTTGGTCAACATTCACCCAACATTGGCTGAGTATCTCATGTTTGCTAGATAAGGTATCCAGCTATAGTCGGATTCACATTAACCGTGGTGATTGATTTTGGCTGATTTCTCGTAAATTCTCCACCATTTCTCATTCAATTTTACAAGCATTATCTTCTAGTCATGGGGTGACTACCCTGATTATTTCATTGAAAAATAGTGTATACTGTAAAAGTTAGTCTATTTAACATAGACATTTAACATGTAGTAAAAGAAAAATGTCATTTACTATAAAGTTGGGCCAGCGTTGAAGACGGTGGACCAACATTGGTCCAACATCAGGTGGATGTCTCGTGTTTGCCGCTGCAATAAACAGTCATTACTTTCGTTGTAAGCAAAACTGACACGCTGTGGTCAGTCTGACACAACTCAACGTGCAGCCAGGTGCCAACATCAGGTGTGAAACATAGCTGATAGATCAAGGCTGACACTGTGCAAGCTATGGTTCTGTTAATGTGTCACACACATTACACTCCAACTCAACCCGAAACACCTGGATTGATCGATAATGCATTGCCAAATAAGAATTTAAAAACAAATGTTATGGATAACATTCTTATTGATATATTCAATGGCAAACAGGCAGTGTCAACTCTAGGTCGGTATCGTCGTAGTTAATCCAGCATTGAAGTTGAAGACAACGCACGCACACAGACGCTATCTGTATGCACGTGAATGTTGTCGGCGCGAGACGTCGGGGTAGTGTTGTTCTCATGCTGGGCCACCGCCGTCATTGGTGATTCACATTGGACTGGCATCGGTTTGGCGTCTAGTGGTGGCGTGTGCAAATCCCGTCTTACATCCAGATCTGACACACAGCGTCTTGTTGTGCAGTTATCCAGCTGGCTGCGGCGGCTATTCATTCACGTCTTTTCTCTCTCAGTTTGTCCAGGGAAGAAGTCAAATAGAAAAACATGTTTTTTTCTTGACTTTAATAAGACTAGTTTTCTGTTAAACGAACCTGACCACAACGAACGAACCTGTATGCAAAATCGGCCGCCGTTTTAGAAAACGAAATGCTTTGTTGATATTAAAGACAGGAGAGTAAATTTTATTGTTTTTTCAAGCCAGTTTAGAGGGTAGCCTACCTGAAAAACGGGGGGAGGGTTTATTAGGGCGGAGGGGTGCGTTTATTACGGATAATACAGTATGTCAGTGTTCGTAATTGGCCCAAACCTGGGAGACTCGTCGCTTTCTGTATTGTAGACCAATCTAAAAAAAATAAACACTTCTTTATCTGATTTTTTTTTTTTTTTTTCTCCCCACCTGACAGCCTTAATGCTGAAAAAAATCGGTAAAACAATTAAATAAATTTGTGTGGCCTTGGTTGTAGGAAAATTAAGTCTGTTTTCAGGGATGTAAAATGATGCTCTAATGCATCGTGAGGGCTTAAAGGGTTAAATTATTCAATTTTGGTTTGAAATTATTTAATTAAGGGCTTCAAGGGTTGACCCTTGTATTGCTAGAGACCCATATACGGTTTAAGGCTACTGATAGACCTTGATCAGTCCTCATCTGTCTGTCACAATTTTTACGGGAAAAGATCTTCGTGTATTTTTGTTGTATGTTCTGCCATCTCGATGTCCGTCTCCATCATCGATTTTTTGTGAACGATTGTATCAAAATGTTCTGCCACAGTTATTCTGGCACAGTTGTCACACTAATGATCGTGCCATTTCTGATGTCACTAATATTTCCCCAACTATGGGATTATTGGGAGGATAGGTCCCTAATTGGCAGAAAACACCGAGCAAACATAAAGCATTCAACTAATGAAAATTTGTTGAATGCTGGGCCACCATCTGTGACACTATGCCGGCATTCTACCTATACTTTTAAGACACAATGACAAGTCTGCAGTCTACCTATAGCTGTAGAATATTGTACATGCAAAAAAGGGTTAGGTAAGAAACCTGCGACACCCGGTTCTGCTTTCGATCGGACCACTGTGGTGGTGGAGGCTGTACATTTTCAAATGTACATTTTTATATTCATTTTCAAAGTCATGGAATTCTTAAGAAATGTTCATGAAATGTCATGGAAAAGACATGGAATTTCATTTCCTGATCACTGTGGGAACCCTGACTATGCCGGCATTCACCCAACAGTGCACAAACAGCTAACACAATTTCAAGCTTAAAATAATGAAAAATATTTATATTTGGGGAAAAATAGACATCTCCAAAATTGAATTTTTGGATTAACTAAGCATATTTACAAAAAACTGTTTTATCAAATTTAGTGCTGCTTCTATAGATCTAAAACTGCATAGTTCCAGCACCACAAGGGTTATTAAATCAGCCTTGCGGACAGTGGCTGCAGTCATGATGCACACAAAAACTCTGGTAGCCATGTAGGCCATGCAGATTTTGGTCACCCACATCAAATTCCAGGAGCCTACTCAATCATATTTATAATATGAAAAAACATACATTCGGTTTACAAGTCAATCAATATTGAATAAATTCATCTACTTGGCTTCATACACTGAGTAAGAGAGTACCTGTTGAGAAAGTATACTCATAAAGCTATATGAAGATTTATACACTGAGTAGGGGAGTACCGTATTTTTTGGTATATAACCCGCTACTTTTTACTCTTTGGAAGGCCTGGTGCGGGGTATGTAACGAATTTAGATTTCAATAAGACACTTTTGTTTTGTTTCAGCACGACGGGTGTGGAAGGACTATTTTCCAGCTGTGGATGGCATTGTATTTTTAGTTGATGCCTTCGACCGTGAGAGATTTGTCGAGGCCAAAGCAGAATTAGATGTGAGATCCATCGCTTATCTTTTATAGGCTTTTGAATACTGTTATCTGGGGTCATATATGTACACCCAGCAAACACAAGACGTTGAACCAATGTTGGTTTAATGTTTTGCCTAGGCTAGCGGCGAAGATAGTGTGACAACCTTAAACCAGCATTGTCTTGTTTGCTGGGCACAACAAACAGGAAAAAAGTATTTTCTGAAATTGATAGTCAAATATATGTAGTTAAATTTGGAGATGTCTATTTTTAAAGAAATATTTTTGTCATTTGAAGCTTGAAATTATGTTACAATGTAGTAATTTAAAGTCTAAAATTCTAATGAATTAAAAATAATAGCTGACAATTCTGCTGGACAAATATTAAACACAACTTGTTTTTATGATTATAAAATTGAAGCTTGAAATTATGTTACAATGTAGTAATTTAAAGTCTAAAATTCTAATGAATTAAAAATAATAGCTGACAATTCTGCTGGACAAATATTAAACACAACTTGTTTTTATGATTATACATAATAGTTTTTGTTAAAATATGCCTAAAATATTTTTTTCAATTGAAGATGAATAGAAGTTTAAAACTATCAAGATTTGAAAAAAATTCTACTGTTGAATTTTCCCACTTTTTTTACACAGTTTCATATATAGAAACTCATTGATACATAGTGAGATCCCCCTGCATCATTTATCAGTGTTTATTAGTTTGATTGCACTGCTGTTTTATTTTCAGAGTCTAATGTCTGATGAACAGATAGCCAGTGCTCCAGTTCTTGTCTTAGGAAACAAAATAGACGTCCCCGGTGCTGCAAGTGAAGATGAGATTCGACATATGTTTGGGCTACATGGCAAAACCACAGGCAAAGTGAGTAATTGTGCCAATGATTTCTGCAATCAATTGCTCATTTGCCCATCCACAAATGTTATCATTTATTATTTTGAGCTGGGCAGAAACTTAACAAAATCACTACATTTTATAAAATACCCACATATTATGAAATTTAATTTAATTAATTTTAGTCAAAATATGTAATTTGATGCATATAATGATATATGTGTCACATATATCATATGTTGTTAAAAATTGATTTACTTAAGCCATTAAATTGTTGCAGGGCACTGTATCAAGAGGTGAACTTTCATCACGTCCAATGGAACTTTTCATGTGCAGTGTATTGAAACGACAAGGTTATGGGGAGGGCTTCCGCTGGTTAGCACAGTATATCAACTGAACCAGCGGCTGTTCATTTTAGGAAAACTTTCAAATGCTTCTGCATGCTACATGACTTGGATAATAGCAATTTGTGTGCACCAACCAGGAGTATGCATTACTCTTGATAATCTATCACCGCCCGGCAGTGCTGCGCCTGCCAGTGGTCCGTTGGGAGAAGCCGCGGTGTTGTCAAGATCGCCAATCAACACTGTACAGCTGACATACAACAACTTCTCTTTTCTAATTTATCCACCTGTTGAACATAACATAATAAATCGGTGGTTTGCTTTTGTATGAGAGCCTGAGGATCACCTGGCATCCACAGGAACACCAGACAAATGCAAGACGCTCAACAAATGTTGTTCTAACCCTTGTGCTGCTGAGACCATACATATACGCTTTGTAACTTTTTAAAAATTACAAATTGAATACCATTGAAATCTATGAAAAAGTGAAAAATGCTAAGTTAATCCGCTGAGCTAAACTATAGTTTTATTAGCCGATTAAATCACTGTTATTGGGAACAAAATGTGTGTTTAAACGACAAGATTTGATTCTAAATTAGTCAAATATGAGAGTAATTTTCACCCACTTGTCTGTTGTGGATCGCGGCAGCGAGACACAACTTCAAGTGGATGAAAATTTAATTTAGCAGATTGAGGGCTAATCAAATTATTCAATTTGTCTTTTTATATAAAGACATATTTTTCATCATTTGAAGCTGGAAATTGCAATTCCAGTTTTAAATTAATGAAAAATATTACCAAACAATTCAGCAGCGCAAAGGTTGTCGTGAATACTATTAATACTATAAAACGTCTTTGTTTGTTTGGTAATGCCGACCAGTTAGATTCAACAAATAATCTATGCCATCTCATTCTCCATTGCTTCTGTGTAAATAGGTTGGCACTCCATTTAGTTTATCGTGCATTTTCTCATCTTTCCCAGCCTCTGATTCACCCAAGTCTATTCAAAGTCAGTAATAAACCTTGTGCTGCTAGATCTGTACGTATACGGCTTGGAAAATGCTACAAACTAAGTAAGATACAAGGGGAAAATAGTTTATGATCTAATAACTTGATTATGTGAACCATTACTCCCTGACCAGGGTCACAGTCAAAACACAAGACGCCATCTGGAACGGCGCCGGTTAGGCCATGATAGAAATCTAATGACGTATGAAATGACTTGTGAAAAATCCTACCAACAGTTTATCGTGGTTTAGACACATGTTACCTCGCTAACCCGGATCAAGGTACCTAAAAGATTTAATAATTAATTTGACAAAATGGCTGCAAGTACCACGTGACCCGGGTTGGGTGTAATGGATCACATGTCTTTTGTCAGAAATAAACATATTTTTCATTCATTTGAAGCAGGAATTGCATTAGCAATTCTTGCTTTAAATGAATGAAATATAGAAACAGATATTTCAGCAGCATTGGTAATTCAAATTGCAAAAGTTTAATACTGACTTGTAGATTATATCAAATTTTGGTGACCTAGGCCTCTTGTCATCTCGATTGCTTCAGTGTTGCTCAACCTTGTGTGAGTTGTTGATCAGTTTTTCTGATTTTTTTGCAGTTTATTTTTGAAAAAGTATAAGTCATCTATACGCAATATATCGCTGTATATCATTTTTATTTAACTTAAGTATATTCAATAGTCATTTATAGATTATCTATTGTCATCATTAAATCATCGAATTACCTCTTGTGTTATAGTTTGTTCTAATCATAGCAATACTAGTGATTAGCATAACTCACACAGTCTGTAGGCAGATAGTTTTTCACCCACTGCGTGCACAGAAGAAAATTAATCACTGAATTACAATTCATTAAAAGTTCATCATCATTTGATTATTCATATCAAGGAAAAACCCAATAATCTATCCTACTGCTGCATTCCCTGTTCGTAAGAAAAACATTAAATGACATAAACAAACTTTCAAAATTTCTGATAGCAGGAATCAAAATGCCAAAATTGGCTTCACTGAGTTTCAAAATCATACTTATTTGGGTGCATTTTAACCCCTGTGCTGCTGGAACCGTATATATATATATATGTATATATATTATATATGAGCTTCGAATGAATGAAAAATAGAAACAAACAATCCAGCAGCACAAGGGTTAAAGTGGAGGATCATCATTAAGCCTTACAGTGCAGGGACCGACTTTCGTCTCCATGACGTCAGATTCTGACAACTAAAGTCGGTCCCGGCACTGTAAGAGTGAAAATATTTATAATGACTGTAGATCCATAACATAGGTATTCAAATGAATCGGAAAAAGCTAACTAAGGCAGTTATGATGATTTCAAATTGAAAAAAAAACGTTTGGTGTCCAAGGTTTTCAAAAAAAAATGCAGCGCTTTAAGGGTCAATAAATGTAATGATGTTTTGTACTATTTGAAGCCAGAGTTGCTTACACACTTTAAATCGTTCAAAAAACTTATTTTGAAGTGTTTTTCTATGAGATCAGAGGTTTTCTCGGGCACATAGACGGTAATTTTTCATAAATTTCAAGTCAAATAGGTTTTAATTGAAACCATTTTTTATCTATATACGGCCATAGAATGGTGAGCAATAAAAGGAAAGTTAGCATATTTTGATTTTATTAAATATACAATTATAAATGCGTTCATTCATTCATTGTTTTATAACTAAACGTGTCTTAATTATTCTGTGTATTTGAAAGAGAACTTAAAACCCCTAAATTCTATCATAATTCGCCTTATCAGGATGTTTTGAGATTTGTTTTAACCCTTACACCTCGAAGCGCCACTAATCTGTTTTATTAGCCATTTAAATCACAGTTATTAGGAAGGAAGTGTATGTTTAAAACAATATGATTTGCAAATGTCGGGCTATACATGGGTTAAAAAAATCAAAATAATAGGTGTTTCTTCAGTTTTACATGTAGGGCCTACTTAAAATTCCACCTGAAAATTAATACTAGGGATAATATGAAATTTGCTTCCATCTTTTTTAAATTTGATCGGCAAAATAAACTTTCAGATTCACATTGCTCTAGTGTTTTGTTTTAACTCTTACAGCGCGGGGATTGACCTCAGACGTCAGAATCCCACTTCTAAGGTTGATCCCAGCACTGAAAGAATTATATATTTAAGTGGCTAACTAAGCCGTTCATGATCAAATTGATAAAACCCTTTGGTGTCTATGGTTTTTACAAAAGTATTTCAGAGATTTAAAGGTCAACCCTTTCAAGTCTGAATTTAATACCATTGTAATCTTCATCCACTACAAGCCGCGAATTGCTGTCGCAATTCTCGACTTGTAGTGACTGAAGATGACTTGAAATGGGTTACACTTGTAAAAATATATAGTTATTATTAAAATAGCTCCATGAAAATTATCGTTCTAAAACGCCTATGTGTAGGCAGTGAGGTCTTTTTTCACAGTTTCAAAATGATGCTTTGATGCATCTTGAGGGTTTAAATGGTCAATGAGGCTGGCCGACTTGCAGAAGAAACTGGGAAATCTGAACAGTGTATATTATGTGAACGCTTTCTAGATAATTATCAGATTATAGAATCTGTTTGAAAAAAACCCTGCAAAACAAGCATTAAACCATAGACCACACTATGTATCTGGTTTTATTTGTACCCCAGAGCTTATGGAACAGTACATAAACGGTTTCAATATTTTTTTAGATCAATAGAAATATCGGCCCAAGTTTGGTATTCTAGCCCCTAATCTAAATAACAACTGAATGACGGCAATCATTGGCCGATTTTGTCATGTGACAGGCTGAGCAACTCTTCGATTGGTCGGGGGTAGACTACTAGACTTGGACCGAAATATCACCAAATTTGATCAAATAGTTTCTGGTAGATGCTTAGTGAATCCAATAATTTAATATTGGTGATGTCTATTTTTTACAAATATAAATATTTTCATTCATTTGAAGCTGGAAATTGTGTTAGCAATTTCAGCTTTAAATGAATGACAAATACTCACAACAATTCAGCAGTAGCCTGCATGGGTTAAGTCAGTTTCCAGGGAATTCAAATGAAGCTTTACGGCGTCATTAGGGCATAAAAGGTTAAAAGGAGTTACTTTGGCTCATTGCCGCTGATCATAATAAATATTGACACGTCATTGAGGTTGTCTCTCAAGGTGGGCTGACAAACACATGCTTACTCATAACGGCATAACTGTTTTTCAAGAGCATTCAATACTATTGCTGGCTCATCTGATTTCACATTCTGATCCTAAGACCTTGTTTGAATCACCAATAAAACAATTTATAGTCACTTGCTTTGATTGGCAGCGTTTTTTTTCTACTTGTGCTTTAATAATCTTTTCAATTGTCTAATAGTTTCGTGTTCAAATTTCTGCAAAATTTTCTGTTCCAATTTGTGACAGTTGTATCAGTATCAATCTGCGACTTTGTAAATTTTCAGATATGACACTCAGCCCTTTCAGCGCTAGGGCCGACTTTTGATCAAAATATTTCTGATGTCCGTAGTCCCATAACATTTAAAAAGTTGATCCCTGCGCTGTAAGAGTAAACATATTTCTAATGGCCGTAGACCCATAGCATAGGTATTAAAATGAAGCAGAAAGAGCTAACTAAGACATTTATGATGATTTCAAATTGAAATAAATGCTTTGGTCTCCATGATTTATATAAAAATAAGTCACTGCTTCAACCCTTAAAGCGCTGAAATATTTTTGTATAAGCCATGGAGACCAAAGGGTTTTATCAATTTGAAATCATCAGAAATGTCTTAGTTAGCTTTGTTTGAATACCTATGTTATGAGTCTACGGCAAATACAAATATTTTAACCATTACACAGCGCTGTGATCGACTTAAGTCATCAGAATTTGACGTCTACAGACGTCAGATTCTGCTGTAAGGGTCAATGCTGGTGTAGGCTACCGTCGGCCCAACATTAAAAGGGAAGTTGCCGTAATACCAGCCGATGGTGACTGCAAAACAACATGGAAAACGGTTCAGAATTGACGTCTGAATTGACGTCTAAATGAACAATTTTTAATAATACTCTATCAAATTTCACGCCAATCTCAAAAATAATGTTTGCAGTAATTAATCAAACTTCGCCCAAATTTACAGGGAAGTTGCCGTAATACCAGCCGATGGTGCCTGCAAAACTACATGGAAAACGGTTGAGAATTGACGTCTAAATAAATAACTTTTAATAATACTCAATCAAATTTTACACCAATCTCATTAATAACTTTTGCAGTAATAGATCAAACTTCGCCCAAATTTACAGGGAAGTTACCGTAATACCAGCCGATGGTGCCTGCAAAATTACATGGAAAACGGTTGAGAATTGACGTCTAAAATACTTAATCAAATTTCACACTAATCTCATTAATAACTTTTGAAGTACGTGCTCAAACTTGACCAACTTTTCAGGGCAGTCGCCGCCATAGCTGCAGGTGATGCCAGCAAAATTACGGGAAAATCGGTTAAGAATTGACGTCTGAATTGACGTCTAAATCAATCAATTTTGAAACACCCAATCATATTTCACATTAATCTCATTAATAACTTTTGAAGTACTCGCTCAAACTTTACTAACTTCTCAGGGCAGTCGCCGTAATAGTTGCAGATGGTGCCTACAAAATCACATGAAAATCGGTTGAGAATTGACTGAGATATCAGCGAAAAACGGGTAAAAATGATGACAAAAATGCCCAGAGATCTGGGAAAACGCATAGTAGACAGTGGGTCTGTGGCTATTGCGACTGTCTTTACATTTCTTTGTTTTTTCGTTTGACAACTTTTGACGTCAGAATCAGACGTCAAAAGCTGTCAAACAGTGAAAATAGGGTGTTTCAAATCTCCCTCAATAAGGGGTATATAGGAAAAGCAATCTTTTCTCGTTCATTTTCAGCTAGGTATCATATCTTGAAAAAAAAAATATATTGGGTCTATGTCGCTGTAGTGTTGGTAATTACTCTCTCACTCCTGGTTACCTGCCCTGTCAGTACGAACTGCTCAGTCACACATGTACGATGGGGGGCACTTACTCAGTGCTGTTTCAATGACGGCCCGCATTTTCAGCGCTCTGGCGACGTGGAAACAGTGTTGTTCCAGTGCATCACATTAATAACTTTTGGAATACTTGATCAAACTTCACCAAATTTACAGGGCAGTCGCCGTAATGGCTGCGAATGGTGTGTGCAAAATTACATGTGAAGCGGTTGAGAATTGACTGAGATATCAGCAAAATATGCTCCGACGGCGTTGCTGCAATGTTGGTTCAGTGTTTTGCATTAATAACTTTTGAAGTACTCAATGAAACTTCGCCAAATTTACAGGGCAGTTGCCGTAATACCAGCCGATGGTGACTGCAAAACAACATATGGAAAACGGTTGAGAATTGACGTCTGAATTGACGTCTAAATGAATAACTTTTAATAATACTCAATCAAATTTCACGCCAATCTCAATAACTTTTGCACTAATTAATCAAACTCCATTAAATTTATAGGGAAGTTGCCGTAATACCAGCCGATGGTGCCTCCAAACTTACATGGAAAACGGTTGAGAATTGACGTCTAAATAAATAACATTTAAAATAATCAATCAAATTTCGCACTAATCTCATTAATAACTTTTAAAGTACTTAATCAAACTTTGCCATATTTACAATACTCAATCAAATTTCACACTAATCTCATTAATAACTTTTGAAGTACTAGCTCAAACTTTACCAACTTTTCAGGGCAGTCGCCGTCATAGCTGCAGATGATGCCTGCAAAATTACGGGAAAATCGGTTAAGAATTGACATTTAAATTAATAAATTTTGAAACACCCAATCATATTTCACATTAATCTCATTAATAACTTTTGAAGTACTCGCTCAAACTTTACTAACTTCTCAGGGCAGTCGCCGTAATAGTTGCAGATGGTGCCTGCAAAATCACATGAAAATCGGTTCAGAATTGACTGAGATATCAGCGAAAAACGGGTAAAAATGATGACAAAAATGCCCAGAGATCTGTGAAAACTCATTGTAGACAGTGGGTCTATGGCCATTGCGACTGTCTTGGCATTTCTTTGTTTTTTCGCTTGGCAACTTTGACGTCAGAATCAGACGTCAAAAGCTGTCAAACAGTGAAAATAGGGTGTTTCAAGTCTCCCTCAATAAGGGGTATATCGGAAAAGCAATCTTTTCTCTTTCATTTTCAGCTAGGTATCATATCTTAAAAATATATATATATATATATTGGGTATATGTCGCTGTAGGTTGTTATTTACTCTCTCACTTTTTGGCGACCTGCCCTGTCAGTTCGAACTGCTCAGTCACACATGTACGATGGGGGGCACTTTTCAGCGCTCTTGCGACGTGGAAACAGTGTTGTTTCAGTGCATCACATTAATAACTTTTGGAATACTCTATTAAACTTCACTAAATTTACAGGGCAGTCGCCGTAATGGCTGCGAATGGTGTGTGCAAAATTACATGTGAAACGGTTGAGAATTGACTGAGATATCAACGAGAAACTCTCCGCCGGCGTTGCTACAATGTTGGCTCAGTGCTTTGCATTAATAACTTTGGAAGTAATCAATGAAACTTCGCCAAATTTACAGGGCAGTTGCCGTAATACCAGCCGATGGTGGTAACTACAAATCAACATGGAAAACGGTTGAGAATTGACGTCTGAATTGATAGTGTAGGCTCATATGTCACATATAACACTTTCGTGCATTTTGTTTGTTAAAATTGATTTTTCACTTGATTCCGACTCAAAATATCATGAAAAAGAGGGATTGCATTTTTTTATAGGCCGAGAAAATGGTCCAAAATGGCGAAATCCAAGATGGCCGTTAACGTATAAAAAAATGAACATTTTTGCCAATAATTTTGCAATTACATACGCTAGAGACATACATAATATGTCTATTCTTATGTTTTAAGGTATGAGAAAGCAATATCTGTCATTTGTTTTTAGAAAAAAATATTGTAAAGTCTATATTTATGCAAATATACGCAAGAACAAGCGAATATCTGCGACTGCAACTAACATTGTTTTGGCTGATAGATTTTTTTTCTGTTTTGATTATGCTTGGATGGTTCCCCTATGGTGATATCTGGGCGGATGTGGAGCTCTCTTCCTTGTGGGTGTTTTGTAAAACATGAAATTCAAAATGGCTGCCATGAAATCACTGAAGTAAATATTTTGAGCAACAAACCATAATATTTTTATCATAATATTTTTATCAGGATACAATAAAACAAATCCTACAATCATTCAACATTTTTATAATGCCTAAAATGCTACGATAAGCTTTATTATATATATTCCCTAGTAAATTACATACCGGCACATATATTCATTATTTGTGTGTACTAAACCTACGCGTTACCCTTAAACATAACCAACTGCTTGATAGGTTAGGATATGAACCAATCTATCAAGAGGGTGTAATTTTTCAGATACACTGAGGGTCTCCTTCCCAATGGGGGCTTTATAATGTCATTTCAATGTCAAATCAAATAAAAGCTTAATAAATTATTCCAATCTGGTATATTCTGCGCATAATTATCATTCTGAATTGCAAGACGTCAGCTGCGCAACTAGCACTTCTGGAGGCCAAAATGGTAAGTGCTGTCATGTTACATACTAAATAAGAAGAGTGGAAAAATAACTGAACTATTTTTCATATTTAGATATTTACACAGATGCTAAAAGATATTAATAACTCGGTGCTATATATAGATTATTTGCAAAATGTCAACAACAAGGTCATACCATACTGTTTTTTTCAAAACCGTCTCAAAGCACTTGCACAACTTGACCCCAAAAAAGATTGCTCTACATATTAATAGAAAGGGGTAGGCATATGCTACAGAAAAAAAAGATGTATATCGGTTCGGGTTGCAGGGTTGGCCTTTACAGTAAAAAACAAATATCATACCAAGAACAGCCTATACTAAGGTCATTGCAAAGTCCAATAATAGCTCATCATACATAAAACAATTATTACGCAATTCTGGCATTTAGTTGTCATACAAGTCTAAACTATCCTCCGTAAATGATATTTAATTCATTTGTAGCATTCAATTCATTATTTTAGCTAGGCCTATTTTTCTCTTCCAATTTTGGTAGAGTTGAAACTAACATTGCTCATAATGTGATGGCAAAAGGTGGCAGTACCGTCTGTATATTGCATTGCTGTTGTGGTATCCCTGGAATGTAAGTTAGGAGCAGGCCTAATGTATCCTTGTGGCACGTATGTCTGAAAAATTTACCCAACATTTTTGTGAGTTTGATGTAAAGATGAACTTAACTGACCTGGCCTCGAGCTACTTAGCGTTAGAGTTATTGCCCTACTACGATACATATTAATTTATTGCAGAATATTATTTATAATAAATAAATGTACGGTACATTATAAAATTTGAATGAGTAAATCTGAAATGAAAGAAAAAATAATCTGAAATGAAAGAAAATTATTATCTAATCGTTAGTTTTTCAAGAGCTGTTATAGCTATGACAATGATTGTGTAATGCCATTATCTTTAAATGTATATTGCAAACTATATTGTGTAATTACGGATCTTGTCAATAACTTTATGAAAATTATTCTCGATACATTTAATTCAATGGTACCTCAATACTATAAGATAGATATAGAGATGTAGTTATATTATGTAATGCAACACATGTGTGAAACGTGAATCCAAAGTACGCACAGAGTCGAAGCCTCTTTTTAATAGTTGATCCGGAGAACCACTCTCAGAAACACTCTAAACATACTTTGTTTTTATTATCTTCTTTTTCGATATATATTTAGAGAAATGATAGTTCCGATAATATAATCAGCAATATATTAAACATTCCAACTGGTATTGTTATGTCGGATAAATGAAGTAGGCGAATCAGGCAGATGCTATTATAATCATGAAACACTTATTATACAATCATTGCATGAATCTATGCACATATAATATGGTGCTAGTAACATAAAGTAAATCATGTTACATATTTGCGTAGTGGTAAGAATAACAGTTTAATAAGTTTGTCATATTACATTATTTGACTACTAGAATTAAACAAAAATTGTAACCTTTACGTGCTTTTTGTGGCAGCATTTTTAATAATATTATTATATAACTTCATGTTCGACATGTTTGAGGTCACGACTCGAGTGGAGTTTCAAAAATGTGATATTGACGTTTGAATCACAGACTGTTTAAATTTCTACATTATCGTTATATATTATCACTAAAACAAATTGGAATTTACTTTGTGCCAGAATGTAATTTTATTAACTGAAAATCACATGTACTGCATATTCAAGGGTCAATAAAATAACCCAGCTGTAATATGTGTTTATTCAAAGGCTGCTTTGTGTTTCGAACATTACATATAGGTGAGTGTGATGTGCAAAAAGCAGGATTTTCATGTTTTTAGACAGTCACAGAATGTTTGTTAAAACTGTTAGGCTATCCCGAGCATTGTGTCTATTCAGAAAGGGTGTGTTATCGTCCAAACCTGTGTAGGCCTTTTACATGATATGTTTTCTCCCGAAACTGTATAGGGCCTAGTTATTTTCGATAAAATTTGTATATTCAAAGGTATATTTTTGGCCACAAATGTATATTCAAATCTAAGGGTTCGACCATCCTGTCTGCACACCGAACCCAAATTTTCACCTAGTGCCCTATCCCCTATCGGGGAATAACCTCTTGAGCAGAGCACCTCCTGGTTAGATGTATCAGATGGCACTGCTCTCCACACATGTATCATAAATTTGTTCAAGGCCTAGCACACAGCCTCTAGGACACGTAGCAAATATCCTATGCTATGTTTTTATATTTTTTTGGTTTAAATCGAAACAAATGAAGTTTGAACTGTTTATTTCTAAAATATAACGGTGTTAGCAGTTTTCTCGCCCTAAAAACTATACAAATCGATATATTATACATGTTTTTGTGTTCATTATTTTAAAAGTTATGGTGAAATAGATAATATCTTGGAAACATGGTGGCCATTTTGGATTTAGTCAATTTTCATAGATTTAAAGAGTTAGAAAAAATACAATCCTTTTTTTTCTAATCACTACTATGTTCCAAATCGGAATAAACAAAAAAATCACTTTTAACAAACATTTTGCACGAAAATACACAAGGGCATATACTATGACGTCTAAATGAATAACTTTTAATAATACTCAATCAAATTTCACGCCAATCTCATTAATAACTTTTGAAGTAATTAATCAAACTCCGTCAAATTTACAGGGCAGTTGCCGTAATACCAGCCGATGGTGCCTGCAAAATTACATGGAGAACGGTTGAGAATTGACGTCTGAATTGATGTCTCAATGAACAACTTTTAATAATACTCAATCAAATTTCACATCAATCTCATTAATAACTTTTGAAGTAATTAATCAAACTTTGCCAAATTTACAGGGAAGTTGCCGTAACACCAGTCGATAGTGCCTGCAAAATTACATGGAGAACGGTTGAGAATTGACATCTGAATTGACGTCTAAATGAATAACTTTTGAAATATTCAATCAAATTTCACACTAATCTCATTAATATCTTTTGAAGTACTTGCTCAAACTTTACCAACTGTCCAGGGCAGTCGCCGCCATAGCTGCAGATGATGCCTGCAAAATTACGGGTAAATCGGTTAAGAATTGACGTCTGCATTGACGTCTAAATTAATCAATTTTAAAATTCCCAATCATATTTCACATTATTCTCATTAATAACTTTTGACGTACTCGCTTAAACTTTACTAACTTCTCAGGGCAGTCGCCGTGATAGTTGCAGATGGTGCCTGCAAAATTACGTGAAAATCGATTGAAAATTGACTGATATATCAGCGAAAAACTGGTAAAAATGATGACAAAAATGCCCAGAGATCTGTGAAAACGCATTGTAGACAGTGGGTCTGTGGCTATTGCGACTGTCTTGGCATTTCTTTCTTTTTTCGTTTGACGACTTTTGACGTCAGAAACAGGCGGCAAAACCCGTCAAACAGTGAAAATAGGGTGTTTCAAATCTCCCACAATAAGGGGTATATCGGAAAAGCAATCTTTTCTCGTTCATTTTCAGCTAGGTATCATATCTTAAAAAAAAATTTTAAAAAAAAATATATTGGGTTTATGTCGCTTTAGTGTTGGTAATTACTCTCTCACTTCTGGCGACCTGCCCTGTCAGTTCGAACTGCTCAGTCACACATGTACGATGGGGGGCACTTACTCAGTGCTGTTTCAATGACGGCCCGCATTTTCAGCGCTCTGGCAACGTGGAAACAGTGTTGATTCAGTGCATCACATTAATAACTTTTGGAATACTCGATTAAACTTCACCAAATTTACAGGGCAGTCGCCGTAATGGCTGCGAATGGTGTGTGCAAAATTACATGTGAAACGGTTGAGAATTGACTGAGAAATCAACGAAAAACGCTCCGCCAACGTTGCTGCAATATTGGCTAAGTGCTTTGCATTACTAACTTTTGAAGTAGTCAATGTAGCTTCGCCAAATTTACAGGGCAGTTGCCGTAATATCAGCCGATGGTGCCTGCAAAATTACATGGAGAACGGTTGAGAATTGACGTCTCAATTGATGTCTCAATGAATAACTTTTAATAATACTCAATCGAATTTCACACCAATCTCATTAATAACTTTTGCAGTAATTTATCAAACTTCGCCAAATTCACAGGGAAGTTGCCGTAATAGCAGCCGATAGTGCCTACAAAATTACATGGCAAACGATTGAGAATTGACGTCTGAATTGACGTCTAAATAAATAACTTTTAAAATAATCAATCAAATTTCACACTAATCTCATTAATAACTTTTAAAGTGCTTAATCAAACTTCGCCATATTTACAGGGCTGTTGCCGTAGTACCAGCCGATGGTGCCTGCAAAACTACATGAACAACGGTTGAGAATTGACGTCTGAATTGACGTCTAAATGAAGAACTTTTGAAATACTTAATCAAATTTCACACTAATCTCATTAATAACTTTTGAAGTACTTGCTCAAACTTGACCAACTTTTCAGGGCAGTCGCTGTCATAGCTGCAAATGATGCCTGCAAAATTACGGGAAAATCGGTTAAGAATTGAGGTCTGAATTGACGTCTAAATTAATAAATTTTGAAATTCCCACTCATATTTCACAATAATCTCATTATTAACTTTTGAAGTACTCGCTCAAACTTTACTATCTTCTCAGGGCAGTCGCCGTAATAGTTGCAGATGGTGCCTGCAAAATTACATGAACAGCGGTTGAGAATTGACTGAGATATCCGCGAAAAACGGGTAAAATTATGACAAAAATGACCAAAGATCTGTGAAAACGCATTGTAGACAGTGGGTCTGTGGCTATTGCGACTGTCTTGCCATTTCTTTGTTTTTTCGTTTGACAACTTTTGACGACAGAATCAGACGTCAAAAACCGTCAAACAGTGAAAATAGGGTGTTTCAAATCTCCCTCAATAAGGGGTATATCGGAAAAAGCAATCTTTTCTCGTTCATTTTCAGCTAGGTGGCATATCTTAAAAAAAGGAAAAAAAACAAAAAAACAAAAAATATTGGGTCTATGTCGCTGTAGTGTTGGTAATTACTCTCTCACTTCTGGCGACCTGCCCTGTCAGCTCGAACTGCTCAGTCACACATGTACGATGGGGGGCACTTACTCAGTGCTGTTTCAATGACGGCCCGCATTTTCAGCGCTCTGGCAACGTGGAAACAGTGTTGTTTCAGTGTATCACATTAATAACTTTTGGAATACTCGATCAAACTTCACCAAATTCACAGGGCAGTTGCCGTAATACCAGCCGATGGTGCCTGCAAAATTACAAGGAGAACGGTTGAGAATTGACGTCTGAATTGATGTCTAAATGAATAACTTTTAATAAAACTCAATCAAATTTCACACCAATCTCATTAATAACTTTTGCAGTAATAAACCAAACTTCGCCAAATTTACAGGGAAGTTGCCGTAATACCAGCCGATGATGCCTACAAAATTACATGGAAAACGGTTATGAATTGACGTCTGAATTGACGTCTAAATGAATAACTTTTTAAAAAATCAATCAAATTTCACACTAATCTCATTAATAACTTTTAAAGTGCTTGATCAAACTTCGCCATATTTACAGGGCAGTTGCCGTAATACCAACCGATGGTGCGTGTAAATTTATATGGAAAACGGTTGAGAATTGACGTCTGAATTGACGTCTAAATGAATAGCTTTTGAAATACTCAATCGAATTTCACACTAATCTCATTGATAACTTTTGAAGTACTTGCTCAAACTTTACCAACTTTTCAGAGCAGTCGCCGCCATAGCTGCAGATGATGCCTGCAAAATTACGGGAAAATCGGATAAGAATTGACGTCTGCATTGACGTCTAAATTAATTCATTTTAAAATTTCCAATCATATTTCACATTAATCTCATTAATAACTTTTGACGTACTCGCTTAAACTTGACGTACTCAGTGTATCACATTAATAACTTTTGGAATACTCGATCAAACTTCACCAAATTTACAGGGTAGTCGCCGTAGTGGCTGCGAATGATGTGTGCAAAATTACATGTGAAACGGTTGAGAATTGACTGAGAAATCAACGAAAAACGCTCCGCCGGCGTTGCTACAATGTTGGCTAAGTGCTTTGCATTACTAACTTTTGAAGTAGTCAATGTAGCTTCGCCAAATTTACAGGGAAGTTGCCGTAATACCAGCCGATGATGCCTACAAAATTAGATGGAAAACGGTTATGAATTGACGTCTGAATTGACGTCTAAATGAATAACTTTTTAAAAAATCAATCAAATTTCACACTAATCTCATTAATAACTTTTAAAGTGCTTGATCAAACTTCGCCATATTTACAGGGCAGTTGCTGTAATACCAACCGATGGTGCGTGTAAATTTATATGGAAAACGGTTGAGAATTGACGTCTGAATTGACGTCTAAATGAATAGCTTTTGAAATACTCAATCGAATTTCACACTAATCTCATTGA
The DNA here is from genome assembly GCA_964017125.1 of Flabesymbios commensalis. Lineage (NCBI taxonomy): Eukaryota > Metazoa > Annelida > Polychaeta > Terebellida > Flabelligeridae > Flabesymbios > Flabesymbios commensalis. The sequence continues at coordinate 106,056,118 of OZ024904.1, read as the reverse complement.
TAACTTTTGAAGTACTCGCTCAAACTTTACCAACTTTTCAGAGCAGTCGCCGCCATAGCTGCAGATGATGCCTGCAAAATTACGGGAAAATCGGTTAAGAATTGACGTCTGCATTGACGTCCAAATTAATTCATTTTAAAATTCCCAATCATATTTCACATTAATCTCATTAATAACTTTTGACGTACATGCTTAAACTATACTATCTTCTCAGGGCAGTCGCCGTGCTAGTTGCAGATGGTGCCTGCAAAATTACGTGAAAATCGATTGAAAATTGACTGATATATCAGCGAAAAACTGGTAAAAATGATGACAAAAATGCCCAGAGATCTGTGAAAACGCATTGTAGACAGTGGGTCTGTGGCTATTGCGACTGTCTTGGCATTTCTTTCTTTTTTCGTTTGACGACTTTTGACGTCAGAAACAGACGGCAAAACCCGACAAACAGTGAAAATAGGGTGTTTCAAATCTCCCACAATAAGGGGTATATCGGAAAAGCAATCTTTTCTCGTTCATTTTCAGCTAGGTATCATATCTTTAAAAAAAAATTAAAAAAAAATATATTGGGTTTATGTCGCTGTAGTGTTGGTAATCACTCTCTCACTTCTGGCGACCTGCCCTGTCAGGTCGAACTGCTCAGTCACACATGTACGATGGGGGGCACTTACTCAGTGCTGTTTCAATGACGGCCCGCATTTTCAGCGCTCTGGCAACGTGGAAACAGTGTTGTTTCAGTGCATCCCATTAATAACTTTTGGAATACTCGATTAAACTTCACCAAATTTACAGGGCAGTCGCCATAATGGCTGCGAATGGTGTGTGCAAAATTACATGTGAAACGGTTGAGAATTTACTGAGAAATCAACGAAAAACGCTCCGCCAACATTGCTGCAATATTGGCTAAGTGCTTTGCATTACTAACTTTTGAAGTAGTCAATGTAGCTTCGCCAAATTTACAGGGCAGTTGCCGTAATATCAGCCGATGGTGCCTGCAAAATTACATGGAGAACGGTTGAGAATTGACGTCTGAATTGATGTCTCAATGAATAACTTTTAATAATACTCAATCGAATTTCACACCAATCTCATTAATAACTTTTGCAGTAATTTATCAAACTTCGCCAAATTTACAGGGAAGTTGCCGTAATAGCAGCCGATAGTGCCTACAAAATTACATGGCAAACGATTGAGAATTGACGTCTGAATTGACGTCTAAATAAATAACTTTTAAAATAATCAATCAAATTTCACACTAATCTCATTAATAACTTTTAAAGTGCTTAATCAAACTTCGCCATATTTACAGGGCTGTTGCCGTAATACCAGCGGATGGTGCCTGCAAAACTACATGAACAACGGTTGAGAATTGACGTCTGAATTGACGTCTAAATGAAGAACTTTTGAAATACTTAATCAAATTTCACACTAATCTCATTAATAACTTTTGAAGTACTTGCTCAAACTTGACCAACTTTTCAGGGCAGTCGCTGTCATAGCTGCAAATGATGCCTGCAAAATTACGGGAAAATCGGTTAAGAATTGAGGTCTGAATTGACGTCTAAATTAATAAATTTTGAAATTCCCACTCATATTTCACAATAATCTCATTATTAACTTTTGAAGTACTCGCTCAAACTTTACTATCTTCTCAGGGCAGTCGCCGTAATAGTTGCAGATGGTGCCTGCAAAATTACATGAACAGCGGTTGAGAATTGACTGAGATATCCGCAAAAAACGGGTAAAATTATGACAAAAATGACCAAAGATCTGTGAAAACGCATTGTAGACAGTGGGTCTGTGGCTATTGCGACTGTCTTGCCATTTCTTTGTTTTTTCGTTTGACAACTTTTGACGACAGAATCAGACGTCAAAAACCGTCAAACAGTGAAAATAGGGTGTTTCAAATCTCCCTCAATAAGGGGTATATCGGAAAAAGCAATCTTTTCTCGTTCATTTTCAGCTAGGTGGCATATCTTAAAAAAAGGAAAAAAAACAAAAAAACAAAAAATATTGGGTCTATGTCGCTGTAGTGTTGGTAATTACTCTCTCACTTCTGGCGACCTGCCCTGTCAGCTCGAACTGCTCAGTCACACATGTACGATGGGGGGCACTTACTCAGTGCTGTTTCAATGACGGCCCGCATTTTCAGCGCTCTGGCAACGTGGAAACAGTGTTGTTTCAGTGTATCACATTAATAACTTTTGGAATACTCGATCAAACTTCACCAAATTTACAGGGCAGTCGCCGCAATGGCTGCGAATGGTGTGTGCAAAATTACATGTGAAACGGTTGAGAATTGACTGAGAAATCAACGAAAAACGCTCCGCCGACGTTGCTACAATGTTGGCTAAGTGTTTTGCATTACTAACTTTTGAAGTTTTCAATGTAGCTTCGCCAAATTTACAGGGCAGTTGCCGTAATACCAGCCGATGGTGCCTGCAAAATTAGAAGGAGAACGGTTGAGAATTGACGTCTGAATTGATGTCTAAATGAATAACTTTTAATAAAACTCAATCAAATTTCACACCAATCTCATTAATAACTTTTGCAGTAATAAACCAAACTTCGCCAAATTTACAGGGAAGTTGCCGTAATACCAGCCGATGATGCCTACATAATTACATGGAAAACGGTTAGGAGTTGACGTCTGAATTGACGTCTAAATGAATAACTTTTTAAAAAATCAATCAAATTTCACATTAATCTCATTAATAACTTTTAAAGTACTTGATCAAACTTCGCCATATTTACAGGGCAGTTGCCGTAATACCAACCGATGGTGCGTGTAAATTTATATGGAAAACGGTTGAGAATTGACGTCTGAATTGACGTCTAAATGAATAGCTTTTGAAATACTCAATCAAATTTCACACTAATCTCATTGATAACTTTTGAAGTACTTTACCAACTTTTCAGAGCAGTCGCCGCCATAGCAGCAGATGATGCCTGCAAAATTACGGGAAAATTGGTTAAGAATTGACGTCTGAATTGACGTCTAAATTAATAAATTTTAAAATTCCCAATCATATTTCACATTAATCTCATTAATAACTTTTGACGTACTCGCTCAAACTTTACTAACTTCTCAGGGCAGTCGCCGTGATAGTTGAAGATGGTGCCTGCAAAATTACGAGAAAATCGGTTAAGAATTGACGTCTGCATTGACGTCTAAATTAATCAATTTTAAAATTCCCAATCATATTTCACATTAATCTCATTAATAACTTTTGACGTACTCGCTCAAACTTTACTAACTTCTCAGGGCAGTCGCCGTGATAGTTGAAGATGGTGCCTGCAAAATTACGAGAAATTGGTTAAGAATTGACGTCTGAATTGACGTTCAAATTAATAAATTTTAAAATTCCCAATCATATTTCACATTAATCTCATTAATAACTATCGACGTACTCGCTCAAACTTTACTAACTTCTCAGGGCAGTCGCCGTGATAGTTGAAGATGGTGCCTGCACAATTACGTGAAAATCGGTTGAGAATTGACTGATATATCAGCAAAAAACGGTAAAAACCCGTCAAACAGTGAAAATAGGTTGTTTCAAATCTCCCTCAATAAGGGGTATATCGGAAAAGCAATCTTTTCTCGTTCATTTCCAGCTAGGTATCATATCTTAGAAAAAAAAAATATATATATTGGGTCTATGTCGCTGTAGTGTTGGTAATTACTCTCCCACTTCTGGCGACCTGCCCTGTCAGGTCGAACTGCTCAGTCACACATGTACGATGGGGGGCACTTACTCAGTGCTGTTTCAATGACGGCCCGCATTTTCAGCGCTCTGGCAACGTGGAAACAGTGTTGTTTCAGTGTATCACATTAATAACTTTTGGAATACTCGATCAAACTTCACCAAATTTACAGGACAGTCGCCGTAATGGCTGCGAATGGTGTGTGCAAAATTACATGTGAAACGGTTGAGAATTTACTGAGAAATCAACGAAAAACGCTCCGCCAACATTGCTGCAATATTGGCTAAGTGCTTTGCATTACTAACTTTTGAAGTAGTCAATGTAGCTTCGCCAAATTTACAGGGCAGTTGCCGTAATATCAGCCGATGGTGCCTGCAAAATTACATGGAGAACGGTTGAGAATTGACGTCTGAATTGATGTCTCAATGAATAACTTTTAATAATACTCAATCGAATTTCACACCAATCTCATTAATAACTTTTGCAGTAATTTATCAAACTTCGCCAAATTTACAGGGAAGTTGCCGTAATAGCAGCCGATAGTGCCTACAAAATTACATGGCAAACGATTGAGAATTGACGTCTGAATTGACGTCTAAATAAATAACTTTTAAAATAATCAATCAAATTTCACACTAATCTCATTAATAACTTTTAAAGTGCTTAATCAAACTTCGCCATATTTACAGGGCTGTTGCCGTAATACCAGCGGATGGTGCCTGCAAAACTACATGAACAACGGTTGAGAATTGACGTCTGAATTGACGTCTAAATGAAGAACTTTTGAAATACTTAATCAAATTTCACACTAATCTCATTAATAACTTTTGAAGTACTTGCTCAAACTTGACCAACTTTTCAGGGCAGTCGCTGTCATAGCTGCAAATGATGCCTGCAAAATTACGGGAAAATCGGTTAAGAATTGAGGTCTGAATTGACGTCTAAATTAATAAATTTTGAAATTCCCACTCATATTTCACAATAATCTCATTATTAACTTTTGAAGTACTCGCTCAAACTTTACTATCTTCTCAGGGCAGTCGCCGTAATAGTTGCAGATGGTGCCTGCAAAATTACATGAACAGCGGTTGAGAATTGACTGAGATATCCGCAAAAAACGGGTAAAATTATGACAAAAATGACCAAAGATCTGTGAAAACGCATTGTAGACAGTGGGTCTGTGGCTATTGCGACTGTCTTGCCATTTCTTTGTTTTTTCGTTTGACAACTTTTGACGACAGAATCAGACGTCAAAAACCGTCAAACAGTGAAAATAGGGTGTTTCAAATCTCCCTCAATAAGGGGTATATCGGAAAAAGCAATCTTTTCTCGTTCATTTTCAGCTAGGTGGCATATCTTAAAAAAAGGAAAAAAAACAAAAAAACAAAAAATATTGGGTCTATGTCGCTGTAGTGTTGGTAATTACTCTCTCACTTCTGGCGACCTGCCCTGTCAGCTCGAACTGCTCAGTCACACATGTACGATGGGGGGCACTTACTCAGTGCTGTTTCAATGACGGCCCGCATTTTCAGCGCTCTGGCAACGTGGAAACAGTGTTGTTTCAGTGTATCACATTAATAACTTTTGGAATACTCGATCAAACTTCACCAAATTTACAGGGTAGTCGCCGTAGTGGCTGCGAATGGTGTGTGCAAAATTACATGTGAAACGGTTGAGAATTGACTGAGAAATCAACGAAAAACGCTCCGCCGACGTTGCTACAATGTTGGCTAAGTGTTTTGCATTACTAACTTTTGAAGTTTTCAATGTAGCTTCGCCAAATTTACAGGGCAGTTGCCGTAATACCAGCCGATGGTGCCTGCAAAATTAGAAGGAGAACGGTTGAGAATTGACGTCTGAATTGATGTCTAAATGAATAACTTTTAATAAAACTCAATCAAATTTCACACCAATCTCATTAATAACTTTTGCAGTAATAAACCAAACTTCGCCAAATTTACAGGGAAGTTGCCGTAATACCAGCCGATGATGCCTACATAATTACATGGAAAACGGTTAGGAGTTGACGTCTGAATTGACGTCTAAATGAATAACTTTTTAAAAAATCAATCAAATTTCACATTAATCTCATTAATAACTTTTAAAGTACTTGATCAAACTTCGCCATATTTACAGGGCAGTTGCCGTAATACCAACCGATGGTGCGTGTAAATTTATATGGAAAACGGTTGAGAATTGACGTCTGAATTGACGTCTAAATGAATAGCTTTTGAAATACTCAATCAAATTTCACACTAATCTCATTGATAACTTTTGAAGTACTTTACCAACTTTTCAGAGCAGTCGCCGCCATAGCAGCAGATGATGCCTGCAAAATTACGGGAAAATTGGTTAAGAATTGACGTCTGAATTGACGTCTAAATTAATAAATTTTAAAATTCCCAATCATATTTCACATTAATCTCATTAATAACTTTTGACGTACTCGCTCAAACTTTACTAACTTCTCAGGGCAGTCGCCGTGATAGTTGAAGATGGTGCCTGCAAAATTACGAGAAAATCGGTTAAGAATTGACGTCTGCATTGACGTCTAAATTAATCAATTTTAAAATTCCCAATCATATTTCACATTAATCTCATTAATAACTTTTGACGTACTCGCTCAAACTTTACTAACTTCTCAGGGCAGTCGCCGTGATAGTTGAAGATGGTGCCTGCAAAATTACGAGAAATTGGTTAAGAATTGACGTCTGAATTGACGTTCAAATTAATAAATTTTAAAATTCCCAATCATATTTCACATTAATCTCATTAATAACTATCGACGTACTCGCTCAAACTTTACTAACTTCTCAGGGCAGTCGCCGTGATAGTTGAAGATGGTGCCTGCACAATTACGTGAAAATCGGTTGAGAATTGACTGATATATCAGCAAAAAACGGTAAAAACCCGTCAAACAGTGAAAATAGGTTGTTTCAAATCTCCCTCAATAAGGGGTATATCGGAAAAGCAATCTTTTCTCGTTCATTTCCAGCTAGGTATCATATCTTAGAAAAAAAAAATATATATATTGGGTCTATGTCGCTGTAGTGTTGGTAATTACTCTCCCACTTCTGGCGACCTGCCCTGTCAGGTCGAACTGCTCAGTCACACATGTACGATGGGGGGCACTTACTCAGTGCTGTTTCAATGACGGCCCGCATTTTCAGCGCTCTGGCAACGTGGAAACAGTGTTGTTTCAGTGTATCACATTAATAACTTTTGGAATACTCGATCAAACTTCACCAAATTTACAGGGTAGTCGCCGTAATGGCTGCGAATGGTGTGTGCAAAATTACATGTGAAACGGTTGAGAATTGACTGAGAAATCAACGAAAAACGCTCCGCCGACGTTGCTACAATGTTGGCTAAGTGCTTTGCATTACTAACTTTTGAAGTAGTCAATGTAGCTTCGCCAAATTTACAGGGCAGTTGCCGTAATACCAGCCGATGGTGCCTGCAAAACTACATGGAAAACGGTTGAGAATTGACGTCTGAATTGACGTCTAAATGAATAACTTTTAATAATACTCAATCAAATTTCACACCAATCTCATTAATAACTTTTGCAGTAATTGATCAATCTTCGCCAAATTTACAGGGCAGTTGCCGTAATACCAGTCGATGGTGCCTGCAAAATTACATGGAGAACGATTGTGAATTGACATCTGAATTGACGTCTAAATGAATAACTTTTGAAATATTCAATCAAATTTCACACTAATCTCATTAATATCTTTTGAAGTACTTGCTCAAACTTTACCAACTGTCCAGGGCAGTCGCCGCCATATGATGATGCCTGCAAAATTACGGGAAAATTGGTTAAGAATTGACGTCTGAATTGACGTCTAAATTAATAAATTTTAAAATTCCCAATCATATTTCACATTAATCTCATTAATAACTTTTGACGTACTCGCTCAAACTTTACTAACTTCTCAGGGCAGTCGCCGTGATAGTTGAATATGGTGCCTGCAAAATTACGAGAAAATTGGTTAAGAATTGACGTCTGAATTGACGTCTAAATTAATCAATTTTAAAATTCCCAATCATATTTCACATTAATCTCATTAATAACTTTCGACGTACTCGCTCAAACTTTACTAACTTCTCAGGGCAGTCGCCGTGATAGTTGAAGATGGTGCCTGCACAATTACGTAAAAATCGGTTGAGAATTGACTGATATATCAGCAAAAAACGGTAAAAACCCGTCAAACAGTGAAAATAGGGTGTTTCAAATCTCCCTCAATAAGGGGTATATCGTAAAAGAAATCTTTTCTCGTTCATTTTCAGCTAGGTATCATATCTTAAAAAAAAAAAAAAAAAAAATATTGCGTCTATGTCGCTGTAGTGTTGGTAATTACTCTCCCACTTCTGGCGACCTGCCCTGTCAGGTCGAACTGTTCAGTCACACATGTACGATGGGGGGCACTTACTCAGTGCTGTTTCAATGACGGCCCGCATTTTCAGCGCTCTGGCAACGTGGAAACAGTGTTGTTTCAGTGTATCACATTAATAACTTTTGGAATACTCGATCAAACTTCACCAAATTTACAGGGTAGTCGCCGTAATGGCTGCGAATGGTGTGTGCGAAATTACATGTGAAACGGTTGAGAATTGACTGAAAAATCAACGAAAAACCCTCCGCCGACGGTGTTACAATGTTGGCTAAGTGCTTTGCATTACTAACTTTTGAAGTAGTCAATGTAGCTTCGCCAAATTTACAGGGCAGTTGCCGTAATACCAGCCGATGGTGCCTGCAAAATTACAAGGAGAACGGTTGAGAATTGACGTCTGAATTGATGTCTAAATGAATAACTTTTAATAAAACTCAATCAAATTTCACACCAATCTCAATAATAACTTTTGCAGTAATAAACCAAACTTTGCCAAATTTACAGGGAAGTTGCCGTAATACCAGCCGATGATGCCTACAAAATTACATGGAAAACGGTTATGAATTGACGTCTGAATTGACGTCGAAATGAATAACTTTTTAAAAAATCAATCAAATTTCACACTAATCTCATTAATAACTTTTAAAGTACTTGATTAAACTTCGCCATATTTACAGGGCAGTTGCCGTAATACCAACCGATGGTGCGTGTAAATTTATATGGAAAACGGTTGAGAATTGACGTCTGAATTGACGTCTAAATGAATAGCTTTTGAAATACTCAATCAAATTTCACACTAATCTCATTGATAACTTTTGAAGTACTTGCTCAAACTTTACCAACTTTTCAGAGCAGTCGCCGCCATAGCAGCAGATGATGCCTGCAAAATTACCGGAAAATTGGTTAAGAATTGACGTCTGAATTGACATCTAAATTAATAAATTTTAAAATTCTCAATCATATTTCACATTAATCTCATTAATAACTTTTGACGTACTCACTCAAACTTTACTAACTTCTCAGGGCAGTCGCCGTGATAGTTGAAGATGGTGCCTGCAAAATTACGAGAAAATCGGTTAAGAATTGACGTCTGCATTGACGTCTAAATTAATCAATTTTAAAATTCCCAATCATATTTCACATTAATCTCATTAATAACTTTTGACGTACTCACTCAAACTTTACTAACTTCTCAGGGCAGTCGCCGTGATAGTTGCAGATGGTGCCTGCAAAATTACGTGAAAATCGATTGAAAATTGACTGATATATCAGCGAAAAACGGGTAAAAATAATGACAAAAATACCCAGAGATCTGTGAAAACGCATTGTAGACAGTGGGTCTGTGGCTATTGCGACTGTCTTGGCATTTCTTTCTTTTTTCGTTTGACGACTTTTGACGTCAGAAACAGACGTCAAAACCTGTCAAACAGTGAAAATAGGGTGTTTAAAATCTCCCACAATAAGGGGTATATCGGAAAAGCAATCTTTTGTCGTTCATTTTCAGCTAGGTATCATATCTTAAATTTTTTTTTTTTTTTTAAATATATTGGGTTTATGTCGCTTTAGTGTTGGTAATTACTCTCTCACTTCTGGCGACCTGCCCTGTCAGTTCGAACTGCTCAGTCACACATGTACGATGGGGGGCACTTACTCAGTGCTGTTTCAATGACGGCCCGCATTTTCAGCGCTCTGGCAACGTGGAAACAGTGTTGTTTCAGTGCATCACATTAATAACTTTTGGAATGCTTGATTAAACTTCACTAAATTTACAGGGCAGTCGCCGTAATGGCTGCGAATAGTGTGTGCAAAATTACATGTGAAACGGTTGAGAATTGACTGAGAAATCAACGAAAAACGCTCCGCCAACATTGCTGCAATATTGGCTAAGTGTTTTGCATTACTAACTTTTGAAGTAGTCAATGTAGCTTCGCCAAATTTACAGGGCAGTTGCCGTAATACCAGCCGATGGTGCCTGCAAAATTACAAGGAGAACGGTTGAGAATTGACGTCTGAATTGATGTCTAAATGAATAACTTTTAATAAAACTCAATCAAATTTCACACCAATCTCATTAATAACTTTTGCAGTAATAAACCAAACTTCGCCAAATTTACAGGGAAGTTGCCGTAATACCAGCCGATGATGCCTACAAAATTACTTGGAAAACGGTTATGAATTGACGTCTGAATTGACGTCTAAATGAATAACTTTTTAAAAAATCAATCAAATTTCACACTAATCTCATTAATAACTTTTAAAGTACTTAATCAAACTTCGCCATATTTACAGGGCAGTTGCCGTAATACCAACCGATGGTGCGTGTAAATTTATATGGAAAACGGTTGAGAATTGACGTCTGAATTGACGTCTAAATGAATAGCTTTTGAAATACTCAATCAAATTTCACACTAATCTCATTGATAACTTTTGAAGTACTTGCTCAAACTTTACCAACTTTTCAGAGCAGTCGCCGCCATAGCAGCAGATGATGCCTGCAAAATTACCGGAAAATTGGTTAAGAATTGACGTCTGAATTGACATCTAAATTAATAAATTTTAAAATTCTCAATCATATTTCACATTAATCTCATTAATAACTTTTGACGTACTCACTCAAACTTTACTAACTTCTCAGGGCAGTCGCCGTGATAGTTGAAGATGGTGCCTGCAAAATTACGAGAAAATCGGTTAAGAATTGACGTCTGCATTGACGTCTAAATTAATCAATTTTAAAATTCCCAATCATATTTCACATTAATCTCATTAATAACTTTTGACGTACTCACTCAAACTTTACTAACTTCTCAGGGCAGTCGCCGTGATAGTTGCAGATGGTGCCTGCAAAATTACGTGAAAATCGATTGAAAATTGACTGATATATCAGCGAAAAACGGGTAAAAATAATGACAAAAATACCCAGAGATCTGTGAAAACGCATTGTAGACAGTGGGTCTGTGGCTATTGCGACTGTCTTGGCATTTCTTTCTTTTTTCGTTTGACGACTTTTGACGTCAGAAACAGACGTCAAAACCTGTCAAACAGTGAAAATAGGGTGTTTAAAATCTCCCACAATAAGGGGTATATCGGAAAAGCAATCTTTTGTCGTTCATTTTCAGCTAGGTATCATATCTTAAATTTTTTTTTTTTTTTTAAATATATTGGGTTTATGTCGCTTTAGTGTTGGTAATTACTCTCTCACTTCTGGCGACCTGCCCTGTCAGTTCGAACTGCTCAGTCACACATGTACGATGGGGGGCACTTACTCAGTGCTGTTTCAATGACGGCCCGCATTTTCAGCGCTCTGGCAACGTGGAAACAGTGTTGTTTCAGTGCATCACATTAATAACTTTTGGAATGCTTGATTAAACTTCACTAAATTTACAGGGCAGTCGCCGTAATGGCTGCGAATAGTGTGTGCAAAATTACATGTGAAACGGTTGAGAATTGACTGAGAAATCAACGAAAAACGCTCCGCCAACATTGCTGCAATATTGGCTAAGTGTTTTGCATTACTAACTTTTGAAGTAGTCAATGTAGCTTCGCCAAATTTACAGGGCAGTTGCCGTAATACCAGCCGATGGTGCCTGCAAAATTACAAGGAGAACGGTTGAGAATTGACGTCTGAATTGATGTCTAAATGAATAACTTTTAATAAAACTCAATCAAATTTCACACCAATCTCATTAATAACTTTTGCAGTAATAAACCAAACTTCGCCAAATTTACAGGGAAGTTGCCGTAATACCAGCCGATGATGCCTACAAAATTACTTGGAAAACGGTTATGAATTGACGTCTGAATTGACGTCTAAATGAATAACTTTTTAAAAAATCAATCAAATTTCACACTAATCTCATTAATAACTTTTAAAGTACTTAATCAAACTTCGCCATATTTACAGGGCAGTTGCCGTAATACCAACCGATGGTGCGTGTAAATTTATATGGAAAACGGTTGAGAATTGACGTCTGAATTGACGTCTAAATGAATAGCTTTTGAAATACTCAATCAAATTTCACACTAATCTCATTGATAACTTTTGAAGTACTTGCTCAAACTTTACCAACTTTTCAGAGCAGTCGCCGCCATAGCAGCAGATGATGCCTGCAAAATTACGGGAAAATTGGTTAAGAATTGACGTCTGAATTGACATCTAAATTAATAAATTTTAAAATTCTCAATCATATTTCACATTAATCTCATTAATAACTTTTGACGTACTCACTCAAACTTTACTAACTTCTCAGGGCAGTCGCCGTGATAGTTGAAGATGGTGCCTGCAAAATTACGAGAAAATCGGTTAAGAATTGACGTCTGCATTGACGTCTAAATTAATCAATTTTAAAATTCCCAATCATATTTCACATTAATCTCATTAATAACTTTTGACGTACTCGCTTAAACTTTACTAACTTCTCAGGGCAGTCGCCGTGATAGTTGCAGATGGTGCCTGCAAAATTACGTGAAAATCGATTGAAAATTGACTGATATATCAGCGAAAAACGGGTAAAAATAATGACAAAAATACCCAGAGATCTGTGAAAACGCATTGTAGACAGTGGGTTTGTGGCTATTGCGACTGTCTTGGCATTTCTTTCTTTTTTCGTTTGACGACTTTTGACGTCAGAAACAGACGTCAAAACCCGTCAAACAGTGAAAATAGGGTGTTTCAAATCTCCCACAATAAGGGGTATATCGGAAAAGCAATCTTTTCTCGTTCATTTTCAGCTAGGTATCATATCTTAAATTTTTTTTTTTTTTTAAATATATTGGGTTTATGTCGCTTTAGTGTTGGTAATTACTCTCTCACTTCTGGCGACCTGCCCTGTCAGTTCGAACTGCTCAGTCACACATGTACGATGGGGGGCACTTACTCAGTGCTGTTTCAATGACGGCCCGCATTTTCAGCGCTCTGGCAACGTGGAAACAGTGTTGTTTCAGTGCATCACATTAATAACTTTTGGAATGCTTGATTAAACTTCACTAAATTTACAGGGCAGTCGCCGTAATGGCTGCGAATAGTGTGTGCAAAATTACATGTGAAATGGTTGAAAATTGACTGAGAAATCAACGAAAAACGCTCCGCCAACATTGCTGCAATATTGGCTAAGTGTTTTGCATTACTAACTTTTGAAGTAGTCAATGTAGCTTCGCCAAATTTACAGGGCAGTTGCCGTAATACCAGCCGATGGTGCCTGCAAAATTACAAGGAGAACGGTTGAGAATTGACGTCTGAATTGATGTCTAAATGAATAACTTTTAATAAAACTCAATCAAATTTCACACCAATCTCATTAATAACTTTCGCAGTAATAAACCAAACTTCACCAAATTTACAAGGAAGTTGCCGTAATACCAGCCGATGATGCCTACAAAATTACATGGAAAACGGATAAGAATTGACGTCTGAATTGACGTCTAAATGAATAACTTTTTAAAAAAATCAATCAAATTTCACACTAATCTCATTAATAACTTTTAAAGTACTTGATCAAACTTCGCCATATTTACAGGGCAGTTGCCGTAATACCAACCGATGGTGCGTGTAAATTTATATGGAAAACGGTTGAGAATTGACGTCTGAATTGACGTCTAAATGAATAGCTTTTGAAATACTCAATCAAATTTCACACTAATCTCACTGATAACTTTTAAAGTACTTGCTCAAACTTTACCAACTTTTCAGAGCAGTCGCCGCCATAGCAGCAGATGATGCCTGCAAAATTACGGGAAAATTGGTTAAGAATTGACGTCTGAATTGACGTCTAAATTAATCAATTTTAAAATTCCCAATCATATTTCACATTAATCTCATTAATAACTTTTGACGTACTAGCTCAAACTTTACTAACTTCTCAGGGCAGTCGCCGCCATAGCTGCAGATGATGCCTGCAAAATTACGGGAAAATCGGTTAAGAATTGACGTCTGCATTGACGTCTAAATAAATCAATTTTAAAATTCCCAATCATATTTCACATTAATCTCATTAATAACTTTTGACGTACTCGCTTAAACTTTACTAACTTCTCAGGGCAGTCGCCGTGATAGTTGCAGATGGTGCCTGCAAAATTACGTGAAAATCGATTGAAAATTGACTGATATATCAGCGAAAAACGGGTAAAAATAATGACAAAAATACCCAGAGATCTGTGAAAACGCATTGTAGACAGTGGGTCTGTGGCTATTGCGACTGTCTTGGCATTTCTTTCTTTTTTCGTTTGACGACTTTTGACGTCAGAAACAGACGTCAAAACCCGTCAAACAGTGAAAATAGGGTGTTTCAAATCTCCCACAATAAGGGGTATATCGGAAAAGCAATCTGTTCTCGTTCATTTTCAGCTAGGTATCATATCTTAAAATAAAAATTAAAATTAAAATATATTGGGTTTATGTCGCTTTAGTGTTGGTAATTACTCTCTCACTTCTGGCGACCAGCCCTGTCAGTTCGAACTGCTCAGTCACACATGTACGATGGGGGGCATTTACTCAGTGCTGTTTCAATGACGGCCCGCATTTTCAGCGCTCTGGAAACGTGGAAACAGTGTTGTTTCAGTGCATCACATTAATAACTTTTGGAATACTCGATTAAACTTCACCAAATTTACAGGGCAGTCGCCGTAATGGCTGCGAATGGTGTGTGCAAAATTACATGTGAAACGGTTGAGAATTGACTGAGAAATCAACGAAAAACGCTCCGCCAACATTGCTGCAATATTGGCTAAGTGCTTTGCATTACTAACTTTTGAAGTAGTCAATGTAGCTCCGCCAAATTTATAGGGCAGTTGCCGTAATATCAGCCGATGGTGCCTGCAAAATTACATGGAGAACGGTTGAGAATTGACGTCTGAATTGATGTCTCAATGAATAACTTTTAATAATACTCAATCGAATTTCACACCAATCTCATTAATAACTTTTGCAGTAATTTATCAAACTTCGCCAAATTCACAGGGAAGTTGCCGTAATAGCAGCCGATAGTGCCTACAAAATTACATGGCAAACGATTGAGAATTGACGTCTGAATTGACGTCTAAATAAATAACTTTTGAAATACTTATTCAAATTTCACACTAATCTCATTAATAACTTTTGAAGTACTTGCTCAAACTTGACCAACTTTTCAGGGCAGTCGCTGTCATAGCTGCAAATGATGCCTGCAAAATTACGGGAAAATCGGTTAAGAATTGAGGTCTGAATTGACGTCTAAATTAATAAATTCTGAAATTCCCAATCATATTTCACAATAATCTCATTATTAACTTTTGAAGTACTCGCTCAAACTTTACTATCTTCTCAGGGCAGTCGCCGTAATAGTTGCAGATGGTGCCTACAAAATTACATGAACAGCGGTTGAGAATTGACTGAGATATCCGCGAAAAACGGGTAAAATGATGACAAAAATGACCAGAGATCTGTGAAAACGCATTGTAGACAGTGGGTCTGTGGCTATTGCGACTGTCTTGCCATTTCTTTGTTTTTTCGTTTGACAACTTTTGACGACAGAATCAGACGTCAATAACCGTCAAACAGTGAAAATAGGGTGTTTCAAATCTCCCTCAATAAGGGGTATATCGGAAAAAGCAATCTTTTCTCGTTCATTTTCAGCTAGGTGGCATATCTTAAAAAAAGGAAAAAAACAAAAAAACAAAAAATATTGGGTCTATGTCGCTGTAGTGTTGGTAATTACTCTCCCACTTCTGGCGACCTGCCCTGTCAGTTCGGACTGCTCAGTCACACATGTACGATGGGGGACACTTACTCAGTGCTGTTTCAATGACGGCCCGCATTTTCAGCGCTCTGGCAACGTGGAAACAGTGTTGTTTCAGTGTATCACATTTATAACTTTTGGAATACTCGATCAAACTTCACCAAATTTACAGGGTAGTCGCCGTAATGGCTGCGAATGGTGTGTGCAAAATTACATGTGAAACGGTTGAGAATTGACTGAGAAATCAACGAAAAACGCTCCGCCGACGTTGCTACAATGTTGGCTAAGTGCTTTGCATTACTAACTTTTGAAGTAATCAATGTAGCTTCGCCAAATTTACAGGGCAGTTGCCGTAATACCAGCCGATGGTGCCTGCAAAATTACAAGGAGAACGGTTGAGAATTGACGTCTGAATTGATGTCTAAATGAATAACTTTTGATAAAACTCAATCAAATTTCACACCAATCTCATTAATAACTTTTGCAGTAATAAACCAAACTTCGCCAAATTTACAGGGAAGTTGCCGTAGTACCAGCCGATGATGCCTACAAAATTACATGGAAAACGGTTATGAATTGACGTCTGAATTGACGTCTAAATGAATAACTTTTTAAAAAATCAATCAAATTTCACACTAATCTCATTAATAACTTTTAAAGTGCTTGATCAAACTTCGCCATATTTTCAGGGCAGTTGCCGTAATACCAACCGATGGTGCGTGTAAATTTATGTGGAAAACGGTTGAGAATTGACGTCTGAATTGACGTCTAAATGAATAGCTTTTGAAATACTCAATCGAATTTCACACTAATCTCATTGATAACTTTTGAAGTACTTGCTCAAACTTTACCAACTTTTCAGAGCAGTCGCCGCCATAGCTGCAGATGATGCCTGCAAAATTACGGGAAAATTGGTTAAGAATTGACGTCTGAATTGACGTCTAAATTAATAAATTTTAAAATTCCCAATCATATTTCACATTAATCTAATTAATAACTTTTGACGTACTCGCTCAAACTTTACTAACTTCTCAGGGCAGTCGCCGTGATAGTTGAAAATGGTGCCTGCAAAATTACGAGAAAATTGGTTAAGAATTGACGTCTGAATTGACGTCTAAATTAATAAATTTTAAAATTCCCAATCATATTTCACATTAATCTCATTAATAACTTTCGACGTACTCGCTCAAACTTTACTAACTTCTCAGGGCAGTCGCCGTGATAGTTGAAGATGGTGCCTGCAAAATTACGAGACAAATTGGTTAAGAATTGACGTCTGAATTGACGTCTAAATTAATAAATTTTAAAATTCCCAATCATATTTCACATTAATCTCATTAATAACTTTCGACGTACTCGCTCAAACTTTACTAACTTCTCAGGGCAGTCGCCGTGATAGTTGAAGATGGTGCCTGCAAAATTACGAGAAAATTGGTTGAGAATTGACGTCTGAATTGACGTTTAAATTAATAAATTTAAAAATTCCCAATCATATTTCACATTAATCTCATTAATAACTTTCGACGTACTCGCTCAAACTTTACTAACTTCTCAGGGCAGTCGCCGTGATAGTTGAAGATGGTGCCTGCACAATTTCGTGAAAATCGGTTGAGAATTGACTGATATATCAGCGAAAAACGGTAAAAACCCGTCAAACAGTGAAAATAGGGTGTTTCAAATCTCCCTCAATAAGGGGTATATCGGAAAAGCAATCTTTTCTCGTTCATTTTCAGCTAGGTATCATATCTTAAAAAAAAAAAAAAAAAAAAAATATTGGGTCTATGTCGCTGTAGTGTTGGTAATTACTCTCCCACTTCTGGCGACCTGCCCTGTCAGGTCGAACTGCTCAGTCACACATGTACGATGGGGGGCACTTACTCAGTGCTGTTTCAATGACGGCCCGCATTTTCAGCGCTCTGGCAACGTGGAAACAGTGTTGTTTCAGTGTATCACATTAATAACTTTTGGAATACTCGATCAAACTTCACCAAATTTACAGGGTAGTCGCCGTAATGGCTGCGAATGGTGTGTGCGAAATTACATGTGAAACGGTTGAGAATTGACTGAGAAATCAACGAAAAACGCTCCGCCGACGTTGCTACAATGTTGGCTAAGTGCTTTGCATTACTAACTTTTGAAGTAGTCAATGTAGCTTCGCCAAATTTAAAGGGCAGTTGCCGTAATACCAGCCGATGGTGCCTGCAAAATTACAAGGAGAACGGTTGAGAATTGACGTCTGAATTGATGTCTAAATGAATAACTTTTAATAAAACTCAATCAAATTTCACACCAATCTCATTAATAACTTTTGCAGTAATAAACCAAACTTCGCCAAATTTACAGGGAAGTTGCCGTAATACCAGCCGATGGTGCCTACAAAATTACATGGAAAACGGTTAAGAATTGACGTCTGAATTGACGTCTAAGTGAATAACTTTTTAAAAAATCAATCAAATTTCACACTAATCTCATTAATAACTTTTAAAGTACTTGGTCAAACTTCGCCATATTCACAGGGCAGTTGCCGTAATACCAACCGATGGTGCGTGTAAATTTATATGGAAAACGGTTGAGAATTGACGTCTGAATTGACGTCTAAATGAATAGCTTTTGAAATACTCAATCAAATTTCACACTAATCTCATTGATAACTTTTGAAGTACTTGCTCAAACTTTACCAACTTTTCAGAGCAGTCGCCGCCATAGCTGCAGATGATGCCTGCAAAATTACGGGAAAATTGATTAAGAATTGACGTCTGAATTGACGTCTAAATTAATAAATTTTAAAATTCCCAATCATATTTCACATTAATCTCATTAATAACTTTCGACGTACTCGCTCAAACTTTACTAACTTCTCAGGGCAGTCGCCGTGATAGTTGAAGATGGTGCCTGCAAAATTACGAGAAAATTGGTTAAGAATTGACGTCTGAATTGACGTTTAAATTAATAAATTATAAAATTCCCAATCATATTTCACATTAATCTCATTAATAACTTTCGACGTACTCGCTCAAACTTTACTAACTTCTCAGGGCAGTCGCCGTGATAGTTGAAGATGGTGCCTGCACAATTTCGTGAAAATCGGTTGAGAATTGACTGATATATCAGCGAAAAACGGTAAAAACCCGTCAAACAGTGAAAATAGGGTGTTTCAAATCTCCCTCAATAAGGGGTATATCGGAAAAGCAATCTTTTCTCGTTCATTTTCAGCTAGGTATCATATCTTAAAAAAAAAAAAAAAAAATATTGGGTCTATGTCGCTGTAGTGTTGGTAATTACTCTCCCACTTCTGGCGACCTGCCCTGTCAGGTCGAACTGCTCAGTCACACATGTACGATGGGGGGCACTTACTCAGTGCTGTTTCAATGACGGCCCGCATTTTCAGCGCTCTGGCAACGTGGAAACAGTGTTGTTTCAGTGTATCACATTAATAACTTTTGTTGTAAACATATTTATTTAACGAGGATTTACAAATAGCTACAAAGCTAAGGTCAGTGTCTCCTCAGTGCAGGTGCAAGTGCAAATAGTAATAATAATATAATGTGGTGTGAAACATGTATAAATTAAACATCGGCACCTCTATGCAATACCATAACAATGTGACCGAGCAAATACACAACATTGTCACCCACATTTACGAAGAAGCAAAAAATATGAATACACACAATAAGCATGAAAGATGCCTTCAAGGCGGCTCAAAAATAACATTATATATTCACACATTTCGAAACAGAGAAATACAAAAGTACACACTATAATTAGGAAACAAAATCTTAAAATTAACATAAAATGCAGGTATCTGGCTACATCCCAAAACGCGATGTTTCGTTAATATATAACAAAACAAAATGGCATATTTTTATATTTATTTCGGGGGGCAGTGTAAAAGATCCCGAGACAAGAAGTTCGTAATCTATTCTTGTTTCTGGAGGAATTAACCGAGATATTTTTTCTAGCATAGTTTCGCGTTGAAAAGTGTAATTGCTGCATTGGAAAAAATAATGTCTAGCAGATTCGATTTGAGGCCCACATGTACACATGGGGCTGGGTATACAAGATTTGTTATATAGATCCCCATTTACTGAAGAGAAGTTTAACCTCATTTGACAGAGATTAATTTGATCAAGTCGATTGCCGATATAAAAATGTTTGGGTACTATGGACCTAACTTTCAGGTAGTCAGTTAGTTTGCATTTAAATAGAGCTTTTTGAGAACAGCAACGTATGCTGGACGGTAGCAGGTTCCATAAATGTGTACTTGAAGGGAAAAAGGAATAACGAAAGTATGATGTTCTGCAACGATGTCCCAAGTATTTGAACTCCCCCCTGGCTCTAGTGGTATTTCTGCTGTTCCCCAGAGGGCGCGTTAAAAAGGTATGGAGGTTGACAGGACAGGTTTTAAATACTATGCTATGGAATTGTAAAATTTTATGAAACGTTCGCCTGGTTTGCAAAGTACAAAGTCCAGTTTCTTCCAGTAACAGTTGGCGTGATGTACCTTTCTTACAACCTGTGATCAGACGCAGCGCATTATATTGAATATTCTCAAGGGTATTTTTATCATTCTGGGAACAGTTGTCGAAAACTACATCTCCATATTCTAAAAGTGGACGTATAAAAGAAAGGTAACAGCGATGTAGTGCTGAGCGACTCATTTTGTACTTAAATAAACGGAGTAAATGGACACGTTTCATTGCCTTGGTTGTTATTTCGTTGATATGATCAGACCATGATAGCGTTTTGTTCAAGACAATGCCTAAGTGTTTGTGGCTATCTACTTGTTTTATGACAGTATTGTTTACCAATACTGGCACATAAGGTAATATTTTATTTTTACGTGAAAAAAGTATAGTTGCAGATTTGGATGGGCTAAGCGTCAGAAGCCAGTCCCTGCACCACTTGGAAATTTTTGCCAGGTCACGATTCAGTATTTTGGCAGCCTTTCGGCGGTTACAGTTCACTTTTTGGAAAAGCGAACAGTCGTCAGCAAAAAGAAATAGGTCAGATTCTATCGAATTACAAATGTCATTTATATAAATTAAAAACAGAAGTGGCCCAAGGACTGACCCCTGAGGAACCCCGGCAGTTATTTCAAGCCATGATGATTCTGTGTTATTTACCAGAACACGTTGTTTCCTATTTTTTAAATAACTTTTAATTAATTCCAAAATATTTCCAGCAACGCCATATCTTTTTAGTTTATATAGTAGGCCTGTATGCCAAACTTTGTCGAAGGCCTTTGAAAAATCCAGAAAGACCCCGTGTACTTCATCTCCGGAATCAAGGGCTGAATAGATGTTATGACATATAATGGATAACTGGTTAGTAGTGGAATCACCTGGAATAAATCCTGATTGTTTGCTAGAAATTATGTTTTGATTTTTCAAATAGCTAAATAAATGTTGGAAAATAATTTTTTCAAACACTTTCGAAATACATGGTAGTAAACTAACAGGCCTGTAGTTGTTACATTGTGTCATATCACCTTTCTTGAATAATGGTATCACATTTGCTTGTTTCCAAGCATCAGGAAAGGTGCCCTTTGCGATACATTTATTAAATAAGATAGATAGAGGTTCAGCTAAAGCAGATGAGGTCTCTGTAAGTATTCGATTACTGATATTGTCCGGTCCTATAGCTTTACCAGGTTTTAGTTTATTCAATGTTTTGTATAGCTCAAGTGGATTTGTAGTAATATTATATATAGTGGCGTTATAGCGAGGCGGTGTCTGAGGTAGTTTTGCAGCAGATGTATCAAGAGTGGACTGTTCAACAAAGTAGCGATTAAAAATGTCGGCTTTGTGCTTATTATCCGTCACCAGAGAGCCATTATTATTAAGAGGAGCTTTAATAACTGGTTTATTATACAGTAATGCTTTACATGTTTGCCACCATGTCTTAGAATTTGGATTCCCACTGTTAACCGTTTCAAATTGCTTCAACTGGTAGTTTATTTTAGCGCTTCTAATTTCAGATACCGTTTTGTTCCGAATCGTTTTAAACTTATTCTGCAGCCTTATGTCTTGTGGTTTGTTCTTCAAACTGGAATGAAGTCTGTTTCTAGTCCTCATTAATCTCCTAATTTCGCTGTTAAACCAGGGCTTGTCTCTGGGACGTATCGTTGTTTCATAGCAGGGAATAAATAATTTTGCATTATATGTTAAAAGATTCATAAAATTATTTGTAATTTCATTAATATCACCAGTTGTGAATATGGTGTTCCACGCAACATTCATTAGACTGATTCGGAACATAAGGAAATTTGCATTTTTATAATTCCACACCGTTCGTTTATAAGCAGTATGTATAGATGAGGTTTGAGGGTATAGTCTGAAATATATAGGGCAGTGATCAAAACAGCTATCTTTAGGTAAGGTGCCAAATTCATTCACATTAAAAGTAGAGTTTGTAAAAATGTGGTCAATGCAAGAGTGTGAAGTATTTCCAAATCTGGTCGGCTCGTCTATCAACTGAGAAAAATCATTGCAGTCAAAAAAGTTTTTCAGAGCTTTTCCATCCGAGGATGTGGCATCGTATGTACACCACTCTTGGTGCTTTGTATTTGAATCTCCAATTAAATATATATTATGGATTGAGTAAAATTTCGCTTTGGTTATTATATGAAAAATATTGTCAATAAAGTCATTTATATTTAAACTAGGTGGTCGGTAGAAAAAACAAAGTAGATGTGGCGTACATTTGATGTCGACTTCAATGCAAATATATTCTCCCGATGTCGGTTCAATAAGAGGACACCTTTTAGCGGCTACGTTCTCAGATATGTACACAGCCTTCGACGGTCTTTCCTAATAGGCGGTAAAAATCCAGGCAGGAGTATCTGGGCATCTAGTATTGAATCATCTAGCCATGTTTCACTAATTCCAAATATATCTAGAGAGGTAATACTACACATAAGGCTAATAAGATCTAATTTTGTTTCTGGGTTCCGGGTTGGAGCGGTTAAGCTACGTACATTCTGAGCTCCTATTGAAAGAGATTGTAAAATTGGACCAGGATTCGATTCCACATCACCAGAGCGAGAAAGATGCATTTGGTAAATCATCCACGTTATAAGAAAAAAAGGAGCAATATTTTTCCAAAATAAAAGATTGGAAGACCAGCGGGTGATACTTTGCTGGCCATGAAATGTACCTATCGACATTCGATAGTGTGCTACGTCAATTGACATTGTGATTTTGTAAAATAGACATACATATATAGCATCTGTAAAGGTAACCGATTACCGACATATTCAGATCGGAAATGTAGACAAAAGTGTGCATGGTGCAAAAAAAAGAACAAAGTTAACAATCCCAGATAAACAATGGACACGAATGCTGTCGGCATCGTGAGTGAAATGTGGAAACCACAATATGAATCAAATCAAACAAAAAATTAACAAAAAACAGTGAATTAATAACTTTTGGAATACTCGATCAAACTTCACCAAATTTACAGGGTAGTCGCCGTAATGGCTGCGAATGGTGTGTGCGAAATTACATGTGAAACGGTTGAGAATTGACTGAGAAATCAACGAAAAACGCTCCGCCGATGTTGCTACAATGTTGGCTAAGTGCTTTGCATTACTAACTTTTGAAGTAGTCAATGTAGCTTCGCCAAATTTAAAGGGCAGTTGCCGTAATACCAGCCGATGGTGCCTGCAAAATTACAAGGAGAACGGTTGAGAATTGACGTCTGAATTGATGTCTAAATGAATAACTTTTAATAAAACTCAATCAAATTTCACACCAATCTCATTAATAACTTTTGCAGTAATAAACCAAACTTCGCCAAATTTACAGGGAAGTTGCCGTAATACCAGCCGATGGTGCCTACAAAATTACATGGAAAACGGTTAGGAATTGACGTCTGAATTGACGTCTAAGTGAATAACTTTTTAAAAAATCAATCAAATTTCACACTAATCTCATTAATAACTTTTAAAGTACTTGGTCAAACTTCGCCATATTCACAGGGCAGTTGTCGTAATACCAACCGATGGTGCGTGTAATTTTATATGGAAAACGGTTGAGAATTGACGTCTGAATTGACGTCTAAATGAATAGCTTTTGAAATACTCAATCAAATTTCACACTAATCTCATTGATAACTTTTGAAGTACTAGCTCAAACTTTACCAACTTTTCAGAGCAGTCGCCGCCATAGCTGCAGATGATGCCTGCAAAATTACGGGAAAATTGATTAAGAATTGACGTCTGAATTGACGTCTAAATTAATAAATTTTAAAATTCCCAATCATATTTCACATTAATCTCATTAATAACTTTTGACGTACTCGCTCAAACTTTACTAACTTCTCAGGGCAGTCGCCGTGATAGTTGAAGATGGTGCCTGCAAAATTACGAGAAAATTGGTTAAGAATTGACGTCTGAATTGACGTCTAAATTAATAAATTTTAAAATTCCCAATCATATTTCACATTAATCTCATTAATAACTTTATACGTACTCGCTCAAACTTTACCAACTTCTCAGGGCAGTCGCCGTGATAGTTGGAGATGGTGCCTGCACAATTACGTGAAAATCGGTTGAGAATTGACTGATATATCAGCGAAAAACGGTAAAAACCCGTCAAGCAGTGAAAATAGGGTGTTTCAAATCTCCCTCAATAAGGGGTATATCGGAAAAGCAATCTTTTCTCGTTCATTTTCAGCTAGGTATCATATCTTAAAAAAAAAAAAAAAAAAAATATTGGGTCTATGTCGCTGTAGTGTTGGTAATTACTCTCCCACTTCTGGCGACCTGCCCTGTCAGTTCGAACTGCTCAGTCACACATGTACGATGGGGGGCACTTACTCAGTGCTGTTTCAATGACGGCCCGCATTTTCAGCGCTCTGGCAACGTGGAAACAGTGTTGTTTCAGTGTATCACATTAATAACTTTTGGAATACTCGATCAAACTTCACCAAATTTACAGGGTAGTCGCCGTAATGGCTGCGAATGGTGTGTGCAAAATTACATGTGAAACGGTTGAGAATTGACTGAGAAATCAACGAAAAACGCTCCGCCGACGTTGCTACAATGTTGGCTAAGTGCTTTGCATTACTAACTATTGAGGTAGTCAATGTAGCTTCGCCAAATTTACAGGGCAGTTGCCGTAATACCAGCCGATGGTGCCTGCAAAATTACAAGGAGAACGGTTGAGAATTGACGTCTGAATTGATGTCTAAATGAATAACTTTTAATAAAACTCAATCAAAATTCACACCAATCTCATTAATAACTTTTGCAGTAATATACCAAACTTTGCCAAATTTACAGGGAAGTTGCCGTGATACCAGCCGATGGTGCCTACAAAATTACATGGAAAACGGTTTAGAATTGACGTCTGAATTGACGTCTAAATGAATAACTTTTTAAAAAATCAATCAAATTTCACACTAATCTCATTAATAACTTTTAAAGTACTTGATCAAACTTCGCCATATTTCCAGGGCAGTTGCCGTAATACCAACCGATGGTGCGTGTAAATTTATATGGAAAACGGTTGAGAATTGACGTTTGAATTGACGTCTAAATGAATAGCTTTTGAAATACTCAATCAAATTTCACACTAATCTCATTGATAACTTTTGAAGTACTTGCTCAAACTTTACCAACTTTTCAGAGCAGTCGCCGCCATAGCTGCAGATGATGCCTGCAAAATTACGGGAAAATTGATTAAGAATTGACGTCTGAATTGACGTCTAAATTAATAATTTTTAAAATTCCCAATCATATTTCACATTAATCTCATTAATAACTTTTGACGTACTCGCTCAAACTTTACTAACTTCTCAGGGCAGTCGCCGTGATAGTTGAAGATGGTGCCTGCAAAATTACGAGAAAATTGGTTAAGAATTGACGTCTGAATTGACGTCTAAATTAATAAATATTAAAATTCCCAATCATATTTCACATTAATCTCATTAATAACTTTATACGTACTCGCTCAAACTTTACCAACTTCTCAGGGCAGTCGCCGTGATAGTTGAAGATGGTGCCTGCACAATTACGTGAAAATCGGTTGAGAATTGACTGATATATCAGCGAAAAACGGTAAAAACCCGTCAAACAGTGAAAATAGGGTGTTTCAAATCTCCCTCAATAAGGGGTATATCGGAAAAGCAATCTTTTCTCGTTCATTTTCAGCTAGGTATCATATCTTAAAAAAAAAAAAAAAAAAAAAAAAATATTGGGTCTATGTCGCTGTAGTGTTGGTAATTACTCTCCCACTTCTGGCGACCTGCCCTGTCAGTTCGAACTGCTCAGTCACACATGTACGATGGGGGGCACTTACTCAGTGCTGTTTCAATGACGGCCCGCATTTTCAGCGCTCTGGCAACGTGGAAACAGTGTTGTTTCAGTGTATCACATTAATAACTTTTGGAATACTCGATCAAACTTCACCAAATTTACAGGGTAGTCGCCGTAATGGCTGCGAATGGTGTGTGCAAAATTACATGTGAAACGGTTGAGAATTGACTGAGAAATCAACGAAAAACGCTCCGCCGACGTTGCTACAATGTTGGCTAAGTGCTTTGCATTACTAACTTTTGAAGTAGTCAATGTAGCTTCGCCAAATTTACAGGGCAGTTGCCGTAATACCAGCCGATGGTGCCTGCAAAATTACAAGGAAAACGGTTGAGAATTGACGTCTGAATTGATGTCTAAATGAATAACTTTTAATAAAACTCAATCAAATTTCACACCAATCTCATTAATAACTTTTGCAGTAATATACCAAACTTTGCCAAATTTACAGGGAAGTTGCCGTGATACCAGCCGATGGTGCCTACAAAATTACATGAATAACGGTTAAGAATTGACGTCTGAATTGCGTCTAAATGAATAACTTTTTTAAAAATCAATCAAATTTCACACTAATCTCATTAATAACTTTTAAAGTACTTGGTCAAACTTCGCCATATTCACAGGGCAGTTGCCGTAATACCAACCGATGGTGCGTGTAAATTTATATGGAAAACGGTTGAGAATTGACGTCTGAATTGACGTCTAAATGAATAGCTTTTGAAATACTCAATCAAATTTCACACTAATCTCATTGATAACTTTTGAAGTACTTGCTCAAACTTTACCAACTTTTCAGAGCAGTCGCCGCCATAGCTGCAGATGATGCCTGCAAAATTACGGGAAAATTGATTAAGAATTGACGTCTGAATCGACGTCTAAATGAATAACTTTTTAAAAAATCAATCAAATTTCACACTAATCTCATTGATAACTTTTGAAGTACTTGCTCAAACTTTACCAACTTCTCAGGGCAGTCTCCGTGATAGTTGAAGATGGTGCCTGCACAATTACGTGAAAATCGGTTGAGAATTGACTGATATATCAGCGAAAAACGGTAAAAACCCGTCAAACAGTGAAAATAGGGTGTTTCAAATCTCCCTCAATAAGGGGTATATCGGAAAAGCAATCATTTCTCGTTCATTTTCAGCTAGGTATCATATCTTAAAGTAAAAAAAAAAAAATATTGGGTCTATGTCGCTGTAGTGTTGGTAATTACTCTCCCACTTCTGGCGACCTGCCCTGTCAGTTCGAACTGCTCAGTCACACATGTACGATGGGGGGCACTTACTCAGTGCTGTTTCAATGACGGCCCGCATTTTCAGCGCTCTGGCAACGTGGAAACAGTGTTGTTTCAGTGTATCACATTAATAACTTTTGGAATACTCGATCAAACTTCACCAAATTTACAGGGCAGTCGCCGTAATGGCTGCGAATGGTGTGTGCAAAATTACATGTGAAACGGTTGAGAATTGACTGAGACATCAACGAAAAACGCTCCGCCGACGTTGCTACAATGTTGGCTAAGTGCTTTGCATTACTAACTTTTGAAGTAGTCAATGTAGCTTCGCCAAATTTACAGGGCAGTTGCCGTAATACCAGCCGATGGTGCCTGCAAAATTACAAGGAGAACGGTTGAGAATTGACGTCTGAATTGATGTCTAAATGAATAACTTTTAATTAAACTCAATCAAATTTCACACCAATCTCATTAATAACTTTTGCAGTAATATACCAAACTTCGCCAAATTTACAGGGAAGTTGCCGTGATACCAGCCGATGGTGCCTACAAAATTACATGGAAAACGGTTAAGAATTGACGTCTGAATTGACGTCTAAATGAATAACTTTTTAAAAATCAATCAAATTTCACACTAATCTCATTAATAACTTTTAAAGTACTTGATCAAACTTCGCCATATTTACAGGGCAGTTGCCGTAATACAAACCGATGGTGCGTGTAAATTTATATGGAAAACGGTTGAGAATTAACGTCTGAATTGACGTCTAAATGAATAGCTTTTGAAATACTCAATCAAATTTCACACTAATCTCATTGATAACTTTTGAAGTACTTGCTCAAACTTTACCAACTTTTCAGAGCAGTTGCCGCCATAGCTGCAGATGATGCCTGCAAAATTACGGGAAAATTGGTTAAGAATTGACGTCTGAATTGACATCTAAATTAATAAATTTTAAAATTCCCAATCATATTTCACATTAATCTCATTAATAACTTTTGACGTACTCGCTCAAACTTTACTAACTTTTCAGGGCAGTCGCCGTGATAGTTGAAGATGGTGCCTGCAAAATTACGAGAAAATTGGTTAAGAATTGACGTCTGAATTGACGTCTAAATTAATAAATTTTAAAATTCCCAATCATATTTCACATTAATCTCATTAATAACTTTCGACGTACTCGCTCAAACTTTACTAACTTCTCAGGGCAGTCGCCGTGATAGTTGAAGATGGTGCCTGCACAATTACGTGAAAATCGGTTGAGAATTGACTGATATATCAGCGAAAAACGGTAAAAACCCGTCAAACAATGAAAATAGGGTGTTTCAAATCTCCCTCAATAAGGGGTATATCGGAAAAGCAATCTTTTCTCGTTCATTTTCAGCTAGGTATCATATCTTAAAGTAAAAAAAAAAAAAAAATATTGGGTCTATGTCGCTGTAGTGTTGGTAATTACTCTCCCACTTCTGGCGACCTGCCCTGTCAGTTCGAACTGCTCAGTCACACATGTACGATGGGGGGCACTTACTCAGTGCTGTTTCAATGACGGCCCGCATTTTCAGCGCTCTGGCAACGTGGAAACAGTGTTGTTTCAGTGTATCACATTAATAACTTTTGGAATACTCGATCAAACTTCACCAAATTTACAGGGCAGTCGCCGTAATGGCTGCGAATGGTGTGTGCAAAATTACATGTGAAACGGTTGAGAATTGACTGAGAAATCAACGAAAAACGCTCCGCCGACGTTGCTACAATGTTGGCTAAGTGCTTTGCATTACTAACTTTTGAAGTAGTCAATGTAGCTTCGCCAAATTTACAGGGCAGTTGCCGTAATACCAGCCGATGGTGCCTGCAAAATTACAAGGAGAACGGTTGAGAATTGACGTCTGAATTGATGTCTAAATGAATAACTTTTAATTAAACTCAATCAAATTTCACACCAATCTCATTAATAACTTTTGCAGTAATATACCAAACTTCGCCAAATTTACAGGGAAGTTGCCTTGATACCAGCCGATGGTGCCTACAAAATTACATGGAAAACGGTTAAGAATTGACGTTTGAATTGACGTCTAAATGAATAACTTTTTAAAAAATCAATCAAATTTCACACTAATCTCATTAATAACTTTCAAAGTACTTGATCAAACTTCGCCATATTTACAGGGCAGTTGCCGTGATACAAACCGATGGTGCGTGTAAATTTATATGGAAAACGGTTGAGAATTAACGTCTGAATTGACGTCTAAATGAATAGCTTTTGAAATACTCAATCAAATTTCACACTAATCTCATTGATAACTTTTGAAGTACTTGCTCAAACTTTACCAACTTTTCAGAGCAGTTGCCGCCATAGCTGCAGATGATGCCTGCAAAATTACGGGAAAATTGGTTAAGAATTGACGTCTGAATTGACATCTAAATTAATAAATTTTAAAATTCCCAATCATATTTCACATTAATCTCATTAATAACTTTTGACGTACTCGCTCAAACTTTACTAACTTCTCAGGGCAGTCGCCGTGATAGTTGAAGATGGTGCCTGCAAAATTACGAGAAAATTGGTTAAGAATTGACGTCTGAATTGACGTCTAAATTAATAAATTTTAAAATTCCCAATCATATTTCACATTAATCTCATTAATAACTTTCGACGTACTCGCTCAAACTTTACTAACTTCTCAGGGCAGTCGCCGTGATAGTTGAAGATGGTGCCTGCACAATTACGTGAAAATCGGTTGAGAATTGACAGATATATCAGCGAAAAACGGTAAAAACCCGTCAAACAATGGAAATAGGGTGTTTAAAATCTCCCTCAATAAGGGGTATATCGGAAAAGCAATCTTTTCTCGTTCATTTTCAGCTAGGTATCATATCTTAAAGTAAAAAAAAAAAAATATTGGGTCTATGTCGCTGTAGTGTTGGTAATTACTCTCCCACTTCTGGCGACCTGCCCTGTCAGTTCGAACTGCTCAGTCACACATGTACGATGGGGGGCACTTACTCAGTGCTGTTTCAATGACGGCCCGCATTTTCAGCGCTCTGGCAACGTGGAAACAGTGTTGTTTCAGTGTATCACATTATTAACTTTTGGAATACTCGATCAAACTTCACCAAATTTACAGGGTAGTCGCCGTAATGGCTGCGAATGGTGTGTGCAAAATTACATGTGAAACGGTTGAGAATTGACTAAGAAATCAACGAAAAACCCTCCGCCGACGTTGCTACAATGTTGGCTAAGTGTTTTGCATTACTAACTTTTGAAGTAGTCAATGTAGCTTCGCCAAATTTACAGGGCAGTTGCCGTAATACCAGCCGATGGTGCCTGCAAAATTACAATGAGAACGGTTGAGAATTGACGTCTGAATTGATGTCTAAATGAATAACTTTTAATAAAACTCAATCAAATTTCACACCAATCTCATTAATAACTTTTGCAGTAATATACCAAACTTTGCCAAATTTACAGGGAAGTTGCCGCGATACCAGCCGATGGTGCCTACAAAATTACATGGAAAACGGTTAAGAATTGACGTCTGAATCGACGTTTAAATGAATAACTTTTTAAAAAATCAATCAAATTTCACACTAATCTCATTAATAACTTTTAAAGTACTTGATCAAACTTCGCCATATTTACAGGGCAGTTGCCGTAATACAAACCGATGGTGAGTGTAAATTTATATGGAAAACGGTTGAGAATTAACGTCTGAATTGACGTCTAAATGAATAGCTTTTGAAATACTCAATCAAATTTCACACTAATCTCATTGATAACTTTTGAAGTACTTGCTCAAACTTTACCAACTTTTCAGAGCAGTTGCCGCCATAGCTGCAGATGATGCCTGCAAAATTACGGGAAAATTGGTTAAGAATTGACGTCTGAATTGACATCTAAATTAATAAATTTTAAAATTCCCAATCATATTTCACATTAATCTCATTAATAACTTTTGACGTACTCGCTCAAACTTTACTAACTTCTCAGGGCAGTCGCCGTGATAGTTGAAAATGGTGCCTGCAAAATTACGAGAAAATTGGTTAAGAATTGACGTCTGAATTGACGTCTAAATTAATAAATTTTAAAATTCCCAATCATATTTCACATTAATCTCATTAATAACTTTCGACGTACTCGCTCAAACTTTACTGACTTCTCAGGGCAGTCGCCGTGATAGTTGAAGATGGTGCCTGCACAATTACGAGAAAATTGGTTAAGAATTGACGTCTGAATTGACGTCTAAATTAATAAATTTTAAAATTCCCAATCATATTTCACATTAATCTCATTAATAACTTTCGACGTACTCGCTCAAACTTTACTAACTTCTCAGGGCAGTCGCCGTGATAGTTGAAGATGGTGCCTGCACAATTACGTGAAAATCGGTTGAGAATTGACAGATATATCAGCGAAAAACGGTAAAAACCCGTCAAACAATGGAAATAGGGTGTTTAAAATTTCCCTCATTAAGGGGTATATCGGAAAAGCAATCTTTTCTCGTTCATTTTCAGCTAGGTATCATATCTTAAAGTAAAAAAAAATATTGGGTCTATGTCGCTGTAGTGTTGGTAATTACTCTCCCACTTCTGGCGACCTGCCCTGTCAGTTCGAACTGCTCAGTCACACATGTACGATGGGGGGCACTTACTCAGTGCTGTTTCAATGACGGCCCGCATTTTCAGCGCTCTGGCAACGTGGAAACAGTGTTGTTTCAGTGTATCACATTATTAACTTTTGGAATACTCGATCAAACTTCACCAAATTTACAGGGTAGTCGCCGTAATGGCTGCGAATGGTGTGTGCAAAATTACATGTGAAACGGTTGAGAATTGACTGAGAAATCAACGAAAAACCCTCCGCCGACGTTGCTACAATGTTGGCTAAGTGTTTTGCATTACTAACTTTTGAAGTAGTCAATGTAGCTTCGCCAAATTTACAGGGCAGTTGCC
Organism: Flabesymbios commensalis; assembly: GCA_964017125.1. Classification (NCBI taxonomy): domain Eukaryota; kingdom Metazoa; phylum Annelida; class Polychaeta; order Terebellida; family Flabelligeridae; genus Flabesymbios; species Flabesymbios commensalis. The sequence goes on along the minus strand of OZ024904.1, from coordinate 106,023,807 downwards.
GTAATACCAGCCGATGGTGCTTGCAAAATTACAATGAGAACGGTTGAGAATTGACGTCTGAATTGATGTCTAAATGAATAACTTTTAATAAAACTCAATCAAATTTCACACCAATCTCATTAATAACTTTTGCAGTAATATACCAAACTTTGCCAAATTTACAGGGAAGTTGCCGTGATACCAGCCGATGGTGCCTACAAAATTACATGGTAAACGGTTAAGAATTGACGTCTGAATCGACGTTTAAATGAATAACTTTTTAAAAAATCAATCAAATTTCACACTAATCTCATTAATAACTTTTAAAGTACTTGATCAAACTTCGCCATATTTACAGGGCAGTTGCCGTAATACAAACCGATGGTGCGTGTAAATTTATATGGAAAACGGTTGAGAATTAACGTCTGAATTGACGTCTAAATGAATAGCTTTTGAAATACTCAATCAAATTTCACACTAATCTCATTGATAACTTTTGAAGTACTTGCTCAAACTTTACCAACTTTTCAGAGCAGTTGCCGCCATAGCTGCAGATGATGCCTGCAAAATTACGGGAAAATTGGTTAAGAATTGACGTCTGAATTGACATCTAAATTAATAAATTTTAAAATTCCCAATCATATTTCACATTAATCTCATTAATAACTTTTGACGTACTCGCTCAAACTTTACTAACTTCTCAGGGCAGTCGCCGTGATAGTTGAAGATGGTGCCTGCAAAATTACGAGAAAATTGGTTAAGAATTGACGTCTGAATTGACGTCTAAATTAATAAATTTTAAAATTCCCAATCATATTTCACATTAATCTCATTAATAACTTTCGACGTACTCGCTCAAACTTTACTAACTTCTCAGGGCAGTCGCCGTGATAGTTGAAGATGGTGCCTGCACAATTACGTGAAAATCGGTTGAGAATTGACTGATATATCAGCGAAAAACGGTAAAAACCCGTCAAACAATGAAAATAGGGTTTTTCAAATCTCCCTCAATAAGGGGTGTATCGGAAAAGCAATCTTTTCTCGTTCATTTTCAGCTAGGTATAATATCTTAAAGTAAAAAAAAAAAGAAATATTGGGTCTATGTCGCTGTAGTGTTGGTAATTACTCTCCCACTTCTGGCGACCTGCCCTGTCAGTTCGAACTGCTCAGTCACACATGTACGATGGGGGGCACTTACTCAGTGCTGTTTCAATGACGGCCCGCATTTTCAGCGCTCTGGCAACGTGGAAACAGTGTTGTTTCAGTGTATCACATTATTAACTTTTGGAATACTCGATCAAACTTCACCAAATTTACAGGGTAGTCGCCGTAATGGCTGCGAATGGTGTGTGCAAAATTACATGTGAAACGGTTGAGAATTGACTAAGAAATCAACGAAAAACCCTCCGCCGACGTTGCTACAATGTTGGCTAAGTGTTTTGCATTACTAACTTTTGAAGTAGTCAATGTAGCTTTGCCAAATTTACAGGGCAGTTGCCGTAATATCAGCTGATGGTGCCTGCAAAATTACATGGAGAACGGTTGAGAATTGACGTCTGAATTGATGTCTCAATGAATAACTTTTAATAATACTCAAACAAATTTCACACCAATCTCATTAATAACTTTTGCAGTAATTAATCAAACTTCGCCAAATTTACAGGGAAGTTGCCGTAATAACAGCCGATGGTGCCTACAAAATAACATAGAAAACGGTTAAGAATTGACGTCTGAATTGACGTCTTAATGAATAACTTTTGAAATAATCAATCAAATTTCACACTAATCTCACTAATTACTTTTGAAATACTTGATCAAACTTCGCCATATTTACAGGGCAGTTGCCGTAATACCAGCCGATGGTGCATGCAAATTTATATGGAAAATGGTTGAGAATTGACGTCTGAATTTACGTCTAAATGAATAACTTTTGAAATACTCAATCAAATTTTACATTAATCTCATTAATAACTTTTGAAGTACTTGCGCAAACTTTACCAACTTTTCAGGGCAGTCGCCGCCATAGCTGCAGATGATGCCTGCAAAATTACGGGAAAATCGGTTAAGAATTGACGTCTGAATTGACGTCTAAATTAATAAATTTTAAAATTCCCAATCATATTTCACATTAATCTCATTAATAACTTTTGACGTACTCGCTTAAACTTTACTAACTTCTCAGGGCAGTCGCCGTGATAGTTGCAGATGGTGCCTGCAAAATTACGTGAAAATCGATTGAGAATTGACTGATATATCAACGAAAAACGGGTAAAAATGATGACAAAAATGCCCAGAGATCTGTGAAAACGCATTGAAGACAGTGGGTCTGTGGCTATTGCGACTGTCATTGGCATTCTTTCTTTTTTTCGTTTAACGACTTTTGACGTCAGAAACAGACGTCAAAACCCGTCAAACAGTGAAAATAGGGTGTTTCAAATCTCCCTCAATAAGGGGTATATCGGAAAAACAATCTTTTCTCGTTTATTTTCAGCTAGGTATCATATCTTGAAAAAATAAAAATAAAATTTTTTTTTTGGTTCTATGTCGCTGTAGTGTTGGTAATTACTCTCTCACTTCTTGCGACCTGCCCTGTCAGTTCGAACTGCTCAGGCACACATGTACGATGGGGGGGGGGGGCACTTACTCAGTGCTGTTTCAATGACGGCCCGCATTTTCAGCGCTCTGGCAACGTGGAAACAGTGTTGTTTCAGTGCATCATATTAATAACTTTTGGAATACTCGATTAAACTTCACCAAATTTACAGGGCAGGCACCATAATGGCTGCGAATAGTGTGCAAAATTACATGTAAAACGGTTGAGAATTGACTGAGTAATCAACAAAAAACGCTCCGCCGGCGTTGCTACAATGTTGGCTAAGTGCTTTGCATTACTAACTTTTGAAGTAGTCAATGTAGCTTCGCCAAATTTACAGGGCAGTTGCCGTAATATCAGCCGATTGTGCCTGCAAAACTACATAGAAAACGGTTGATAATTGACGTCTGAATTGACGTCTAAATAAATAACTTTTAATAATACTCAATCAAACTTCACACCAATCTCATTAATAACTTTTGCAGTAATTAATCAAACTTCGCCAAATTTACAGGGAAGTTGCCGTAATAGCAGCCGATAGTGCCTACAAAATTACATGGAAAACGGTTAAGAATTGACGTCTGAATTGACGTCTAAATGAATAACTTTTGAAATAATCAATCAAATTTCACACTAATCTCATTAATTACTTTTAAAGTACTTGATCAAACTTTGCCATATTTATAGGGCAGTTGCCATAATACCAGCCGATGGTGCCTGCAAATTTATATGGCAAACGGGTGAGAATTGACGTCTGAATTAACGTCTAAATGAATAACTTTTGAAATACTCAATCAAATTTCACACTAATCTCATTAATAACTTTTGAAGTACTTGCTAAAACTTTACCAACTTTTCAGGGCAGTCGCCGCCATAGCTGCAGATGATGCCTGCAAAATTGCGGGAAAGTCGGTTAGGAATTGACGTCCGAATCGACGTCTAAATTAATAAATTTGAAAATTCCCGATCATATTTCTCATTAATCTCAATAATAACTTTTGACGTACTCGCTCAAGCTTTACTAACTTCCCAGGGCAGTCGCCGTGATAGTTGCAGATGGTGCCTGCAAAATTACGTGAAAATCGATTGAGAATTGACTGATATATCAACGAAAAACGGGTAAAAATGATGACAAAAATGCCCAGAGATCTGTGAAAACGCATTGAAGACAGTGGGTCTGTGGCTATTGCGACTGTCTTGGCATTCTTTCTTTTTTTCGTTTAACGACTTTTGACGTCAGAAACAGACGTCAAAACCCGTCAAACAGTGAAAATAGGGTGTTTCAAATCTCCCTCAATAAGGGGTATATCGGAAAAACAATCTTTTCTCGTTTATTTTCAGCTAGGTATCATATCTTGAAAAAATAAAAATAAAATTTTTTTTTTGGTTCAATGTCGCTGTAGTGTTGGTAATTACTCTCTCACTTCTTGCGACCTGCCCTGTCAGTTCGAACTGCTCAGGCACACATGTACGATGGGGGAGGGGGGCACTTACTCAGTGCTGTTTCAATGACGGCCCGCATTTTCAGCGCTCTGGCAACGTGGAAACAGTGTTGTTTCAGTGCATCACATTAATAACTTTTGGAATACTCGATTAAACTTCACCAAATTTACAGGGCAGTCACCATAATGGCTGCGAATAGTGTGCAAAATTACATGTAAAACGGTTGAGAATTGACTGAGTAATCAACAAAAAACGCTCCGCCGGCGTTGCTACAATGTTGGCTAAGTGCTTTGCATTACTAACTTTTGAAGTAGTCAATGTAGCTTCGCCAAATTTACAGGGCAGTTGCCGTAATATCAGCCGATTGTGCCTGCAAAACTACATAGAAAACGGTTGATAATTGACGTCTGAATTGACGTCTAAATAAATAACTTTTAATAATACTCAATCAAACTTCACACCAATCTCATTAATAACTTTTGCAGTAATTAATCAAACTTCGCCAAATTTACAGGGAAGTTGCCGTAATAGCAGCCGATAGTGCCTACAAAATTACATGGAAAACGGTTAAGAATTGACGTCTGAATTGACGTCTAAATGAATAACTTTTGAAATAATCAATCAAATTTCACACTAATCTCATTAATTACTTTTAAAGTACTTGATCAAACTTCGCCATATTTATAGGGCAGTTGCCATAATACCAGCCGATGGTGCCTGCAAATTTATATGGCAAACGGTTGAGAATTGACGTCTGAATTAACGTCTAAATGAATAACTTTTGAAATACTCAATCAAATTTCACACTAATCTCATTAATAACTTTTGAAGTACTTGCTAAAACTTTACCAACTTTTCAGGGCAGTCGCCGCCATAGCTGCAGATGATGCCTGCAAAATTGCGGGAAAGTCGGTTAGGAATTGACGTCCGAATCGACGTCTAAATTAATAAATTTGAAAATTCCCGATCATATTTCTCATTAATCTCAATAATAACTTTTGACGTACTCGCTCAAGCTTTACTAACTTCCCAGGGCAGTCGCCGTGATAGTTGCAGATGGTGCCTGCAAAATTACGTGAAAATCGATTGAGAATTGACTGATATATCAACGAAAAACGGGTAAAAATGATGACAAAAATGCCCAGAGATCTGTGAAAACGCATTGAAGACAGTGGGTCTGTGGCTATTGCGACTGTCTTGGCATTCTTTCTTTTTTTCGTTTAACGACTTTTGACGTCAGAAACAGACGTCAAAACCCGTCAAACAGTGAAAATAGGGTGTTTCAAATCTCCCTCAATAAGGGGTATATCGGAAAAACAATCTTTTCTCGTTTATTTTCAGCTAGGTATCATATCTTAAAAAAATAAAAATAAAATTTTTTTTTTGGTTCTATGTCGCTGTAGTGTTGGTAATTACTCTCTCACTTCTTGCGACCTGCCCTGTCAGTTCGAACTGCTCAGGCACACATGTACGATGGGGGGGGGGGCACTTACTCAGTGCTGTTTCAATGACGGCCCGCATTTTCAGCGCTCTGGCAACGTGGAAACAGTGTTGTTTCAGTGCATCACATTAATAACTTTTGGAATACTCGATTAAACTTCACCAAATTTACAGGGCAGTCACCATAATGGCTGCGAATAGTGTGCAAAATTACATGTAAAACGGTTGAGAATTGACTGAGTAATCAACAAAAAACGCTCCGCCGGCGTTGCTACAATGTTGGCTAAGTGCTTTGCATTACTAACTTTTGAAGTAGTCAATGTAGCTTCGCCAAATTTACAGGGCAGTTGCCGTAATATCAGCCGATTGTGCCTGCAAAACTACATAGAAAACGGTTGATAATTGACGTCTGAATTGACGTCTAAATAAATAACTTTTAATAATACTCAATCAAACTTCACACCAATCTCATTAATAACTTTTGCAGTAATTAATCAAACTTCGCTAAATTTACAGGGAAGTTGCCGTAATAGCAGCCGATAGTGCCTACAAAATTATATGGAAAACGGTTAAGAATTGACGTCTGAATTGACGTCTAAATGAATAACTTTTGAAATAATCAATCAAATTTCACACTAATCTCATTAATTACTTTTAAAGTACTTGATCAAACTTTGCCATATTTATAGGGCAGTTGCCATAATACCAGCCGATGGTGCCTGCAAATTTATATGGCAAACGGTTGAGAATTGACGTCTGAATTAACGTCTAAATGAATAACTTTTGAAATACTCAATCAAATTTCACACTAATCTCATTAATAACTTTTGAAGTACTTGCTAAAACTTTACCAACTTTTCAGGGCAGTCGCCGCCATAGCTGCAGATGATGCCTGCAAAATTGCGGGAAAGTCGGTTAGGAATTGACGTCCGAATCGACGTCTAAATTAATAAATTTGAAAATTCCCGATCATATTTCTCATTAATCTCAATAATGACTTTTGACGTACTCGCTCAAGCTTTACTAACTTCCCAGGGCAGTCGCCGTGATAGTTGCAGATGGTGCCTGCAAAATTACGTGAAAATCGGTTGTAAATTGACTGATATATCAGCGAAAAACGGGTGAAAATGATGACAAAAATGCCCAGAGATCTGTGAAAACGCATTGTAGACAGTGGGTCTGTGCTATTGCGACTGTCTTGGCATTTCTTTCTTTTTTTCGTTCGACGACTTTTGACGTCAGAAGCAGACATCAAAAGCCGTCAAACAGTAAAAATAGGGTGTTTCAAATCTCCCTCAATAAGGGGTATATCAGAAAAGCAATCTTTTCTCGTTCATTTTCAGCTAGGTATCATATCTTAAAAAAAAAAAAAAAATATTGGGTCTATGTCGCTGTAGTGTTGGTAATTACTCTCTCACTTCTTGCGACCTGCCCTGTCAGCTCGAACTGCTCAGTCACACATGTACGATGGGGGGGCACCTACTCAGTGCTGTTTCAATAACGGCCCGCATTTTCAGCGCTCTGGCAACGTGGAAACAGTGTTTTTTCCGTGCATCACATTAATAACTTTTGGAATACTGGATCAAACTTCACCAAATTTACAGGGCAGTCGCCGTAATGGCTGCGAATGGTGTGTGCAAAATTACATGTGAAACGGTTGAAAATTGACTGAGAAATCAACAAAAAACGCTCCGCCGTTTTTGCTACAATGTTGGCTAAGTGCTTTGCATTACTAACTTTTGAAGTAGTCAATGTAGCTTCGCCAAATTTACAGGGCAGTTGCCATAATACCAGCCGATGGTGCCTGCAAAATTACATGGAGAACGGTTGAGAATTGACGTCTTAATTGATGTCTAAATGAATAACTTTTAATAAAACTCAATGAAATTTCACACCAATCTCATTAATCAAATTTTGCAAAATTTACAGGGAAGTTGCTGTAATACCAGCCGATGGTGCCTGCAAAACTACATGGAAAACGGTTGAGAGTTGACGTCTGAATTGACGTCTAAATGAATAACTTTTAATAATACTCGATCAAATTTCAGACCAATCTCATTAATAACTTTTGCAGTAATTGATCATACTTTGCCAAATTTACCGGGAAGTTGCCGTAATACCAGCCGATGGTGCCTGCAAAACTACATGGAAAACGGTTGAGAATTGACGTCTGAATTGACGTCTAAATAAATAACTTTTAATAATACTCAATAAAATTTCACAACAATCTCATTAATAACTTTTGCAGTAATTAACCAAACTTCGCCAAATTTACAGGGAAGTTGCCGTAATACCAGCCGATGGTGCCTAAAAATTACATAGAAAACGGTTAAGAATTGACGTCTGAATTGACGTCTAAATAAATAACTTTTGAAATAATCAATCAAATTTCACACTAATCTTATTAATTACTTTTAAAGTACTTAATCAAACTTCGCCATATTTATAGGGCAGTTGCCATAATACCAGCCGATGGTGCCTGCAAATTTATATGGCAAACGGTTGAGAATTGACGTCTGAATTGACGTCTAAATGAATAGCTTTTGAAATACTCAATCAAATTTCACACTAATCTCATTAATAACTTTTGAAGTACTTGCTCAAACTTTACCAACTTTTCAGAGCAGTCGCCGCCATAGCTGCAGATGATGCCTGCAAAATTACGGGAAAATTGGTTAAGAATTGACGTCTGAATCGACGTCTAAATTAATAAATTTTAAAATTCCCAATCATATTTCACATTAATTTCATTATTAACTTTTGACGTACTCGCTCAAACTTTACTAACTTCTCAGGGCAGTCGCCGTGATAGTTGCAGATGGTCCCTGCAAAATTACGTGAAAATTGGTTGAGAATTGACTGATATATCAGCGAAAAACGGGTAAAAATGATGACAAAAATGCCCAGAGATCTGTGAAAACGCATTGTAGACAGTGGGTCTGTGGCTATTGCGACTGTCTTGGCATTTCTTTCTTTTTTCGTTTGACGACTTTTGACGTCAGAAACAGACGTCAAAACCCGTCAAACAGTGAAAATAGGGTGTCTCAAATCTCCTCCAATAAGGGGTATATCGGAAAAGAAATCTTTTCTTGTTCATTTTCAGCTAGGTATCATATCCTAAATATAAAAAAAAAAAAAAAATATTGTGTCTATGTCGCTGTAGTGTTGGTAATTACTCTCCCCCTTCTGGTGACCTGCCCTGTAAGTTCGAACTGCTCAGTCACACATGTACGATGGGGGGCACTTACTCAGTGCTGTTTCAATGACGGCCCGCATTTTCAGCGCTCTGGCAACGTGGAAACATTGTTGTTTCAGTGTATCACATTAATAACTTTTGGAATACTCGATCAAACTTCACCAAATTTACAGGGCAGTCGAATGGCTGCGAATGGTGTGTGCAAAATTACATGTGAAACAGTTGAGAATTGACTGAGAAATCAACGAAAAATGCTCCGCCGCCGTTGCTACAATGTTGGCTAAGTGCTTTGCATTACTAACTTTTAAAGTAGGCAATGTAGCTTCGCCAAATTTACAGGGCAGTTGCCGTAATACCAGCCGATGGTGCCTGCAAAATTACATGGAGAACGGTTGAGAATTGACGTCTTAATTAATGTCTAAATGAATAACTTTTAATAAAACTCAATCAAATTTCACACCAATCTCATTAATAACTTTTGCAGTAATAAATCAAACTTCGTCAAATTTACAGGGAAGTTGCCGTAATGGCTGCGAATGGTGTGTGCAAAATAACATGTGAAACGGTTGAGAATTGACTGAGAAATCAACGAAAAACGCTCCGCCGTCGCTGCTACAATGTTGGCTAAGTGCTTTGCATTACTAACTTTGGAAGTAGTCAATGTAGCTTCGCCAAATTTACAGGGTAGTTGCCGTAATACCAGCCGATCGTGCCTGCAAAACTACATGGAAAACGGTTGAGAATTGACGTCTGAATTGACGTCTAAATGAATAGCTTTTGAAATACTCAGTCAAATTTCACACTAATCTCATTAATAACTTTTGAATTACTTGCTCAAACTTTACCAACTTTTCAGAGCAGTCGCCGCCATAGCTGCAGATGATGCCTGCAAAATTACGGAAAAATTGGTTAAGAATTGACGTCTGAATTGACGTCTAAATTAATAAATTTTAAAATTCCCAATCATATTTCACATTAATCTCATTAATAACTTTTGACGTACTCGCTCAAACTTTACTAACTTCTCAGGGCAGTCGCCGTGATGGTTGCAGATGGTGCCTGCAAAATTACGAGAAAATTGGTTGAGAATTGACTGATATATCAGCGAAAAACGGGTAAAAATGATGACAAAAATGCCCAGAGATCTGTGAAAACGCATTGTAGACAGTGGGTCTGTGGCTATTGCGACTGTCTTGGCATTTCTATCTTTTTTTGTTTGACGACTTTTGACGTCAGAAACAGACGTCAAAACCCGTCAAACAGTGAAAATAGGGTGTTTCAAATCTCCTCCAATAAGGGGTATATAGGACAAGCAATCTTTTCTCGTTCATTTTCAGCTAGGTATCATATCTTTAAAAAAAAAAAAAAAAAAAAAAATATTGGGTCCATGTCGCTGTAGTGTTGGTAATTACTCTCTCACTTGTGGCGACCTGCCCTATCAGTTCGAACTGCTCAGTCACACATGTACGATGGGGGCACTTACTCAGTGCTGTTTCAATGACGGCCCGCATTTTCAGCGCTCTGGCAACGTGGAAACAGTGTTGTTTCAGTGCATCACATTAATCACTTTTGGAATACTCGATTAAACTTCACCAAATTTACAGGGCAGTCGCCGTAATGGCTGCGAATGGTGTGTGCAAAATTACATGTGAAACGGTTGAGAATTGACTGAGAAATCAACGAAAAACGCTCCGCCGCCGTTGCTACAATGTTGGCTAAGTGCTTTGCATTACTAACTTTCGAAGTAGTCAATGTAGCTTCGCCAAATTTACAGGGCAGTTGCCGTAATACCAGTCGATGGTGCCTGCAAAATTACATGGAGAACGGTTGAGAATTGACGTCTTAATTGATGTCTAAATGAATAACTTTTAATAAAACTCAATCAAATTTCACACCAATCTCATTAATAACTTTTGCAGTAATAAATCACACTTCGTCAAATTTACAGAGAAGTTGCCGTAATACCAGCCGATGGTGACTGCAAAACTACATGGAAAACGGTTGAGAATTGACGTCTGAATTGACCTCTAAATGAATAACTTTTAATAATACTCAATCAAATTTCACACCAATCTCAATTATAACTTTTGCAGTAATTGATCAAACTTTGAAAAATTTACAGGGAACTTGTCGTAATACCAGCCGATGGTGCCTGCGAAACTACATGGAAAACGGTTGAGAATTGACGTCTGAATTGACGTCTAAATAAATAACTTTTAATAATACTCAATCAAATTTCACACCAATCTCTTTAATAACTTTTGCAGTAATTAATCAAACTTTGCCAAATTTACAGGGAAGTTGCCGTAATACCAGCCGATGGTTCCTTCAAAATTACATGGAAAACGGTTGAGAATTGACGTCTGAATTGACGTCTAAATGAATAACTTTAAAAAAAAATCAATCAAATTTCACATTATTCTCATTAATAACTTTTAAAATACTTGATCAATCTTCGCCATATTTACAGGGCAGTTACCGTAATACCAACCGATGGTGCGTGTAAATTTATATGTAAAACGGTTGAGAATTGACGTCTAAATTGACGTCTAAATGAATAGCTTTTGAAATACTCAATCAAATTTCACACTAATCTCATTAATAACTTTTGAAGTACTTGCTCAAACTTTACCAACTTTTTAGAGCAGTCGCCGCCATAGCTGCAGATGATGCCTGCAAAATTACGGGAAAATTGGTTAAGAATTGACGTCTGAATTGACGTCTAAATTAATAAATTTTAAAATTCCCAATCATATTTCACAATAATCTCATTAATAACTTTTGACGTACTCGCTCAAACTTTACTAGCTTCTCAGGGCAGTCGCCGTGATAGTTGCAGATGGTGCCTGCAAAATTACGTGAAAATTGGTTGAGAATTGACTGATATATCAGCGAAAAACGGGTGAAAATGATGACAAAAATGCCCAGAGATCTGTGAAAACGCATTGTAGACAGTGGGTCTGTGGCTATTGCGACTGTCTTGGCATTTCTTTCTTTTTTCGTTTGACGACTTTTGACGTCAGAAACAGACGTCAAAACCCGTCAAACAGTGAAAATAGGGTGTTTCAAATCTCCTCCAATAAGGGGTATATCGGAAAAGAAATCTTTTCTTGTTCATTTTCAGCTAGGTATCATATCTTAAAAAAAAAAAAAAAAAAAAAAAAAATATTGTGTCTGTGTCGCTGTAGTGTTGGTAATTACTCTCCCCCTTCTGGCGACCTGCCCTGTCAGTTCGAACTGCTCAGTCACACATGTACGATGGGGGGCACTTACTCAGTGCTGTTTCAATGACGGCCCGCATTTTCAGCGCTCTGGCAACGTGGAAACAGTGTTGTTTCAGTGTATCACATTAATAACTTTTGGAATACTCGATCAAACTTCACCAAATTTACAGGGTAGTCGCCGTAATGGCTGCGAATGGTGTGTGCGAAATTACATGTGAAACGGTTGAGAATTGACTGAGAAATCAACGAAAAACGCTCCGCCGGCGTTGCTACAATGTTGGCTAAGTGCTTTGCATTACTAACTTTTGAAGTAGTCAATGTAGCTTTGCCAAATTTACAGGGCAGTTGCCGTAATACCAGCCGATGGTGCCTGCAAAATTACAAGGAGAATGGTTGAGAATTGACGTCCGAATTGATGTCTAAATGAATAACTTTTAATAAAACTCAATCAAATTTCACACCAATCTCATTAATAACTTTTGGAGTAATAAACCAAACTTTGCCAAATTAACAGGGAAGTTGCCGTAATACCAGCCGATGGTGCCTACAAAATTACATGGAAAACGGTTAAGAATTGACGTCTGAATGGACGTCTAAGTGAATAACTTTTTAAAAAATCAATCAAATTTCACACTAATCTCATTAATAACTTTTAAAGTACTTGATCAAACTTCGCCATATTTACAGGGCAGTTGCCGTAATACCAACCGATGGTGCGTGTAAATTTATATGGAAAACGGTTGAGAATTAACGTCTGAATTGACGTCTAAATGAATAGCTTTTGAAATACTCAATCAAATTTCACACTAATCTCATTGATAACTTTTGAAGTACTTGCTCAAACTTTACCAACTTTTCAGAGCAGTCGCCGCCATAGCTGCAGATGATGCCTGCTAAATTACGGGAAAATTGGTTAAGAATTGACGTCTGAATTGACGTCTAAATTAATAAATTTTAAAATTCCCAATCATATTTCACATTAATCTCATTAATAACTTTTGACGTACTCGCTCAAACTTTACTAACTTCTCAAGGCAGTCGCCGTGATAGTTGAAGAAGGTGCCTGCAAAATTACGAGAAAATTGGTTAAGAATTGACGTCTGAATTGACGTCTAAATTAATAAATTTTAAAATTCCCAATCATATTTCACATTAATCTCATTAATAACTTTTGACGTACTCGCTCAAACTTTACTAACTTCTCAGGGCAGTCGCCGTGATAGTTGAAGATGGTGCCTGCACAATTACGTGAAAATCGGTTGAGAATTGACTGATATATCAGCGAATAACGGTAAAAACCCGTCAAACAGTGAAAATAGGGTGTTTCAAATCTCCCTCAATAAGGGGTATATCGGAAAAGCAATCTTTTCTCGTTCATTTCCAGCTAGGTATCATATCTTAAAAAAAAATATATATATATTGGGTCTATGTCGCTGTAGTGTTGGTAATTACTCTCCCACTTCTGGCGACCTGCCCTGTCAGGTCGAACTGCTCAGTCACACATGTACGATGGGGGGCACTTACTCAGTGCTGTTTCAATGACGGCCCGCATTTTCAGCGCTCTGGCAACGTAGAAACAGTGTTGTTTCAGTGCATCACATTAATAACTTTTGGAATACTCGATTAAACTTCACCAAATTTACAGGGCAGTCGCCGTAATGGCTGCGAATGGTGTGTGCAAAATTACATGTGAAACGGTTTAGAATTGACTGAGAAATCAACGAAAAAAGCTCCGCCAACATTGCTGCAATATTGGCTAAGTGTTTTGCATTACTAACTTTTGAAGTAGTCAATGTAGCTTCGCAAAATTTACAGGGAAGTTGCCGTAATACCAGCCGATGATGCCTACAAAATTACATGGAAAACGGTTATGAATTGACGTCTGAATTGACGTCTAAATGAATAACTTTTTAAAAAATCAATCAAATTTCACACTAATCTCATTAATAACTTTTAAAGTACTTGATCAAACTTCGACATATTTACAGGGCAGTTGCCGTAATAGCAACCGATGGTGCGTGTAAATTTATATGGAAAACGGTTGAGAATTGACGTCTGAATTGACGTCTAAATGAATAGCTTTTGAAATACTCAATCAAATTTCACACTAATCTCATTGATAACTTTTGAAGTACTTGCTCAAACTTTACCAACTTTTCAGAGCAGTCGCCGCCATAGCAGCAGATGATGCCTGCAAAATTTACGGGAAAATTGGTTAAGAATTGACGTCTGAATTGACATCTAAATTAATAAATTTTAAAATTCCCAATCATATTTCACATTAATCTCATTAATAACTTTTGACGTACTCGCTCAAACTTTACTAACTTCTCAGGGCAGTCGCCGTGATAGTTAAAGATGGTGCCTGCAAAATTACGAGAAAATCGGTTAAGAATTGACGTCTGCATTGACGTCTAAAAGTATCAATTTTAAAATTCCCAATCATATTTCACATTAATCTCATTAATAACTTTTGACGTACTCGCTTAAACTTTACTAACTTCTCAGGGCAGTCGCCGTGATAGTTGCAGATGGTGCCTGCAAAATTACGTGAAAATCGATTGAAAATTGACTGATATATCAGCGAAAAACGGGTAAAAATAATGACAAAAATACCCAGAGATCTGTGAAAACGCATTGTAGACAGTGGGTCTGTGGCTATTGCGACTGTCTTGGCATTTCTTTCTTTTTTCGTTTGACGACTTTTGACGTCAGAAACAGACGTCAAAACTCGTCAAACAGTGAAAATAGGGTGTTTCAAATCTCCCACAATAAGGGGTATATCGGAAAAGCAATCTTTTCTCGTTCATTTTCAGCTAGGTATCATATCTTAAAAAAAAAATTAAAAAAAAAATATATTGGGTTTATGTCGCTTTAGTGTTGGTAATTACTCTCTCACTTCTGGCGACCTGCCCTGTCAGTTCGAACTGCTCAGTCACACATGTACGATGGGGGGCACTTACTCAGTGCTGTTTCAATGACGGCCCGCATTTTCAGCGCTCTGGCAACGTGGAAACAGTGTTGTTTCAGTGCATCACATTAATAACTTTTGGAATACTTGATTAAACTTCACTAAATTTACAGGGTAGTCGCCGTAATGGCTGCGAATGGTGTGTGCAAAATTACATGTGAAACGGTTGAGAATTGACTGAGAAATCAACGAAAAACGCTCCGCCAACATTGCTGCAATATTGGCTAAGTGTTTTGCATTACTAACTTTTGAAGTAGTCAATGTAGCTTCGCCAAATTTACAGGGCAGTTGCCGTAATACCAGCCGATGGTGCCTGCAAAATTACAAGGAGAACGGTTGAGAATTGACGTCTGAATTGATGTCTAAATGAATAACTTTTAATAAAACTCAATCAAATTTCACACCAATCTCATTAATAACTTTTGCAGTAATAATCTAACTTCGCCAAATTTACAGGAAAATTGCCGTAATAACAGCCGATGTTGCCTGCAAAACTACATGGAAAACGGTTATGAATTGACGTCTGAATTGACGTCTAAATGAATAACTTTTTAAAAAATCAATCATATTTCACACTAATCTCATTAATAACTTTTAAAGTACTTGATCAAACTTCGCCATATTTACAGGGCAGTTGCCGTAATACCAACCGATGGTGCGTGTAAATTTATATGGAAAACGGTTGAGAATTGACGTCTGAATTGACGTCTAAATGAATAGCTTTTGAAATACTCAATCAAATTTCACACTAATCTCATTGATAACTTTTGCAGTACTTGCTCAAACTTTACCAACTTTTCTGAGCAGTCGCCGCCATAGCAGCAGATGATGCCTGCAAAATTACGGGAAAATTGGTTAAGAATTGACGTCTGAATTGACGTCTAAATTAATAAATTTTAAAATTCCCAATCATATTTCACATTAATCTCATTAATAACTTTCGACGTACTCGCTCAAACTTTACTAACTTCTCAGGGTAGTCGCCGTGATAGTTGAAGATGGTGCCTGCAAAATTACGAGAAAATTGGTTAAGAATTGACGTCTGAATTGACGTCTAAATTAATAAATTTTAAAATTCCCAATCATATTTCACATTAATCTCATTAATAACTTTCGACGTACTCGCTCAAACTTTACTAACTTCTCAGGGTAGTCGCCGTGATAGTTGAAGATGGTGCCTGCACAATTACGTGAAAATCGATTGCGAATTGACTGATATATCAGCGAAAAACGGTAAAAACCCGTCAAACAGTGAAAATAGGGTGTTTCAAATCTCCCTCAATAAGGGGTATATCGGAAAAGCAATCTTTTCTCGTTCATTTTCAGCTAGGTATCATATCTTAAAATAAAAATTTAAAAAAAAATATATTGGGTTTATGTCGCTTTAGTGTTGGTAATTACTCTCTCACTTCTGGCGACCTGCCCTGTCAGTTCGAACTGCTCAGTCACACATGTACGATGGGGGGCATTTACTCAGTGCTGTTTCAATGACGGCCCGCATTTTCAGCGCTCTGGCAACGTGGAAACAGTGTTGTTTCAGTGCATCACATTAATAACTTTTGGAATACTTGATTAAACTTCACTAAATTTACAGGGCAGTCGCCGTAATGGCTGCGAATGGTGTGTGCAAAATTACATGTGAAACGGTTGAGAATTGACTGAGAAATCAACGAAAAACGCTCCGCCAACATTGCTGCAATATTGGCTAAGTGTTTTGCATTACTAACTTTTGAAGTAGTCAATGTAGCTTCGCCAAATTTACAGGGCAGTTGCCGTAATACCAGCCGATGGTGCCTGCAAAATTACAAGGAGAACGGTTGAGAATTGACGTCTGAATTGATGTCTAAATGAATAACTTTTAATAAAACTCAATCAAATTTCACACCAATCTCATTAATAACTTTTGCAGTAATAATCTAACTTCGCCAAATTTACAGGAAAATTGCCGTAATAACAGCCGATGTTGCCTGCAAAACTACATGGAAAACGGTTATGAATTGACGTCTGAATTGACGTCTAAATGAATAACTTTTTAAAAAATCAATCATATTTCACACTAATCTCAATAAGAACTTTTAAAGTACTTGATCAAACTTCGCCATATTTACAGGGCAGTTGCCGTAATACCAACCGATGGTGCGTGTAAATTTATATGGAAAACGGTTGAGAATTGACGTCTGAATTGACGTCTAAATGAATAGCTTTTGAAATACTCAATCAAATTTCACACTAATCTCATTGATAACTTTTGAAGTACTTGCTCAAACTTTACCAACTTTTCAGAGCAGTCGCCGCCATAGCAGCAGATGATGCCTGCAAAATTACGGGAAAATTGGTTAAGAATTGACGTCTGAATTGACGTCTAAATTAATAAATTTTAAAATTCCCAATCATATTTCACATTAATCTCATTAATAACTTTTGACGTACTCGCTCAAACTTTACTAACTTCTCAGGGCAGTCGCCGTGATAGTTGAAGATGGTGCCTGCAAAATTACGAGAAAATTGGTTAAGAATTGACGTCTGAATTGACGTCTAAATTAATAAATTTTAAAATTCCCAATCATATTTCACATTAATCTCATTAATAACTTTCGACGTACTGGCTCAAACTTTACTAACTTCTCAGGGTAGTCGCCGTGATAGTTGAAGATGGTGCCTGCACAATTACGTGAAAATCGATTGAGAATTGACTGATATATCAGCGAAAAACGGTAAAAACCCGTCAAACAGTGAAAATAGGGTGTTTCAAATCTCCCTCAATAAGGGGTATATCGGAAAAGCAATCTTTTCTCGTTCATTTTCAGCTAGGTATCATATCTTAAAATAAAAATTAAAAAAAAAATATATTGGGTTTATGTCGCTTTAGTGTTGGTAATTACTCTCTCACTTCTGGCGACCTGCCCTGTCAGTTCGAACTGCTCAGTCACACATGTACGATGGGGGGGCACTTACTCAGTGCTGTTTCAATGACGGCCCGCATTTTCAGCGCTCTGGCAACTTGGAAACAGTGTTGTTTCAGTGCATCGCATTAATAACTTTTGGAATACTCGATTAAACTTCACCAAATTTACAGGGCAGTCGCCGTAATGGCTGCGAATGGTGTGTGCAAAATTACATGTGAAACGGTTGAGAATTGACTGAGAAATCAACGAAAAACGCTCCGCCAACATTGCTGCAATATTGGCTAAGTGCTTTGCATTACTAACTTTTGAAGTAGTCAATGTAGCTTCGCCAAATTTACAGGGCAGTTGCCGTAATATCAGCCGATGGTGCCTGCAAAATTACATGGAGAACGGTTGAGAATTGACGTCTGAATTGATGTCTCAATGAATAACTTTTAATAATACTCAATCGAATTTCACACCAATCTCATTAATAACTTTTGCAGTAATTTATCAAACTTCGCCAAATTCACAGGGATGTTGCCGTAATAGCAGCCGATAGTGCCTACAAAACTACATGGCAAACGATTGAGAATTGACGTCTGAATTGACGTCTAAATAAATAACTTTTGAAATAATCAATCAAATTTCACACTAATCTCATTAATAATTTTTAAAGTGCTTAATCAAACTTCGCCATATTTACAGGGCTGTTGCCGTAGTACCAGCCGATGGTGCCTGCAAAACTACATGAACAACGGTTGAGAATTGACGTCTGAATTGACGTCTAAATGAAGAACTTTTGAAATACTTATTCAAATTTCACACTAATCTCATTAATAACTTTTGAAGTACTTGCTCAAACTTGACCAACTTTTCAGGGCAGTCGCTGTCATAGCTGCAAATGATGCCTGCAAAATTACGGGAAAATCGGTTAAGAATTGAGGTCTGAATTGACGTCTAACTTAATAAATTTTGAAATTCCCAATCATATTTCACAATAATCTCATTATTAACTTTTGAAGTACTCGCTCAAACTTTACTATCTTCTCAGGGCAGTCGCCGTAATAGTTGCAGATGGTGCCTACAAAATTACATGAACAGCGGTTGAGAATTGACTGAGATATCCGCGAAAAACGGATAAAATGATGACAAAAATGACCAGAGATCTGTGAAAACGCATTGTAGACAGTGGGTCTGTGGCTATTGCGACTGTCTTGCCATTTCTTTGTTTTTTCGTTTGACAACTTTTGACGACAGAATCAGACGTCAAAAACCGTCAAACAGTGAAAATAGGGTGTTTCAAATCTCCCTCAATAAGGGGTATATCGGAAAAAGCAATCTTTTCTCGTTCATTTTCAGCTAGGTGGCATATCTTAAAAAAAGGAAAAAAAAAAAAAAAAAAATATTGGGTCTATGTCGCTGTAGTGTTGGTAATTACTCTCCCACTTCTGGCGACCTGCCCTGTCAGGTCGAACTGCTCAGTCACACATGGACGATGGGGGGCACTTACTCAGTGCTGTTTCAATGACGGCCCGCATTTTCAGCGCTCTGGCAACGTGGAAACCGTGTTGTTTCAGTGTATCACATTAATAACTTTTGGAATACTCGATCAAACTTCACCAAATTTACAGGGTAGTCGCCGTAATGGCTGCGAATGGTGTGTGCGAAATTACATGTGAAACGGTTGAGAATTGACTGAGAAATCAACGAAAAACGCTCCGCCGACGTTGCTACAATGTTGGCTAAGTCCTTTGCATTACTAACTTTTGAAGTAGTCAATGTAGCTTCGCCAAATTTACAGGGCAGTTGCCGTAATACCAGCCGATGGTGCCTGCAAAATTACAAGGAGAACGGTTGAGAATTGACGTCTGAATTGATGTCTAAATGAAAAACTTTTAATAAAACTCAATCAAATTTCACACCAATCTCATTAATAACTTTTGCAGTAATAAACCAAACTTTGCCAAATTTACAGGGAAGTTGCCGTAATACCCGCCGATGGTGTCTACAAAATAACATGGAAAACGGTTAAAAAATTGACGTCTGAATTGACGTCTAAATGAATAACTTTTTAAAAAATCAATCAAATTTCACACTAATCTCATTAATAACTTTCAAAGTACTTGATCAAACTTCGCCATATTTACAGGGCAGTTGCCGTAATACCAATCGATGGTGCGTGTAAATATATATGGAAAACGGTTGAGAATTGACGTCTGAATTGACGTCTAAATGAATAGCTTTGAAATACTCAATCAAATTTCACACTAATCTCATTGATAACTTTTGAAGTACTTGCTCAAACTTTACCAACTTTTCAGAGCAGTCGCCGCCATAGCTGCAGATGATGCCTGCAAAATCACGGGAAAATTGGTTAAGAATTGACGTCTGAATTGACGTCTAAATTAATGAATTTTAAAATTCCCAATCATATTTCACATTAATCTCATTAATAACTTTTAACGTACTCGCTCAAACTTTACTAACTTCTCAGGGCAGTCGCCGCCATAGCTGCAGATGATGCCTGCAAAATTACGGGAAAATTGGTTAAGAATTGACGTCTGAATTGACGTCTCAATTAATAAATTTTAAAATTCCCAATCATATTTCACATTAATCTCATTAATAACTTTTGAAGTACTCGCTCAAACTTTACTAACTTCTCAGGGCAGTCGCCGTGATAGTTGAAGATGGTGCCTGCAAAATTACGAGAAAATTGGTTAAGAATTGACGTCTGAATTGACGTCTAAATTAATAAATTTTAAAATTCCCAATCATATTTCACATTAATCTCATTAATAACTTTTGACGTACTCGCTCAAACTTTACTAACTTCTCAGGGCAGTCGCCGTGATAGTTGAAGATGGTGCCTGCAAAATTACGAGAAAATTGGTTGAGAATTGACGTCTGAATTGACGTCTAAATTAATAAATTTTAAAATTCCTAATCATATTTCACATAAATCTCATTAATAACTTTCGACGTACTCGCTCAAACTTTACTAACTTCTCAGGGCAGTTGCCGTGATAGTTGAAGATGGTGCCTGCACAATTACGTGAAAATCGGTTGAGAATCGACTGATATATCAGCGAAAAACGGTAAAAACCCGTCAAACAGTGAAAATAGGGTGTTTCAAATCTCCCTGAATAAGGGGTATATCGTAAAAACAATCTTTTCTCGTTCATTTTCAGCTAGGAATCATATCTTAAAAAAAAAAAAAAAAAAAAATATTGGGTCTATGTCGCTGTAGTGTTGGTAATTACTCTCCCACTTCTGGCGACCTGCCCTGTCAGTTCGAACTGCTCAGTCACACATGTACGATGGGGGGCACTTACTCAGTGCTGTTTCAATGACGGCCCGCATTTTCAGCGCTCTGGCAACGTGGAAACAGTGTTGTTTCAGTGTATCACATTAATAACTTTTGGAATACTCGATCAAACTTCACCAAATTTACAGGGTAGTCGCCGTAATGGCTGCGAATGGTGTGTGCGAAATTACATGTGAAACGGTTGAGAATTGACTGAGAAATCAACGAAAAACGCTCCGCCGACGTTGCTACAATGTTGTCTAAGTGCTTTGCATTACTAACTTTTGAAGTAGTCAATGTAGCTTCGCCAAATTTACAGGGCAGTTGCCGTAATACCAGCCGATGGTGCCTGCAAAATTACAAGGAGAACGGTTGAGAATTGACGTCTGAATTGATGTCTAAATGAATAACTTTTAATAAAACTCAATCAAATTTCACACCAATCTCATTAATAACTTTTGCAGTAATAAACCAAACTTTGCCAAATTTACAGGGAAGTTGCAGTAATACTAGCCGATGGTGCCTACAAAATTACATGGAAAACGGTTAAGAATTGACGTCTGAATTGACGTCTAAATGAATAACTTTTTAAAAAATCAATCAAATTTCACACTAATCTCATTAATAACTTTTAAAGTACTCGATCAAACTTTGCCATATTTACAGGGCAGTTGCCGTAATACCAACCGATGGTCCGTGTAAATTTATATGGAAAACGGTTGAGAATTGACGTCTGAATTGACGTCTAAATGAATAGCTTTTGAAATACTCAATCAAATTTCACACTAATCTCATTGATAACTTTTGAAGTACTTGCTCAAACTTCACCAACTTTTTAGAGCAGTCGCCGCCATAGCTGCAGATGATGCCTGCAAAATTACGGGGAAATTGATTAAGAATTGATGTCTGAATTGACGTCTAAATTAATAAATTTTAAAATTCCCAATCATATTTCACATTAATCTCATTAATAACTTTTGACGTACTCGCTCAAACTTTACTAACTTCTCAGGGCAGTCGCCGTGATAGTTGAAGATTGTGCCTGCAAAATTACGAGAAAATTGGTTAAGAATTGACGTCTGAATTGACGTCTAAATTAATAAATTTTAAAATTCCCAATCATATCTCACATTAATCTTATTAATAACTTTTGACGTACGAGCTCAAACTTTACTAACTTCTCAGGGCAGTTGCCGTGATAGTTGAAGATGGTGCCTGCACAATTACATTAAAATCGGTTGAGAATTGACTGATATATCAGCGAAAAACGGTAAAAACCCGTCAAACAGTGAAAATAGGGTGTTTCAAATCTCCCTCAATAAGGGGGTATATCGGAAAAGCAATTTTTTCTCGTTCATTTTCAGCTATGTATCATATCCTAAAAAAAAAAAAATAAAAAAAATATTGGGTCTATGTCGCTGTAGTGTTGGTAATTACTCTCCCACTTCTGGCGACCTGCCCTGTCAGTTCGAACTGCTCAGTCACACATGTACGATGGGGGGCACTTACTCATAGTAAGGGCCCATTTTCGAAATTTCTGACTTGGTAAGGCATTTTTTAGTAGAATTTGGCATGCGGTTGTTCTTACACAATTTGGGAACGCTGATTCCAAATCTGCCCCATGCCAAGCTATATTTTGTGTTTTTCCTGCTCAAAATTTAAAAACAAAATGGCCGCCAAAATTAGTGAAAAGGTCACAACTTTACATCACGGCTTGGCTTACAATGAACATAAAAACATCATTTCGGTGTATTAAAACCCACCTGAGCAACATACTTAAAGTCCCTTGAATTTCATCTTGTGCGTTTGCCGCTAAAGGACAAAATCCAAAATGGCCGCCACTGCAAGGCAATGTACTATAACTTTGCTTGCAAATAACATAGAGATGTGTTTTTGGTTTTTACATATAGGTTTCTCACACCCAGGAAACCAATTCAGAGCCGTAATAACATCTATTATCAATATTTCACAAAGTTATGGGGGAAAAAACAAATGTTGCGCCAGGAAAACGACACATCGTAGGCCAGTGTAATCAATGGTAATAATAATGATTTATTTAATAAAGTCATTATTTCACATTTAGAAGCCGAGGGAAACAAACGTAATATCCGGCATGTAGTAGAGTGTATAAGGCTATTGACAAAAAAATATATTATAACATACATATATATATATATTATATATAGATAACCTGTTGCTCACCATATATCCGTTCTAGGCCTATTAATATGTGGCCTATGTGATATCCACCTGCATCGTCTTTTTAGAGTACCGTAAGGAAGAAATCAATAATTTAAATGTGCGTTGGCCACGAGTGGCACCCTCCTGCCCAAGCCCTGTACTAGGGTTAAGCAAAACATGAAGTTAATCCACCAAGGTGGTCTGCATAGCCATGGCAATAATGACACACATACATGTTTCGTTCGTTTAAACAAGAAGTCGTTTAAATTTAACAATTTATGATTCTAGTAACTAGGTATATTGTGCTGATTAAAACGTACACATCACATAAAAATTATGTTTCTCAATCAGATTGACAATTTACATAATCATGATAATCGTATCATCTTAATTTTTATATTTTCGATCAGAATAGACACCATACAAAAGCCTGGTAATGCGCTGATAACACAGTCTTCAGACATAATTGAACGAATAAAGTCCCCACCAACGGCTCAGAGATCCACACAAAACCGCAATTTAGGCTACACATATTTATACTCCCCTAACTTGAATGAGAAAGATGATATCACCATCAATAACTATGATAAAATACATTTACACGAAATCGGAAATCTGTAATTTGGTGCAGAAGTTGACTTTTATATGTTTTGGGCATATAAGATTGATGGTTGAGGACATGCTAGGGTAATGTTGAAAATACTGACGATGAATTTATTTTATAAATATAGTATGAACATACACCATCTTCAAAAGATTTTAGTAACTAACCTAATCTTATTGGGTACACTATTGCAACAAGATATGATGCAGAATATGTGGTAATTGGGGCGATAATACCGTTCGTAGCACGATGAGGATGTTTTTATGAAGATTAACATAAAATACAGAAACTTTCTAGATGTGGTCGTGATATGGTGGAATGTATGAGGAATCAGTACGTTCTGGTCATGCATGCTTCTAATTAGATTATACGCTCTCACTCTCACATAATATACAATAACCCAACAGGTTCAGTTTTGTCTTGAAGTGGTATGGGAGCGACCACCCTATTTTGCAGGAATAGGTATCAATGTAAAAGACAATAAGTCTTCCCATATATAAAGTGATGGAATCATATGATGGACGTGAAGATATTTAGGTCCCTAATAACTATATGTCTCCTCCAGACATAGTAGAATAATTATCATTCATACAGAGTATTTATTACTTATCTATTATATTCTTTTGTAATAAACATTGATCATTTAAAATTCTATGCAAGACACATGTATCCTACATCAAACACACTTTTATGCACACTGCGATGTTATCTCGGATGAATATATAACAGATAAAGTACAGAATCAGGGAGGAGGGCAATACAGTTTCAGTTCAATGTTCAAATTCACCACTTTTGGTAAAGAACAATGCCATTCAACTATTCAATAAACACTGGTATTTAGATGTGAAAAATACTGAGGTACATGATGGGACGTTAAATGTATTACTGTCAGATACTGACAATGTGGTAGTCGTAGGAACTGATGTAAACTTGCTCATTCTGCTTTCAAAACGTTCTCATCATAGCAATGCCTAGCTGTGTAAACCTAGAACTGGTGATATTTATCGTACCACGCAACCGTCTCTATTGCTTCCACAACACCAGCACATTAATTCTAAAAACTCGCTCAAACTTTACTAACTTCTCAGGGCAGTCGCCGTGATAGTTGCAGATGGTGCCTGCAAAATTACGTAAAAATCGGATAAGAATTGACTGATATATCAGCGAAAAACTGGTAAAAATGATGACAAAAATGCCCAGAGATCTGTGAAAACGCATTGTAGACAGTGGGTCTGTGGCTATTGCGACTGTCTTGGCATTTCTTTCTTTTTTCGTTTGACGACTTTTGACGTCAGAAACAGACGTCAAAACCCGTCAAACAGTGGAAATAGGGTGTTTCAAATCTCCCTCAATAAGGGGTATATAGGAAAAGCAATCTTTTCACGTTCATTTTCAGCTAGGTATCATATCTTGAAAAAAAAAAAAATAATATTGTGTCTATGTCGCTGTAGTGTTGGTAATTACTCTCCCCCTTCTGGCGACCTGCCCTGTCAGTTCGAACTGCTCAGTCACACATGTACGATGGGGGGGGGGGGGCACCTACTCAGTGCTGTTTCAATGACGGCCCGCATTTTCAGCGCTCTGGCAACGTGGAAACAGTGTTGTTTCAGTGCATCACATTAATAACTTTTGGAATACTCGATCAAACTTCACCAAATTTACAGGGCAGTCGCCGTAATGGCTGCGAATGGTGTGTGCAAAATTACATGTGAAACGGTGGAGAATTGACTGAGAAATCAACGGAAAACGCTCCGCCGACGTTGCTACAATGTTGGCTAAGTGTTTTGCATTACTAACTTTTGAAGTAGTCAATGTAGCTTCGCCAAATTTACAGGGCAGTTGCCGTAATACCAGCCGATGGTGCTTGCAAAATCACATGGAGAACGGTTGAGAATTTACGTCTGAATTGATGTCTAAATGAATAATTTTTAATAAAACTCAATCAAATTTCACACCAATCTCATTAATAACTTTTGCAGTAATAAATCAAACTTCGTCAAATTTACAGGGAAGTTGCCGTAATACCAGCCGATGGTGCCTGCAAAACTACATGGAAAACGGTTGAGAATTGACGTCTGAATTGACGTCTAAATGAATACCTTTTAATAATACTCAATCAAATTTCACACCAATCTCAATTATAACTTTTGCAGTAATTGATCAAACTTTGCCAAATTTACAGGGAAGTTGCCGTAATACCAGCCGATGGTGCCTGCGAAACTACATGGAAAACGGTTGAGAATTGACGTCTGAATTGACGTCTAAATGAATAACTTTTAATAATACTCAATCAAATTTCACACTAATCTCATTAATAACTTTTGCAGTAATTAATCAAACTTCACCAAATTTACAGGGAAGTTGCCGTAATACCAACCGATGGTGCGTGTAAACTTATATGGAAAACGGTTGAGAATTGACGTCTAAATTGACGTCTGAATGAATAGCTTTTAAAATAATCAATCAAATTTCACACTAATCTCATTAATAACTTTTGAAGTACTTGCTCAAACTTTCCCAACTTTCCAGAGCAGTCGCCGCAATAGCTGCAGATGATGCCTGCAAAATTACGGGAAAATCAGTTAAGAATTGACGTCTGAATTGACGTCTAAATATTACTAACTTCTCAGGGCAGTCGCCGTGATAGTTGCAGATGGTGCCTGCAAAATTACGTGAAAATCGGTTGAGAATTGACTGATATATCAGCGAAAAACTGGTAAAAATGATGACAAAAATGCCCAGAGATCTGTGAAAACGCATTGTAGACAGTGGGTCTGTGGCTATTGCGACTGTCTTGGCATTTCTTTCTTTTTTCATTTGACGACTTTTGACGTCAGAAACAGACGTCAAAACCCGTCAAACAGTGGAAATAGGGTGTTTCTAATCTCCCTCAATAAGGGGTATATAGGAAAAGCAATCTTTTCTCGTTCATTTTCAGCTAGGTATCATATCTTAAAAAAAAAAAAAAAAAAAAAAATATTGTGTCTATGTCGCTGTAGTGTTGGTAATTACTCTCCCCCTTCTGGCGACCTGCCCTGTCAGTTCGAACTGCTCAGTCACACATGTACGATGGGGGGCACCTACTCAGTGCTGTTTCAATGACGGCCCGCATTTTCAGCGCTCTGGCAACGTGGAAACAGTGTTGTTTCAGTGTATCACATTAATAACTTTTGGAATACTCGATCAAACTTCACCAAATTTACAGGGCAGTCGCCGTAATGGCTGCTAATGGTGTGTGCAAAATTACATGTGAAACGGTGGAGAATTGACTGAAAAATCAACGAAAAACGCTCCGCCGACGTTGCTACAATGTTGGCTAAGTGCTTTGCATTACTAACTTTTGAAGTAATCAATGTAGCTTCGCCAAATTTACAGGGCAGTTGCTGTAAGACCAGCCGATGGTGCCTGCAAAATAACATGGAGAACGGTTGGAATTGACGTCTGAATTGATTTCTAAATGAATAACTTTTATTAAAACTCAATCAAATTTCACATCAATCTCATTAATAACTTTTGCAGTAATAAATCAAACTTCGTCAAATTTACAGGGAAGTTGCCGTAATACCAGCCGATGGTGCCTGAAAAACTACATGGAAAACGCTTGAGAATTGACGTCTGAATTGACGTCTAAATGAATAACTTTTATTAATACTCAATCAAATTTAACACCAATCTCATTAATAACTTTTGTAGTAATTGATCAAACTCTGCCAAATTTACAGGGACGTTGCCGTAATACCAGCCGATAGTGCCTGCGAAACTACATGTAAAACGGTTGAGAATTGACGTCTGAATTGACGTCTAAATGAATAACTTTTAATAATACTCAATCAAATTTAACAACAGTCTCATTAATAACTTTTGTAGTAATTGATCAAACTTTGCCAAATTTACAGGGAAGTTGCCGTAATACCAGCCGATGGTGCCTGCGAAACTACATGAAAAACGGTTGAGAATTGACGTCTGAATTGATGTCTAAATAAATAACTTTTAATAATACTCAATCAAATTTCACACCAATCTCATTAATAACTTTTGCAGTAATTAATCAAACTTTGCCAAATTTACAGGCAAGTTGCCGTAATACCAGCCGTTGGTGCCTGCAAAATTACATGAAAAACAGTTGAGAATAGACGTCTGAATTGTTGTCTAAATGAATAACTTTTAATAATACTCTATCAAATTTCACACCAATCTCATTAATAACTTTTGCAGTAATTAATCAAATTTCGCCAAAATTAACAGGGAAGTTTACGTAATACCAGCCGATGGTACCTACAAAATTACATGGAAAACGGTTAAGAATTGACGTCTGAATTGACGTCTAAATGAATAACTTTAAAAAAAATCAATCAAATTTCACACTAATCTCATTAATAACTTTTAAAGTACTTGATCAAACTTCGCCATATATACAGGGCAGTTATCGTAATAGCAACCGATGGTGCGTGTAAACTTATATGGAAAACGGTTGAGAATTGACGTCTGAATTGACGTCTAAATGAATAGCTTTTAAAATACTCAATCAAATTTCACACTAATCTCATTAATAACTTTTGAAGTACTTGCTCAAACTTTCCCAACTTTCCAGAGCAGTCGCCGCCATAGCTGCAGATGATGCCTGCAAAATTTCGGGAAAATCGGTTAAGAATTGACGTCTGAATTGACGTCTAAATTAATACATTTTAAAATTCCCAATCATATTTCACATTAATCTCATTAATAACTTTTGACGAACTCGCTCAAACTTTACTAACTTCTCAGGGCAGTCGCCGTGATAGTTGCAGATGGTGCCTGCAAAATTACGTGAAAATCGGTTGAGAATTGACTGATATATCAGCGAAAAACGGGTAAAAATGATGACAAAAATGCCCAGAGATCTGTGAAAACGCATTGTAGACAGTGAGTCTGTGGCTATTGCGACTGTCTTGGCATTTCTTTCTTTTTTCGTTTGACGACTTTTGACGTCAGAAACAGACGTCAAAACCCGTCAAACATTTAATATAGGGTGTTTCAAATCTCCCTCAATAAGGGGTATATAGGAAAAGCAATCTTTTCTCGTTCATTTTCAGCTAGGTATCATATCTTAAAAAAAAAAAAAAAAAAAAAATATTGTGTCTATGTCGCTGTAGTGTTGGTAATTACTCTCCCCCTTCTGGCGACCTGCCCTGTCAGCTCGAACTGCTCAGTCACACATGTACGATGGGGGGCACCTACTCAGTGCTGTTTCAATGACGGCCCGCATTTTCAGCCCTCTGGCAACGTGGAAACAGTGTTGTTTCAGTGTATCACATTAATAACTTTTGGAATTCTCGATCAAACTTCACCAAATTTACAGGGCAGTCGCCGTAATGGCTGCGAATGGTGTGTGGAAAATTACATGTGAAATGGTGGAGAATTGACTGAGAAATCAACGAAAAATGCTCCGCCGACGCTGCTACAATGTTGGCTAAGTGCTTTGCATTACCAACTTTTGAAGTAGTCAATGTAGCTTCGCAAAATTTACAGGGCAGTTGCCGTAATACCAGCCGATGGTGCCTGCAAAATTACATGGAGAACGGTTGAGAATTGACGTCTGAATTGATGTCTAAATGAATAACTTTTAATAAAACTCAATCAAATTGCACATCAATCTCATTAATAACTTTTGCAGTAATAAATCAAACTCCGTCAAATTTACAGGGAAGTTGCCGTAATACCAGCCGATGGTGCCTGAAAAACTACATGGAAAACGGTTGAGAATTGACGTCTGAATTGACGTCTAAATGAATAACTTTTAATAATACTCAATCAAATTTAACACCAATCTCATTAATAACTTTTGTAGTAATTGATCAAACTTTGCCAAATTTACAGGGAAGTTGCCGTAATACCAGCCGATGGTGCCTGCGAAACTACATGGAAAAGGGTTGAGAATTGACGTCTGAATTGACGTCTAAATAAATAACTTTTAATAATACTCATTCAAATTTTACACCAATCTCATTAATAACTTTTGCAGTAATTAATCAAACTTTGCCAAATTTACAGGCAAGTTGCCGTAATACCAGCCGTTGGTGCCTGCAAAATTACATGAAAAACAGTTGAGAATAGACGTCTGAATTGTTGTCTAAATGAATAACTTTTAATAATACTCTATCAAATTTCACACCAATCTCATTAATAACTTTTGCAGTAATTAATTAAACTTCGCCAAATTAACAGGGAAGTTTACGTAATACCAGCCGATGGTGCCTACAAAATGACATGGAAAACGATTAAGAATTGACGTCTGAATTGACGTCTAAATGAATAACTTTTAAAAATATCAATCAAATTTCACACTAATCTCATTAATAGCTTTTAAAGTACTTGATCAAACTTTGCCATATTTACAGGGCAGTTACCGTAATACCAACCGATGGTGCGTGTAAACTTATATGGGAAACAGTTGAGAATTGACGTCTGAATTGACGTCTAAATTAATAGCTTTTGAAATACTCAATCAAATTTCACACTAATCTCATTAATAACTTTTGAAGTACTTGCTCAAACTTTCCCAACTTTCCTGAGCAGTCGCCGCCATAGCTGCAGATGATGCCTGCAAAATTACGGGAAAATCGGTTAAGAATTGACGTCTGAATTGACGTCTAAATTAATACATTTTAAAATTCCCAATCATATTTCACATTAATCTCATTAATAACTTTTGACGTACTCGCTCAAACTTTACTAACTTCTCAGGGCAGTCGCCGTGATAGTTGCAGATGGTGCCTGCAAAATTACGTAAAAATCGGATAAGAATTGACTGATATATCAGCGAAAAACGGGTAAAAATGATGACAAAAATGCCCAGAGATCTGTGAAAACGCATTGTAGACAGTGGGTCTGTGGCTATTGCGACTGTCTTGGCATTTCTTTCTTTTTTCGTTTGACGACTTTTGACGTCACAAACAGACGTCAAAACCCGTCAAACAGTGAAAATAGGGTGTTTCAAATCTCCCTCAATAAGGGGTATATAGGAAAAGCAATCTTTTCTCGTTCATTTTCAGCTAGGTATCATACCATAAAAAAAAAAAAAAAAAAAAAAAATATTGTGTCTATGTCGCTGTAGTGTCGGTAATTACTCTCCCCCTTCTAGCGACCTGCCCTGTCAGTTCGAACTGCTCAGTCACACATGTACGATGGGGGGCACCTACTCAGTGCTGTTTCAATGACGGCCCGCATTTTCAGCGCTCTGGCAACGTGGAAACAGTGTTGTTTCAGAGTATCACATTAATAACTTTTGGAATACTCGATCAAACTTCACCAAATTTACAGGGCAGTCGCCGTAATGGCTGCGAATGGTGTGTGGAAAATTACATGTGAAATGGTGGAGAATTGACTGAGAAATCAACGAAAAACGCTCCGCCGACGTTGCTACAATGTTGGCTAAGTGCTTTGCATTACTAACTTTTGAAGTAGTCAATGTAGCTTCGCCAAATTTACAGGGCAGTTGCCGTAAGACCAGCCGATGGTGCCTGAAAAACTACATGGAAAACGGTTGAGAATTGACGTCTGAATTGACGTCTAAATAAATAACTTTTAATAATACTCAATCAAATTTCACACCAATCTCATTAATAACTTTTGCAGTAATAAATCAAACCTCGTCAAATTTACAGGGAAGTTGCCGTAATACCAGCCGATGGTGCCTGAAAAACTACATGGAAAACGGTTGAGAATTGACGTCTGAATTGACGTCTGAATGAATAACTTTTAATAATACTCAATCAAATTTAACACCAATCTCATTTATAACTTTTGTAGTAATTGATCAAACTTTGTCAAATTTACGGGGAAGTCGCCTTAATACCAGCCGATGGCGAGTGCGAAACTACATGGAAAACGGTTGAGAATTGACGTCTGAATTGACGTCTAAATAAATAACTTTTAATAATACTCAATCAAATTTCACACCAATCTCATTAAT
This sequence comes from Flabesymbios commensalis, assembly GCA_964017125.1. Lineage (NCBI taxonomy): Eukaryota > Metazoa > Annelida > Polychaeta > Terebellida > Flabelligeridae > Flabesymbios > Flabesymbios commensalis. Next base: position 105,992,030 of record OZ024904.1, on the reverse strand, counting down.
AACTTTTGCAGTAATTAATCAAACTTTGTCAAATTTACAGGGAAGTTGCCGTAATACCAGCCGATGGTGCCAGCGAAACTACATGGAAAACAGTTGAGAATTGACGTCTGAATTGACGTCTAAATAAATAACTTTTAATAATACTCAATCAAATTTCACACCAATCTCAATTATAACTTTTGCAGTAATTGATCAAACTTTGCCAAATTTACAGGGAAGTTGCCGTAATACCAGCCGATGGAGCCTGCGAAACTACATGGAAAACGGTTGAGAATTGACGTCTGAATTGACGTCTAAATGAATAACTTTTAATAACACTCAATCAAATTTAACACCAATCTCATTAATGACTTTTGCAGTAATAAATCAAACTTCGTCAAATTTACAGGGAAGTTGCCGTAATACCAGCCGATGGTGCCTGAAAAACTACATGGAAAAAGGTTGAGAATTGACGTCTGATTTGACGTCTAAATGAATAACTTTTAATAATACTCAATCAAATTTCACACCAATCTCATTAATAACTTTTGCAGTAATAAATCAAACCTCGTCAAATTTACAGGGAAGTTCCGTAATACCAGCCGATGGTGCCTGAAAAACTACATGGAAAACGGTTGAGAATTGACGTCTGAATTGACGTCTAAATGAATAACTTTTAATAATACTCAATCAAATTTAACACCAATCTCATTAATAACTTTTGTAGTAATTGATCAAACTCTGTAAAATTTACAGGGAAGTTGCCGTAATACCAGTCGATGGTGAGTGCGAAACTACATGGGAAACGGTTGAGAATTGACGTCTGAATTGACGTCTAAATAAATAACTTTTAATAATACTCAATCAAATTTCACACCAATCTCATTAATAACTTTTGCAGTAATTAATCAAACTTTTGTCAAATTTACAGGGAAGTTGCCGTAATACCAGCCGATGGTGCCTGCGAAACTACATGGAAAATAGTTGAGAATTGACGTCTGAATTGACGTCTAAATAAATAACTTTTAATAATACTCAATCAAATTTCACACCAATCTCAATTATAACTTTTGCAGTAATTGATCAAACTTTGCCAAATTTACAGGGAAGTTGCCGTAATACCAGCCGATGGTGCCTGCAAAACTACATGGAAAACGGTTGAGAATTGACGTCTGAATTGACGTCTAAATAAATAACTTTTATTAATACTCAATCAAATTTCACACCAATCTCATTAATAACTTTTGCAGTAATTAATCAAACTTTGCCAAATTGACAGGGAAGTTGCCGTAATACCAGGCGATGGTGCCTGCAAAACTACATGGAAAACGGTTGAGAATTGACGTCTGAATTGACGTCTAAATGAATAACTTTTAATAATGCTCAATCAAATTTCACACCAATCTCAATTATAACTTTTGCAGTAATTGATCAAACTTTGCCAAATTTACAGGGAAGTTGCCGTAATACCAGCCGATCGTGCCTGCAAAACTACATGGAAAAAGGTTGAGAATTGACGTCTGAATTAACGTCTAAATAAATAACTTTTAATAATACTCAATCAAATTTAACACCAATCTCATTAATAACTTTTGCAGTAATTAATCAAACTTCACCAAATTAACAGGGAAGTTGCCGTAATACCAGCCGATGGAGCCTGCGAAACTACATGGAAAACGGTTGAGAATTGACGTCTGAATTGACGTCTAAATGAATAACTTTTAATAACACTCAATCAAATTTAACACCAATCTCATTAATGACTTTTGCAGTAATAAATCAAACTTCGTCAAATTTACAGGGAAGTTGCCGTAATACCAGCCGATGGTGCCTGAAAAACTACATGGAAAAAGGTTGAGAATTGACGTCTGATTTGACGTCTAAATGAATAACTTTTAATAATACTCAATCAAATTTCACACCAATCTCATTAATAACTTTTGCAGTAATAAATCAAACCTCGTCAAATTTACAGGGAAGTTCCGTAATACCAGCCGATGGTGCCTGAAAAACTACATGGAAAACGGTTGAGAATTGACGTCTGAATTGACGTCTAAATGAATAACTTTTAATAATACTCAATCAAATTTAACACCAATCTCATTAATAACTTTTGTAGTAATTGATCAAACTCTGTAAAATTTACAGGGAAGTTGCCGTAATACCAGTCGATGGTGAGTGCGAAACTACATGGGAAACGGTTGAGAATTGACGTCTGAATTGACGTCTAAATAAATAACTTTTAATAATACTCAATCAAATTTCACACCAATCTCATTAATAACTTTTGCAGTAATTAATTAAACTTTTGTCAAATTTACAGGGAAGTTGCCGTAATACCAGCCGATGGTGCCTGCGAAACTACATGGAAAACAGTTGAGAATTGACGTCTGAATTGACGTCTAAAGAAATAACTTTTAATAATACTCAATCAAATTTCACACCAATCTCAATTATAACTTTTGCAGTAATTGATCAAACTTTGCCAAATTTACAGGGAAGTTGCCGTAATACCAGCCGATGGTGCCTGCAAAACTACATGGAAAACGGTTGAGAATTGACGTCTGAATTGACGTCTAAATAAATAACTTTTATTAATACTCAATCAAATTTCACACCAATCTCATTAATAACTTTTGCAGTAATTAATCAAACTTTGCCAAATTGACAGGGAAGTTGCCGTAATACCAGGCGATGGTGCCTGCAAAACTACATGGAAAACGGTTGAGAATTGACGTCTGAATTGACGTCTAAATGAATAACTTTTAATAATGCTCAGTCAAATTTCACACCAATCTCAATTATAACTTTTGCAGTAATTGATTAAACTTTGCCAAATTTACAGGGAAGTTGCCGTAATACCAGCCGATCGTGCCTGCAAAACTACATGGAAAAAGGTTGAGAATTGACGTCTGAATTAACGTCTAAATAAATAACTTTTAATAATACTCAATCAAATTTAACACCAATCTCATTAATAACTTTTGCAGTAATTAATCAAACTTCACCAAATTAACAGGGAAGTTTACGTAATACCAGCCGATGGTACCTACAAAATTACAGGGAAAACGGTTAAGAATTGGCGTCTGAATTGACGTCTAAATGAATAGTTTTTGAAATACTCAATCAAATTTCACACTAATCTCATTAATAACTTTTGAAGTACTTGCTCAAACTTTCCCAACTTTCCAGAGCAGTCGTCGCCATAGCTGCAGATGATGCCTGCAAAATTACGAGGAAATCGGTTAAGAATTGACGTCTGAATTGACGTCTAAATTAATAAATTTTAAAATTCCCAATCATATTTTACATTAATTTCATTAATAACTTTTGACGTACTCGCTCAAACTTTACTAACTTCTCAGGGTAGTCGCCGTGATAGTTGCAGATGGTGCCTGCAAAATTACGTAAAAATCGGATAAGAATTGACTGATATATCAGCGAAAAACGGGTAAAAATGATGACAAAAATGCCCAGAGATCTGTGAAAACGCATTGTAGACAGTGGGTCTGTGGCTATTGCGACTGTCTTGGCATTTCTTTCTTTTTTCGTTTGACGACTTTTGACGTCACAAACAGACGTCAAAACCCGTTAAACAGTGAAAATAGGGTGTTTCAAATCTCCCTCAATAAGGGGTATATAGGAAAAGCAATCTTTTCTCGTTCATTTTCAGCTAGGTATCATATCATAAAAAAAAAAAAAAAAAAAAAAAAAATATTGTGTCTATGTCGCTGTAGTGTCGGTAATTACTCTCCCCCTTCTGGCGACCTGCCCTGTCAGTTCGAACTGCTCAGTCACACATGTACGATGGGGGGCACCTACTCAGTGCTGTTTCAATGACGGCCCGCATTTTCAGCGCTCTGGCAACGTGGAAACAGTGTTGTTTCAGAGTATCACATTAATAACTTTTGGAATACTCGATCAAACTTCACCAAATTTACAGGGCAGTCGCCGTAATGGCTGCGAATGGTGTGTGGAAAATTACATGTGAAATGGTGGAGAATTGACTGAGAAATCAACGAAAAAACGCTCCGCCGGCGTTGCTACAATGTTGGCTAAGTGCTTTGCATTACTAACTTTTGAAGTAGTCAATGTAGCTTCGCCAAATTTACAGGGCAGTTGCCGTAAGACCAGCCGATGGTGCCTGAAAAACTACATGGAAAACGGTTGAGAATTGACGTCTGAATTGACGTCTAAATAAATAACTTTTAATAATACTCAATCAAATTTCACACCAATCTCATTAATAACTTTTGCAGTAATAAATCAAACCTCGTCAAATTTACAGGGAAGTTGCCGTAATACCAGCCGATGGTGCCTGAAAAACTACATGGAAAACGGTTGAGAATTGACGTCTGAATTGACGTCTAAATGAATAACTTTTAATAATACTCAATCAAATTTAACACCAATCTCATTTATAACTTTTGTAGTAATTGATCAAACTTTGTCAAATTTACGGGGAAGTCGCCGTAATAACAGCCCATCGTGCCTGCAAAACTACATGGAAAACGGTTGAGAATTGACGTCTGAATTGACGTCTAAATAAATAACTTTTAATAATACTCAATCAAATTTCACACCAATCTCATTAATAACTTTTGCAGTAATTAATCAAACTTTGTCAAATTTACAGGGAAGTTGCCGTAATACCAGCCGATGGTGCCAGCGAAACTACATGGAAAACGGTTGAGAATTGACGTCTGAATTGACGTCTAAAAAAATAACTTTTAATAATACTCAATCAAATTTCACACCAATCTCATTAATAACTTTTGCAGTAATTAATCAAACTTTGCCAAATATACAGGGAAGTTGCCGTAATACCAGCCGATGGTGCCTGCAAATCTACATGGAAAACGGTTAAGAATTGACGTCTGAATTGACGTCTAAATAAATAACTTTTATTAATACTCAATCAAATGTCACACCAATCTCATTAATAACTTTTGCAGTAATTAATCAAACTTTGCCAAATTTACAGGGAAGTTGCCGTAATACCAGGCGATGGTGCCTGCAAAACTACATGGAAAACGGTTGAGAATTGACGTCTGAATTGACGTCTAAATGAATAACTTTTAATAATGCTCAATCAAATTTCACACCAATCTCAATTATAACTTTTGCAGTAATTGATCAAACTTTGCCAAATTTACAGGGAAGTTGCCGTAATACCAGCCGATCGTGCCTGCAAAACTACATGGAAAACGGTTGAGAATTGACGTCTGAATTGACGTCTAAATAAATAACTTTTAATAATACTCAATCAAATTTCACACCAATCTCATTAATAACTTTTGCAGTAATTAATCAAACTTTGTCAAATTTACAGGGAAGTTGCCGTAATACCAGCCGATGGTGTCTGCGAAACTACATGGAAAACAGTTGAGAATTGACGTCTGAATTGACGTCTAAATGAATAACTTTTAATAATACTCAATCAAATTTCAAACCAATCTCATTAATAACTTTTGCAGTAATTAATCAAACTTTGCCAAATTTACAGGGAGGTTGCCGTAATACCAGCCGATGGTGCCTGCAAAACTACATGGAAAACAGTTGAGAATTGACGTCTGAATTGACGTCTAAATGAATAACTTTTAATAATGCTCAATCAAATTTCACACCAATCTCAATTATAACTTTTGCAGTAATTGATCAAACTTTGCCAAATTTACAGGGAAGTTGCCGTAATACCAGGCGATGGTGCCTGCAAAACTACATGGAAAACGGTTGAGAATTGACGTCTGAATTGACGTCTAAATGAATAGCTTTTAATATTGCTCAATCAAATTTCACACCAATCTCAATTATAACTTTTGGAGTAATTGATCAAACTTTGCCAAATTTACAGGGAAGTTGCCGTAATACCAGCCGATCGTGCCTGCAAAACTACATGGAAAACGGTTGAGAATTGACGTCTGAATTGACGTCTAAATGAATAACTTTTATTAATACTCAATCAAATTTCACACCAATCTCATTATTAACTTTTGCAGTAATTAATCAAACTTTGCCAAATTTACAGGGCAGTTGCCGTAATACCAGCCGATGGTGTCTGCAAAACTACATCGAAAACGGTTGAGAATTGACGTCTGAATTGACGTCTAAATGAATAACTTTTAATAATAGTCAAACAAATTTCGCACCAAGCTCATTAAAAACTTCTGCAATAATTAATCAAACTTCGCCACATTTACACGGAAGTTGCCGTAATACGAACTGATGTTGCCTGCAAAACTACATGGAAAACGGTTGAGAATTGACGTCTGAATTGACGTCTAAATGAATAACTTTTATTAATACTCAATAAAATTTCACACCAATCTCATTAATAACTTTTGCAGTAATTAATCAAACTTTGCCAAATTTCCAGGGAAGTTGCCGTAATACCAGGCGATGGTGCCTGCAAAACTACATGGAAAACGGTTGAGAATTGACGTCTGAATTGACGTCTAAATGAATAACTTTTAATAATGCTCAATCAAATTTCACACCAATCTCAATTATAACTTTTGCAGTAATTAATCAAACTTTGCCAAATTTACAGGGAGGTTGCCGTAATACCAGCCGATGGTGCCTGCAAAACTACATGGAAAACAGTTGAGAATTCACGTCAGAATTGACGTCTAAATAAATAACTTTTAATAATACTCAATCAAATTTCACACCAATCTCAATTATAACTTTTGCAGTAATTGATCAAACTTTGCCAAATTTACAGGGAAGTTGCCGTAATACCAGCCGATGGTGCCTGCGAAACTACATGGAAAACGGTTGAGAATTGACGTCTGAATTGACGTCTAAATAAATAGCTTTTATTAATACTCAATCAAATGTCACACCAATCTCATTAATAACTTTTGCAGTAATTAATCAAACTTTGCCAAATTTACAGGGCAGTTGCCGTAATACCAGCCGATGGCGTCTGCAAAACTACATCGAAAACGGTTGAGAATTGACGTCTGAATTGACGTCTAAATGAATAACTTTTAATAATAGTCAAACAAATTTCGCACCAAGCTCATTAAAAACTTCTGCAATAATTAATCAAACTTCGCCACATTTACACGGAAGTTGCCGTAATACGAACTGATGTTGCCTGCAAAACTACATGGAAAACGGTTGAGAATTGACGTCTGAATTGACGTCTAAATGAATAACTTTTATTAATACTCAATCAAATTTCACACCAATCTCATTAATAACTTTTGCAGTAATTAATCAAACTTTGCCAAATTTACAGGGCAATTGCCGTAATACCAGCCGATGGTGCCTGCAAAACTACATGGAAAACGGTTGAGAATTGACGTCTGAATTGACGTCTAAATGAATAACTTTTATTAATACTCAATCAAATTTCACACCAATCTCATTAATAACTTTTGCAGTAATTAATCAAACTTTGCCAAATTTACAGGGAAGTTGCCGTAATACCAGGCGATGGTGCCTGCAAAACTACATGGAAAACGGTTGAGAATTGACGTCTGAATTGACGTCTAAATGAATAACTTTTAATAATGCTCAATCAAATTTCACACCAATCTCAATTATAACTTTTGCAGTAATTAATCAAACTTTGCCAAATTTACAGGGAGGTTGCCGTAATACCAGCCGATGGTGCCTGCAAAACTACATGGAAAACAGTTGAGAATTCACGTCAGAATTGACGTCTAAATAAATAACTTTTAATAATACTCAATCAAATTTCACACCAATCTCAATTATAACTTTTGCAGTAATTGATCAAACTTTGCCAAATTTACAGGGAAGTTGCCGTAATACCAGCCGATGGTGCCTGCGAAACTACATGGAAAACGGTTGAGAATTGACGTCTGAATTGACGTCTAAATAAATAACTTTTATTAATACTCAATCAAATGTCACACCAATCTCATTAATAACTTTTGCAGTAATTAATCAAACTTTGCCAAATTTACAGGGAAGTTGCTGTAATACCAGCCGATGGTGCCTGCAAAACTACATGGAAAACGGTTGAGAGTTGACGTCTGAATTGACGTCTAAATGAATAACTTTTAATAATACTCGATCAAATTTCAGACCAATCTCATTAATAACTTTTGCAGTAATTGATCATTCCTTGCCAAATTTACCGGGAAGTTGCCGTAATACCAGCCGATGGTGCCTGCAAAACTACATGGAAAACGGTTGAGAATTGACGTCTGAATTGACGTCTAAATAAATAACTTTTAATAATACTCAATAAAATTTCACAACAATCTCATTAATAACTTTTGCAGTAATTAATCAAACTTCGCCAAATTTACAGGGAAGTTGCCGTAATACCAGCCGATGGTGCCTAAAAATTACATGGAAAACGGTTAAGAATTGACGTCTGAATTGACGTCTAAATAAATAACTTTTGAAATAATCAATCAAATTTCACACTAATCTTATTAATTACTTTTAAAGTACTTGATCAAACTTCGCCATATTTATAGGGCAGTTGCCATAATACCAGCCGATGGTGCCTGCAAATTTATATGGCAAACGGTTGAGAATTGACGTCTGAATTAACGTCTAAATGAATAACTTTTGAAATACTCAATCAAATTTCACACTAATCTCATTAATAACTTTTGAAGTACTTGCTAAAACTTTACCAACTTTTCAGGGCAGTCGCCGCCATAGCTGCAGATGATGCCTGCAAAATTGCGGGAAAGTCGGTTAAGAATTGACGTCCGAATCGACGTCTAAATTAATAAATTTGAAAATTCTTAATCATATTTCACATTAATCTCATTAATAACTTTTGACGTACTCGCTCAAACTTTACTAACTTCTCAGGGCAGTCGCCGTGATAGTTGCAGATGGTGCCTGCAAAATTACGTGAACATCGGTTGAGAATTGACTGATATATCAGCGAAAAACGGGTAAAAATGATGACAAAAATGCCCAGAGATCTGTGAAAACGCATTGTAGACAGTGGGTCTGTGCTATTGCGACTGTCTCGGCATTTCTTTCTTTTTGCGTTTGATGACTTTTGACGTCAGAAGCAGACATCAAAAGCCATCAAACAGTAAAAATAGGGTGTTTCAAATCTCCCTCAATAAGGGGTATATCAGAAAAGCAATCTTTTCTCGTTCATTTTCAGCTAGGTATCATATCTTAAAAAAAAAAAAAAAAAAAAAATATTGGGTCTATGTCGCTGTAGTGTTGGTAATTACTCTCTCACTTCTGGCGACCTGCCCTGTCAGTTCGAACTGCTCAGTCACGCATGTACGATGGGGGGCACCTACTCAGTGCTGTTTCAATGACGGCCCGCATTTTCAGCGCTCTGGCACGTGGAAACAGTGTTGTTTCAGTGTATCACATTAATAACTTTTGGAATACTCGATCAAACTTCACCAAATTACCAGGGCAGTCGCCGTAATGGCTGTGAATGGTGTGTGCAAAATTACATGTGAAACGGTTGAGAATTGACTGAGAAATCAACGAAAAACGCTCCGCCGTCGTTGCTACAATGCTGGCTAAGTACTTTGCATTACTAACTTTTGAAGTAGTCAATGTAGCTTCGCCAAATTTACAGGGAAGTTGTCGTAATACCAGCCGATGGTGCCTGCGAAACTACATGGAAAACGGTTGAGAATTGACGTCTGAATTGACGTCTAAATAAATAACTTTTAATAATACTCAATCAAATTTCACACCAATCTCATTAATAACTTTTGCAGTAAATAATCAAACTTCGCCAAATATACAGGGAAGTTGCCGTAATACCAGCCGATGGTGCCTACAAAATTACATGGAAAACGGTTGAGAATTGACGTCTGAATTGACGTCTAAATGAATAGCTTTTGAAATACTCAATCAAATTTCACACTAATCTCATTAATAACTTTTGAAGTACTTGCTCAAACTTTACGAACTTTTCAGAACAGTCGCCGCCATAGCTGCAGATGATGCCTGCGAAATTACGGGATAATCGGTTAAGAATTGACGTCTGAATTGACGTCTAAATTAATCAATTTTAAAATTCCCGATCATATTTCACATTAATCTCATTAATAACTTTTGACGTACTCGCTCAAACTTTACTAACTTCTGACGGCAGTCGCCGTGATAGTTGCAGATGGTGCCTGCAAAATCAGGTGAAAATTGGTTGAGAATTGACTGATATATCAGCGAAAAACGGGTAAAAATGATGACAAAAATGCCCAGAGATCTGTGAAAACGCATTGTAGACAGTGGGTCTGTGGCTATTGCGACTGTCTTGGCATTTCTTTCTTTTTTCGTTTGACGACTTTTGACGTCAGAAACAGACGTCAAAACCCGTCAAACAGTGAAATAGGGTGTTTCAAATCTCCTCCAATAAGGGGTATATCGGAAAAGAAATCTTTTCTTGTTCATTTTCAGCTAGGTATCATATCTTAAAAAAAAAAAAAAAAAAAAAATATTGTGTCTATGTCGCTGTAGTGTTGGTAATTACTCTCCCCCTTCTGGCGACCTGCCCTGTCAGTTCGAACTGCTCAGTCACACATGTACGATGGGGGGCACTTACTCAGTGCTGTTTCAATGACGGCCCGCATTTTCAGCGCTCTGGCAACGAGGAAACAGTGTTGTTTCAGTGTATCACATTAATAATTTTTGGAATACTCTATCAAACTTCACCAAATTTACAGGGCAGTCGCCGTAATGGCTGCGAATGGTGTGTGCAAAATTACATGTGAAACGGTTGAGAATTGACTGAGAAATCAACGAAAAACGCTCCGCCGCCGTTGCTACAATGTGGGCTAAGTGTTTTGCATTACTAACTTTCGAAGTAGTCAATGTAGCTTCGCCAAATTTAAAGGGCAGTTGCCGTAATACCAGTCGATGGTGCCTGCAAAATTACATGGAGAACGGTTGAGAATTGACGTCTTAATTGATGTCTAAATGAATAACTTTTAATAAAACTCAATCAAATTTCACACCAATCTCATTAATAACTTTTGCAGTAATTGATCAAACTTCGTCAAATTTACAGGGAAGTTGTCGTAATACCAGCCGATGGTGCCTGCGAAACTACATGGAAAACGGTTGAGAATTGACGTCCGAATTGGCGTCTAAATAAATAACTTTTAATAATACTCAATCAAATTTCACACCAATCTCTTTAATAACTTTTGCAGTAATTAATCAAACATCGCCAAATTTACAGGGAAGTTGCCGTAATACCAGCCGATGGTTCCTTCAAAATTACATGGAAAACGGTTGAGAATTGACGTCTGAATTGACGTCCTAATAAATAACTTTAAAAAAAATCAATCAAATTTCACACTAATCTCATTAATAACTTTCAAAGTACTTGATCAAACTTCGCCATATTTACAGGGCAGTTACCGTAATACCAACCGATGGTGCGTGTAAATTTATATGGAAAACGGTTGAGAATTGACGTCTGAATTGACGTCTAAATGAATAGCTTTTGAAATACTCAATCAAATTTCACACTAATCTCATTAATAACTTTTGAAGTACTTGCTCAAACTTTACCAACTTTTCAGAGCAGTCGCCGCCATAGCTGCAGATGATGCCTGCAAAATTACGGGAAAATTGGTTAAGAATTGACGTCTGAATTGACGTCTAAATTAATAAATTTTAAAATTCCCAATCATATTTCACATTAATCTCATTAATAACTTTTGACGTACTCGCTCAAACTTTACTAACTTCTCAGGGCAGTCGCCGTGATAGTTGCAGATGGTGCCTGCAAAATTACGTGAAAATTGGTTGAGAATTGACTGATATATCAGCGAAAAACGGGTAAAAATGATGACAAAAATGCCCAGAGATCTGTGAAAACGCATTGTAGACAGTGGGTCTGTGGCTATTGCGACTGTCTTGGCATTTCTTTCTTTTTTCGTTTGACGACTTTTGACGTCAGAAACAGACGTCAAAACCCGTCAAACAGTGAAAATAGGGTGTTTCAAATCTCCTCCAATAAGGGGTATATCGGAAAAGAAATCTTTTCTTGTTCATTTTCAGCTAGGTATCATATCTTAAAAAAAAAAAAAAAAAAAAATATTGTGTCTATGTCGCTGTAGTGTTGGTAATTACTCTCCCCCTTCTGGCGACCTGCCCTGTCAGTTCGAACTGCTCAGTCACACATGTACGTTGGGGGGCACTTACTCAGTGCTGTTTCAATGACGGCCCGCATTTTCAGCGCTCTGGCAACGAGGAAACAGTGTTGTTTCAGTGTATCACATTAATAATTTTTGGAATACTCTATCAAACTTCACCAAATTTACAGGGCAGTCGCCGTAATGGTTGCGAATGGTGTGTGCAAAATTACATGTGAAACGGTTGAGAATTGACTGAGAAATCAACGAAAAACGCTCCGCCGTCGTTGCTACAATGTTGGCTAAGTGCTTTGCATTACTAACTTTGGAAGTATTCAATGTAGCTTCGCCAAATTTACAGGGAAGTTGCCGTAATACCAGTCGATGGTGCCTGCAAAATTACATGGAGAACGGTTGAGAATTGACGTCTTAATTGATGTCTAAATGAATAACTTTTAATAAAACTCAATCAAATTTCACACCAATCTCATTATTAACTTTTGCAGTAATAAATCAAACTTCGTCACATTTACAGGGAAGTTGCCGTAATACCAGCCGATGGTGACTGCAAAACTACATGGAAAACGGTTGAGAATTGACGTCTGAATTGACGTCTAAATAAATAACTTTCAATAATACTCAATCAAATTTCACACCAATCTCTTTAATAACTTTTGCAGTAATTAATCAAACTTCGCCAAATTTACAGGGAAGTTGCCGTAATACCAGCCGATGGTTCCTTCAAAATTACATGGAAAACGGTTGAGAATTGACGTCTCAATTGACGTCTAAATGAATAACTTTAAAAAAAAATCAATCAAATTTCACATTAATCTCATTAATAACTTTTAAAATACTTGATCAAACTTCGCCATATTTACAGGGCTGTTACCGTAATACCAACCGATGGTGCGTGTAAATTTATATGGAAAACGGTTGAGAATTGACGTCTGAATTGACGTCTAAATGAATAGCTTTTGAAATACTCAATCAAATTTCACACTAATCTCATTAATAACTTTTGAAGTACTTGCTCAAACTTTACCAACTTTTCAGAGCAGTCGCCGCCATAGCTGCAGATGATGCCTGCAAAATTACGGGAAAATTGGTTAAGAATTGACGTCTGAATTGACGTCTAAATTAATAAATTTTAAAATTCCCAATCATATTTCACATTAATCTCATTAATAACTTTTGACGTACTCGCTCAAACTTTACTAACTTCTCAGGGCAGTCGCCGTGATAGTTGCAGATGGTGCCTGCAAAATTACGTGAAAATTGATTGAGAATTGACTGATATATCAGCGAAAAACGGGTAAAAATGATGACAAAAATGCCCAGAGATCTGTGAAAACGCATTGTAGACAGTGGGTCTGTGGCTATTGCGACTGTCTTGGCATTTCTTTCTTTTTTCGTTTGACGACTTTTGACGTCAGAAACAGACGTCAAAACCCGTCAAACAGTGAAAATAGGGTGTTTCAAATCTCCTCCAATAAGGGGTATATCGGAAAAGAAATCTTTTCTTGTTTATTTTCAGCTAGGTTTCATATCTTAAAAAAAAAAAAAAAAAAAAAATATTGTGTCTATGTCGCTGTAGTGTTGGTAATTACTCTCCCCCTTCTGGCGACCTGCCCTGTCAGTTCGAACTGCTCAGTCACACATGTACGTTGGGGGGCACTTACTCAGTGCTGTTTCAATGACGGCCCGCATTTTCAGCGCTCTGGCAACGAGGAAACAGTGTTGTTTCAGTGTATCACATTAATAATTTTTGGAATACTCTATCAAACTTCACCAAATTTACAGGGCAGTCGCCGTAATGGTTTCGAATGGTGTGTGCAAAATTACATGTGAAACGGTTGAGAATTGACTGAGAAATCAACGAAAAACGCTCCGCCGTCGTTGCTACAATGTTGGCTAAGTGCTTTGCATTACCAACTTTGGAAGTAGTCAATGTAGCTTCGCCAAATTTACAGGGAAGTTGCCGTAATACCAGCCGATCGTGCCTGCAAAACTACATGGAAAACGGTTGAGAATTGACGTCTGAATTGACGTCTAAATGAATAGCTTTTGAAATACTCAATCAAATTTCACACTAATCTCATCAATAACTTTTGAAGTACTTGCTCAAACTTTACCAACTTTTCAGAGCAGTCGCCGCCATAGCTGCAGATGATGCCTGCAGAATTACGGGAAAATCGGTTAAGAATTGACGTCTGAATTGACGTCTAAATTAATAAATTTTAAAATTCCCAATCATATTTCACATTAATCTCATTAAAACCTTTTGACGTCTTCGCTCAAACTTTACTAACTTATCAGGGCAGTCGCCGTGATAGTGTCACAGGGGACTGTCTCCAGGGGGTGGTGTTGTGATCCTCCGGTAAGCTCGTTTGACAGCTACCCTATTAGTGTTCAGTGGGTTCAATCAGCGGGGTGTAAACAACTCGTAACAATATATCTTCACATTTGGTCAGATGAACATTTATTAAGTCCGATCACATGAACGACCAAACCAATCAAATAAAGAACAAGAAAAGAAAACCTGCAAATACAAAATTAATGTCAGTAACAATACCGGTACAAGTTTGAATTTAAATGTCTTATTTAAATTCATTTGTTTAAACATGGATGATAATTAAACTCACCCCACTTTAGAATTGGCAAAGTTCAGTGGCTGCCTAAGCCGCCGAACAGTCACACAAATCACAATATCTGCAGATAACAATATTAACAATTAAGAACAATGCAATAGTGACTAGAGCGATATAAATAAAAACTTAATAATTTCGCTTAGATAGTAATGCTCAACACATACCTAATTTCACTCCACCCATGACGCTGTAACCGTGAGCACTGGTGTCAACATGCTCACTCGTCGAAGGTTAAACGTGAAAGAAATTAACACTGAAGATTTGCTCCCAAACAGGATTGCAAATTGTAAATCACGGACAGGAAGTTGCAACAGGCTATTCACCAGATGTCGCTCATGACTTTCCAAAGCCATGACACCTGGTGAAAAAGCCTCTGCCACATACTCCCCTCAATTAAAAAATGATGTCTCCATCACTGGCAATGTTAAAAAAATTATTACTAGTCATAGCCCTTGCTTAGCCCTTTGATATAATGTTTATTAGAGCATTGTATGCATCTTCGGATGGGCCAAACTGTTTCATTAAAGTTGTCAAATAATCAGCTTTCTGTTGCCAGTCTGGAATGGGTGGAGAAGCATTAAGTGACTGAACAAAATCACCCGACCTTAACCAAGCTGGTGGTCTACGATCACGCTTCGATCGTCTAGGGAGATCCAAGTCTGCTTCTGGCAATACTGTCGGTAAAACATCATGGTCATCAACATCTGCCTCATTCAAATTTGCTTGAGGCATGTCTTGCTCGTCGTCCAAGGCAGGTGGTTCATCACCAGCGATAGGCTGAGCATCTCTAACTATATTATCGTGAGTGGCTATGTCTGATAAGGACTTATTTGGATCAATCACAGGATTTACTATTTCTTGCTGTAAAATGTCTAGATCTATACTTCCATGATCATCTATCAGAATCGGAGTATCTTCATCAGATGAAGCATCATCTGTGGACTGCTTAGGACCATCAGATATTTCCTTACAGGTAGTCTACTCCTCAGTGGACATGTTATCCTCTGAATTGGTTATGGGTAGAGATCCTATGGGCAACAAGTGGTTCCGATGCAGAGTCCTACGTCCGCGACTACCAGTTTCAGGTTGAACCACATAAACCGGGATATTTGGATCTGCCTGCTCCACTACAATGCAAGGTTCAGGTTCCCATTTATTCGCAATTTTGTGCTTGCCCTCATATGCAAGAATACGAACAAGTACTCTATCTCCTACCCTAACAGCACCAGCCCTAGCATGTCTATCATAAGTTGTTTTCAGTCGAGTGGCAGCTTTGCTTGCTTCCTGTGATGCAAGTTGGTAAGAGTCCTTCAGAGTATTTCTTAGATTATCGATAAATTTTGCATGACCTCCCTTCCCCTCCTGAAAATCTGGCAATCCCAGGGCCAGGTCTATAGGTAGCCTCGGCTCTCTCCCAAACATCAACAAGAATGGCGAATGTTTAGTAGAGTCATGCTTGGTAGCATTGTAGGCATGTACTAACGGTCCTACGTGGGATTTCCAGTCAGGTTTCTCTTTGGGATCCAAGGTACCGAGCAAATTTAAAAGAGTCTGATTAAACCTTTCAGTTACCCCATTACCCATGGGATGGTATGGTGTAGTTACAGACCTTTCAATGCCAGTCATTTTGCACAGTTCGCTGATGACCTTGCCAGTGAAATTTGCACCTTGATCACTGTGTAATCTTAAAGGGTAGCCATAATGAACGAAGTAGTTGTTAAACAATGCATTCGCAGTAGTTTTAGCAGTCTGGTTTTTGGTTGGGATGGCCTGGGCGTATTTGGTAAAATGATCCACCACAACCAAAATATTTTCAAAGCCACCTTTGGAAGTTTCCAAGGAGAGGTAGTCCATGCAGACTAGCTCTATAGGCTGTGTACTTGTTATGTTGACTAAAGGTGCTTTAAAATGAGATGGTGTTTTTCTCATAATGCATCTGGTGCACTTGTGTACCCAATCATCTACGTCGGTAGCCATACGCGGCCAGAAGAACCGATCTCTCAGGAGATTTAAGGTTCTATCGCGTCCTAAGTGACCCATATCGTCATGCAAACCTCTGATTACTTGAGCTCTGTATGATTTTGGAAGAACTAGTTGCAATTTCTTCTTACCATCAACAATCGTTGAACGGTAAAGTACTCCGCGTTGGAGTTCGAAATTGTCTACAGAACGGTAAAGTTGTAAAGTTTCTTTGTGAGCATATTTATTTTTCCTCAGTTTTTCACCATTGGTTACACAGCGGTGAATAGGAAAAATATGGGGATCATCTAATTGAATTTTCCTCCAATCTTTGGGATTGAATTCTCCATGTACATCCAAGTCTTTCGCTATTTGAGCAGAAAAACAAACTACATTTACCCATGGACTGTAAATGGCCGACTTGCACAGAGATTCAACAGCTGCCGAACTCATTTCTCGTCTGTCTGGATTTGCAAGTCTCGATAGACCGTCCGCATCTGCGTTAGACTTTCCAGGTCTGTATTTCAAAGTAAAGTTATAAGCTGCTAAAGCAGCTAGCCATCTGTGGCCAGTAGCATCAAGTTTAGCACTAGTTAGGACATATGTCAGTGGATTGTTATCCGTCAGCACAGAAAATTCATGGCCATATAGGTAATCATTGAATTTTTCTGTCACTGACCATTTCAAAGCCAGGAACTCTAGCTTGTGAGCTGGGTAGTTCCTCTTAGATTGGCGCAAACCTCGACTAGCATAGGATATGACCCTTTCCATCCCGTCACTCTCCCGACACAGCACAGCACCTAGACCGGATGCACAAGCATCCACATGAAGGACAAATGGTCTTTCATAGTCTGGGTATGCAAGAATAGGTGGGGACATTAATCTCATTAATCTCTCAGGGAATTAAAAGCACTTTGCTCTTCTTCCCCCCATTTCCAATTGGCTGATTTAGCTGCTAACTTTCCCTTTTTGCCCATAACGCCAACAAGTAAATTTGTCAAAGGTTTCGCAATAATTGAAAAATCCTTCACAAAACGGCGATAATACCCAGCAAAACCGAGAAATTCCCTTACTTTAGCAGCATCAGTTGGGACAGGCTAATGCTTGATCTTCTCTACTTTTTGAGGATCTGTCTCTACTCCTGAACTAGATACTACATGACCACCATAAACTACTTTGTTCTTAAAGAAAGAACATTTCTGGGGATTGAGCTTTAGGTTATGTTCCCTGATCTTTTGGAACACACGCCTAAGCTTGTCTAAGTGGTCTGGAAAATTTTTGCCTGGAACAAGTATGTCATCTATGAAGGTAAAACAGTCTACCATGTGGAGTTCGCCCATTACTCGCTCCATCAACCTTTGGAAGGTCGCGGGCGCATTGGTTAAACCAAAGGGCATTCGTTTAAACTCCCAGAATCCCATTGGACCTGTAGTGAAAGCGGTTTTAGCTTGGTCGTTATCCTCAACTTCCACTTGGTAGTAGCCACTCCTCATGTCAAGTGATGAAAAGTATGTGTTACCTGCCAAGTAGTCTATCAGCTCGTCAATCCTTGGAAGGGCATAGGAATCTTTAACAGTCCTCAAGTTCAATTGCCTGTAATCTATGCAAAAGCGAAGACTGCCATTGCTCTTTCTTACCAAGACCACAGGCGAGGCCCAAGGACTGGCTGAGGGTTTAATTATCCCTGTATCTAATAACTTCTGCAAATGATCTTTTACCTCCTTGATCATTCCAGGAGGTATACGACGGTGTCTTTGTTTGAAAGGTGCGTCGTTGTTTAGCACAATGGGGTGTTTTACTGTGCTAACATGGCCAATGTCAAAATCACTGTGAGAAAATATGTCTTTATATTCTACTAAAAGATCACGAGCTTGGTCTAATTCTGAGCTGCTAAGACTCGCATCCTCAAAATTGAATTGATCTAGGAATATTTGATCGTCTGTCTTAACATTCTCATCTGTTGGACAAGTGTCAAGGACTACTTGCTGCAGCTCACACACAAGTTGATGTGGCTGAATTAAAAGTGGGTGTGTGGACATATTACTAATCTCAACAGGCACTATAGCCTTATCTCCATTGTACCACACAACAAAAGGTGCAATTTCTACAGCAGCAGGCAAATTAGCTTCCACTGCAGAATGAACCATGCAGAGACCTTCACTAAAACGTACTCCTTTAGCAATTGCACAATCTACTGTAACGCGTTGGTTACGAGGAATACGCACAGTTTCAGACACGGCACTTTTCAAAACACCTAAGCGTCCCTTCCTTTTACCTAGATCTTTCCGAAATCGATGGATACTTTTAAAAGCTAAATTCCAGGTGGATGTTAATGCAGGGTAAGCTCGTTTTGGTGGATTACATTTTGAAAGATCATCCATCAAAGGCTTCAATACATTAGTTCCCAATAAGATAGGAACCTTTGTATTGTAGGGTGTATCTGGAACAACTAATAGTAGAACATTACGAGTGGAATCTTCTATACCAGGAATTTGTAGGACTGCTTCAGTATAGCCGAAATATGGTAGATCTTGGCCATCTGCACACTCTATATGCAACATGTCAGCTAAGGGGTAAAGTCTGTGAATCTGTGAATGACATTTCAAGCTCACTGTTGAAACAGTTGAGCCTGTGTCGAGTAGTGACTTATAAACGTTACTATTCAAGTTTATATTAGTCTAGTTAGGTGCACCAAATAAATCAGGTGGATTATCTACGGAGTCTGATTTGGGACCTTCTACCTGTACACTAGCTATTTGTCCCTCAATGCTAGTGGTTTCTAGTTTTTTGATGAATGTTTTTTTATCAGTCGTGGACACTGCCTCTTAAAGTGCCCAGGTAAATGGCAGTAATGGCATAAGGGGTCATTATTATCAGTCTGATCATAGTTTCGACTGGGTGGTTTCGAAACTGAGGACCTCTGGCCTTTATTATAATCTCCCTGATCATTACGAGAGGAATATTGAGGTCTTTTATGAGCAGAGTCTGATAACTTTCTGACATCTGTCTGCAAGCTGTCCAACCTATGGCTAAGTTTGGCTATTAAATACTTTAGCTCTGTATTGGCAGCATCTGATTTCTTACAATCTGCACTAATGGACATCTTGGCTGCTGGGCCAGATGCTCGGGAATCACTGGTGGAAGCACGTAGCTTGCCATCAGTCTCCACTATCCTTAATTCAAGCCTTAGTTTATCAAAATCTGTGATAGAATCAAATTTATGTTCTGTGCCAGCCCGTAATTCTGGCCTAAGACCAGACCAAAACTGTTCACAGAGCATTTCATTAGCATCCTTAGGCTCCACTTTACCAAGCTTTTTGGCTTGATCTAGTAGTTCCTCCAGCCTACTACTCCAAGTAAGTACATCTTCTCCTTGAGATTGAGATGCACAATAAAAGTTTTTCATTATATGACGCTTACGAGAAGCTAGCCCAAATGCGTCTTCTAATTTATCCAATATTTGAGGTACCCTGGCCTCAATGCCTAATCTCATAGATATGCGGGCTGCCTCTCCACGAAGAGATTTACGGACAGATTTTAAGATCTGTTGCTCTGAATAGCTACCATCTTTCATAATATAATCTACTTCGTATCTCCAAAGATCATAACTAGTGTCCTTTACTCCTCCAGAGAAAACAGAAATATTTAATTTCTCGGGGACTGGCACGTGAACCGATGGGGTAGGACTACTGGGACTGGACTTATCTGGCTCCTGCTTGACCAAACTAGCGGTGTCAGGAATTTTTCCAGATGATTTTAAGTGTTGCAGCATCCATGACTGCAATTCTTCGGGGTTAGATGCTTTTGGTTTTACACCCATTTCAGCGAATATTTTAATCAAACCCTTCCCCTCTTCGTCAGAAAAAGTGGCCATAATTTATTTTATGACGAGCAGCAAGGTTATGACTAGTAGAAAGTTTTGAATTGATTAACAACGTAGTGTCAAAGCAATAGCTAATCAATTATAGTCTCATTTGGACTTCAAATGTTGTATTAACGAGAAGTTATGCGACTATTTCAAGACTATGTAAACAGTAATTACTCGTAAATGAGACTTATGAATACAATTTTGAATAGTTTTCAATCTTCAGTTAATTCAAAAATAAACATTGATTAGTTATGCTTGGTCGGAATGACGACTGCACAAGTGATAACTTTCAAATTAGTGGAACGAAATTTCCAATATAGTCTAATCCAAGAGAATTATGTGAAGAACAGCAAAATTTAAATACTGTAAAATAATGCTTCTTACAAAGTAAAATTTCTATGAATCGAAATTTCAATCAATTATTCAACAATATCGAAATCAGAACTTTAAAGTCAATAATGTTACTTTTAAGTATCTAAATGCGCATGAATTGCGGATATTTAATGTAATACTGGTGAAAGTTATGTGCAACTACCGTCTGTCTTTTTCTCTGAGACAGCAGATGCTATTATTATTCACATTCAACCACTGTCTGATTTTTTTAGACAGTAAGTTATAAATATTGCATATACAACCGCAGTTTTTTTTTTTTTTTTTTTTTGACTGCTTAAATACAGAGTTGAATATCAGCAATATTGTACAAATGTTCACAAAATGACGGAAACGACTAGTTCATAATATAAAGCTGGGGTTTAAACAACACAAGCTGGCTGCAAATTTCTGGCAACGTGATGAGCTGTCAGACAGCTGTCAAAGTTCCCCGTGATGTCAGTGAAACGTTTTAAACGCCAAAAAAAATGTACTGACCACCACGGAATGTTCACTCTGCAGAGCCCACAAGTGTGCGGGTCAATGAATGAAGTCCGTATAGCGCGCTGCACACCGGCGTTTTGCTGTCAAATCACTGCGTCCACTGATGCGAGACTGTAGAAATTGAACAGGTACCACCGTCTTGATACTGAAGTGTGACAGATAGTTTTCACACTGCCTCCTCCCGCGGTTAAACGCTGTCTCCTGGCAGTATCACCAACAAACAATCAATGCCACGAGAATCACACGTTCCAAATAATGCCACTTGAAAAATGTCATAAGTGAAAAAAAATCAAGTGAAGGTATAGACACACACACAAACCGCTGATCCGTTGCTGGGCGCCATTGTCACAGGGGACTGTCTCCAGGGGGTGGTGTTGTGATCCTCCGGTAAGCTCGTTTGACAGCTACCCTATTAGTGTTCAGTGGGTTCAATCAGCGGGGTGTAAACAACTCGTA
Organism: Flabesymbios commensalis; assembly: GCA_964017125.1. Classification (NCBI taxonomy): domain Eukaryota; kingdom Metazoa; phylum Annelida; class Polychaeta; order Terebellida; family Flabelligeridae; genus Flabesymbios; species Flabesymbios commensalis. The sequence goes on along the minus strand of OZ024904.1, from coordinate 105,970,182 downwards.
ACAATATATCTTCACATTTGGTCAGATGAACATTTATTAAGTCCGATCACATGAACGACCAAACCAATCAAATAAAGAACAAGAAAAGAAAACCTGCAAATACAAAATTAATGTCAGTAACAATACCGGTACAAGTTTGAATTTAAATGTCTTATTTAAATTCATTTGTTTAAACATGGATGATAATTAAACTCACCCCACTTTAGAATTGGCAGAGTTCAGTGGCTGCCTAAGCCGCCGAACAGTCACACAAATCACAATATCTGCAGATAACAATATTAACAATTAAGAACAATGCAATAGTGACTAGAGCGATAAAAATAAAAACTTAATAATTTCGCTTAGATAGTAATGCTCAACACATACCTAATTTCACTCCACCCATGACGCTGTAACCGTGAGCACTGGTGTCAACATGCTCACTCGTCGAAGGTTAAACGTGAAAGAAATTAACACTGAAGATTTGCTCCCAAACAGGATTGCAAATTGTAAATCACGGACAGGAAGTTGCAACAGGCTATTCACCAGATGTCGCTCATGACTTTCCAAAGCCATGACACCTGGTGAAAAAGCCTCTGCCACAATAGTTGCAGATGGTGCCTGCAAAATTACGTGAAAATTGGTTGAGAATTGACTGATATATCAGCGAAAAACGGGTAAAAATGATGACAAAAATGCCCAGAGATCTGTGAAAACGCATTGTAGACAGTGGGTCTGTGGCTATTGCGACTGTCTTGGCATTTCTTTCTTTTTTCGTTTGACGACTTTTGACGTCAGAAACAGACGTCAAAACCCGTCAAACAGTAAAAATAGGGTGTTTCAAATTTCCCTCAATAAGGGGTATATCGGAAAAGAAATCTTTTCTCGTTCATTTTCAGCTAGGTATCATATCTTAAAAAAAAAAAAAAAAAATATTGTGTCTATGTCGCTGTAGTGTTGGTAATTACTCTCCCCCTTCTGGCGACCTGCCCTGTCAGTTCGAACTGCTCAGTCACACATGTACGATGGGGGGCACTTACTCAGTGCTGTTTCAATGACGGCCCGCATTTTCAGCGCTCTGGCAACGAGGAAACAGTGTTGTTTCAGTGTATCACATTAATAATTTTTGGAATACTCTATCAAACTTCACCAAATTTACAGGGCAGTCGCCGTAATGGCTGCGAATGGTGTGTGCAAAATTACATGTGAAACGGTTGAGAATTGACTGAGAAATCAACGAAAAACGCTCCGCCGCCGTTGCTACAATGTTGGCTAAGTGCTTTGCATTACTAACTTTCGAAGTAGTCAATGTAGCTTCGCCAAATTTAAAGGGCAGTTGCCGTAATACCAGTCGATGGTTCCTGCAAAATTACATGGAGAACGGTTGAGAATTGACGTCTTAATTGATGTCTAAATGAATAACTTTTAATAAAACTCAATCAAATTTCACACCAATCTCATTAATAACTTTTGCAGTAATTGATCAAACTTCGTCAAATTTACAGGGAAGTTGTCGTAATACCAGCCGATGGTGCCTGCGAAACTACATGGAAAACGGTTGAGAATTGACGTCCGAATTGGCGTCTAAATAAATAACTTTTAATAATACTCAATCAAATTTCACACCAATCTCTTTAATAACTTTTGCAGTAATTAATCAAACATCGCCAAATTTACAGGGAAGTTGCCGTAATACCAGCCGATGGTTCCTTCAAAATTACATGGAAAACGGTTGAGAATTGACGTCTGAATTGACGTCCTAATAAATAACTTTAAAAAAATCAATCAAATTTTACACTAATCTCATTAATAACTTTCAAAGTACTTGATCAAACTTCGCCATATTTACAGGGCAGTTACCGTAATACCAACCGATGGTGCGTGTAAATTTATATGGAAAACGGTCGAGAATTGATGTCTGAATTGACGTCTAAATGAATAGCTTTTGAAATACTCAATCAAATTTCACACTAATCTCATTAGTAACTTTTGAAGTACTTGCTCAAACTTTACCAACTTTTCAGAGCAGTCGCCGCCATAGCTGCAGATGATGCCTGCAAAATTACGGGAAAATTGGTTAAGAATTGACGTCTGAATTGACGTCTAAATTAATAAATTTTAAAATTCCCAATCATATTTCACATTAATCTCATTAATAACTTTTGACGTACTCGCTCAAACTTTACTAACTTCTCAGGGCAGTCGCCGTGATAGTTGCAGATGGTGCCTGCAAAATTACGTGAAAATTGGTTGAGAATTGACTGATATATCAGCGAAAAACGGGTAAAAATGATGACAAAAATGCCCAGAGATCTGTGAAAACGCATTGTAGACAGTGGGTCTGTGGCTATTGCGACTGTCTTGGCATTTCTTTCTTTTTTCGTTTGACGACTTTTGACGTCAGAAACAGACGTCAAAACCCGTCAAACAGTGAAAATAGGGTGTTTCAAATCTCCTCCAATAAGGGGTATATCGGAAAAGAAATCTTTTCTTGTTCATTTTCAGCTAGGTATCATATCTTAAAAAAAAAAAAAAAAAAAAATATTGTGTCTATGTCGCTGTAGTGTTGGTAATTACTCTCCCCCTTCTGGCGACCTGCCCTGTCAGTTCGAACTGCTCAGTCACACATGTACGTTGGGGGGCACTTACTCAGTGCTGTTTCAATGACGGCCCGCATTTTCAGCGCTCTGGCAACGAGGAAACAGTGTTGTTTCAGTGTATCACATTAATAATTTTTGGAATACTCTATCAAACTTCACCAAATTTACAGGGCAGTCGCCGTAATGGTTGCGAATGGTGTGTGCAAAATTACATGTGAAACGGTTGAGAATTGACTGAGAAATCAACGAAAAACGCTCCGCCGTCGTTGCTACAATGTTGGCTAAGTGCTTTGCATTACTAACTTTGGAAGTATTTAATGTAGCTTCGCCAAATTTACAGAGAAGTTGCCGTAAAACCAGTCGATGGTGCCTGCAAAATTACATGGAGAACGGTTGAGAATTGACGTCTTAATTGATGTCTAAATGAATAACTTTTAATAAAACTCAATCAAATTTCACACCAATCTCATTATTAACTTTTGCAGTAATAAATCAAACTTCGTCACATTTACAGGGAAGTTGCCGTAATACCAGCCGATGGTGACTGCAAAACTACATGGAAAACGGTTGAGAATTGACGTCTGAATTGACCTCTAAATGAATAACTTTTAATAATACTCAATCAAATTTCACACCAATCTCAATTATAACTTTTGTAGTAATTGATCAAACTTTGAAAAATTTACAGGGAAGTTGTCGTAATACCAGCCGATGGTGCCTGCGAACTTACATGGAAAACGGTTGAGAATTGACGTCTGAATTGACGTCTAAATAAATAACTTTTAATAATACTCAATCAAATTTCACACCAATCTCTTTAATAACTTTTGCAGTAATTAATCAAACTTCGCCAAATTTACAGGGAAGTTGCCGTAATACCAGCCGATGGTTCCTTCAAAATTACATGGAAACGGTTGAGAATTGACGTCTCAATTGACGTCTAAATGAATAACTTTAAAAAAAAATCAATCAAATTTCACATTAATCTCATTAATAACTTTTAAAATACTTGATCAAACTTCGCCATATTTACAGGGCTGTTACCGTAATACCAACCGATGGTGCGTGTAAATTTATATGGAAAACGGTTGAGAATTGACGTCTGAATTGACGTCTAAATGAATAGCTTTTGAAATACTCAATCAAATTTCACACTGATCTCAATAATAACTTTTGAAGTACTTGCTCAAACTTTACCAACTTTTCAGAGCAGTCGCCGCCATAGCTGCAGATGATGCCTGCAAAATTACGGGAAAATTGGTTAAGAATTGACGTCTGAATTGACGTCTAAATTAATAAATTTTAAAATTCCCAATCATATTTCACATTAATCTCATTAAAACCTTTTGACGTACTCGCTCAAACTTTACTAACTTCTCAGGGCAGTCGCCGTGATAGTTGCAGATGGTGCCTGCAAAATTACGTGAAAATTGATTGAGAATTGACTGATATATCAGCGAAAAACGGGTAAAAATGATGACAAAAATGGATCTGTGAAAACGCATTGTAAACAGTGGGTCTGTGGCTATTGCGACTGTCTTGGCATTTCTTTCTTTTTTCGTTTGACGACTTTTGACGTCAGAAACAGACGTCAAAACCCGTCAAACAGTGAAATAGTGTGTTTCAAATCTCCTCCAATAAGGGGTATATCGGAAAAGAAATCTTTTCTTGTTCATTTTCAGCTAGGTATCATATCTTAAAAAAAAAAAAAAAAAAAAAAAAAAATATTGTGTTTATGTCGCTGTAGTGTTGGTAATTACTCTCCCCCTTCTGGCGACCTGCCCTGTCAGTTCGAGCTGCTCAGTCGCACATGTACGTTGGGGGGCACTTACTCAGTGCTGTTTCAACGACGGCCCGCATTTTCAGCGCTCTGGCAACGAGGAAACAGTGTTGTTTCAGTGTATCACATTTATAATTTTTGGAATACTCTATCAAACTTCACCAAATTTACAGGGCAGTCGCCGTAATGGTTGCGAATGGTGTGTGCAAAATTACATGTGAAACGGTTGAGAATTGACTGAGAAATCAACGAAAAACGCTCCGCCGTCGTTGCTACAATGTTGGCTAAGTGCTTTGCATTACTAACTTTGGAAGTAGTCAATGTATCTTCGCCAAATTTACAGGGAAGTTGCCGTAATATCAGCCGATCGTGCCTGCAAAACTACATGGAAAACGGTTGAGAATTGACGTCTGAATTGACGTCTAAATGAATAGCTTTTGAAATACTCAATCAAATTTCACACTAATCTCATCAATAACTTTTGAAGTACTTGCTTAAACGTTACCAACTTTTCAGAGCAGTCGCCGCCATAGCTGCAGATGATGCCTGCAAAATTACGGGAAAATCGGTTAAGAATTGACGTCTGAATTGACGTCTAAATTAATAAATTTTAAAATTCCCAATCATATTTCACATTAATCTCATTAAAACCTTTTGACGTCTTCGCTCAAACTTTACTAACTTCTCAGGGCAGTCGCCGTGATAGTTGCAGATGGTGCCTGCAAAATTACGTGAAAATTGGTTGAGAATTGACTGATATATCAGCGAAAAACGGGTAAAAATGATGACAAAAATGCCCAGAGATCTGTGAAAACGCATTGTAGACAGTAGGTCTGTGGCTATTGCGACTGTCTTGGCATTTCTTTCTTTTTTCGTTTGACGACTTTTGACGTCAGAAACAGACGTCAAAACCCGTCAAACAGTAAAAATAGGGTGTTTCAAATTTCCCTCAATAAGGGGTATATCGGAAAAGAAATCTTTTCTCGTTCATTTTCAGCTAGGTATCATATCTTAAAAAAAAATAAAAAAAATATTGTGTCTATGTCGCTGTAGTGTTGGTAATTACTCTCCCCCTTCTGGCGACCTGCCCTGTCAGTTCGAACTGCTCAGTCACACATGTACGTTGGGGGGCACTTACTCAGTGCTGTTTCAATGACGGCCCGCATTTTCAGCGCTCTGGCAACGAGGAAACAGTGTTGTTTCAGTGTATCACATTAATAATTTTTGGAATACTCTATTAAACTTCACCAAATTTACAGGGCAGTCGCCGTAATGGCTGCGAATGGTGTGTGCAAAATTACATGTGAAACGGTTGAGAATTGACTGAGAAATCAACGAAAAACGCTCCGCCGCCGTTGCTACAATGTTGGCTAAGTGCTTTGCATTACTAACTTTCGAAGTAGTCAATGTAGCTTCGCCAAATTTAAAGGGCAGTTGCCGTAATACCAGTCGATGGTGCCTGCAAAATTACATGGAGAACGGTTGAGAATTGACGTCTTAATTGATGTCTAAATGAATAACTTTTAATAAAACTCAATCAAATTTCACACCAATCTCATTAATAACTTTTGCAGTAATAAATCAAACTTCGTCAAATTTACAGGGAAGTTGCCGTAATACCAGCCGATGGTGACTGCAAAACTACATGGAAAACGGTTGAGAATTGACGTCTGAATTGACCTCTAAATGAATAACTTTTAATAATACTCAATCAAATTTCACACCAATCTCAATTATAACTTTTGCAGTAATTGATCACATTTTGAAAAATTTACAGGGAAGTTGTCGTAATACCAGCCGATGGTGCCTGCGAAACTACATGGAAAACGGTTGAGAATTGACGTCTGAATTGACGTCTAAATAAATAACTTTTAATAATACTCAATCAAATTTCACACCAATCTCTTTAATAACTTTTGCAGTAATTAATCAAACTTCGCCAAATTTACAGGGAAGTTACCGTAATACCAGCCGATGGTTCCTTCAAAATTACATGGAAAACGGTTGAGAATTGACGTCTGAATTGACGTCTAAATGAATAACTTTAAAAAAAATCAATCAAATTTCACATTAATCTCATTAATAACTTTTAAAATACTTGATCAAACTTCGCCATATTTACAGGGCAGTTACCGTAATACCAACCGATGGTGCGTGTAAAGTTATATGGAAAACGGCTGAGAATTGACGACTGAATTGACGTCTAAATGAATAGCTTTTGAAATACTCAATCAATTTTCACACTAATCTCATTAATAACTTTTGAAGTACTTGCTCAAACTTTACCAACTTTTCAGAGCAGTCGCCGCCATAGCTGCAGATGATGCCTGCAAAATTACGGGAAAATTGGTTAAGAATTGACGTCTGAATTGACGTCTAAATTAATAAATTTTAAAATTCCCAATCATATTTCACATTAATCTCATTGATAACTTTTGACGTACTCGCTCAAACTTTACTAACTTCTCAGGGCAGTCGCCGTGATAGTTGCAGATGGTGCCTGCAAAATTACGTGAAAATTGATTGAGAATTGACTGATATATCAGCGAAAAACGGGTAAAAATGATGACAAAAATGCCCAGAGATCTGTGAAAACGCATTGTAGACAGTGGGTCTGTGGCTATTGCGACTGTCTTGGCATTTCTTTCTTTTTTCGTTTGACGACTTTTGACGTCAGAAACAGACGTCAAAACCCGTCAAACAGTGAAATAGGGTGTTTCAAATCTCCTCCAATAAGGGGTATATCGGAAAAGAAATCTTTTCTTGTTCATTTTCAGCTAGGTATCATATCTTAAAAAAAAAAAAAAAAAAAAAAAAAAAAATATTGTGTTTATGTCGCTGTAGTGTTGGTAATTACTCTCCCCCTTCTGGCGACCTGCCCTGTCAGTTCGAACTGCTCAGTCACACATGTACGTTGGGGGGCACTTACTCAGTGCTGTTTCAATGACGGCCCGCATCTTCAGCGCTCTGGCAACGAGGAAACAGTGTTGTTTCAGTGTATCACATTAATAATTTTTGGAATACTCTATTAAACTTCACCAAATTTACAGGGCAGTCGCCGTAATGGCTGCGAATGGTGTGTGCAAAATTACATGTGAAACGGTTGAGAATTGACTGAGAAATCAACGAAAAACGCTCCGCCGCCGTTGCTACAATGTTGGCTAAGTGCTTTGCATTACTAACTTTCGAAGTAGTCAATGTAGCTTCGCCAAATTTAAAGGGCAGTTGCCGTAATACCAGTCGATGGTGCCTGCAAAATTACATGGAGAACGGTTGAGAATTGACGTCTTAATTGATGTCTAAATGAATAACTTTTAATAAAACTCAATCAAATTTCACACCAATCTCATTAATAACTTTTGCAGTAATAAATCAAACTTCGTCAAATTTACAGGGAAGTTGCCGTAATACCAGCCGATGGTGACTGCAAAACTACATGGAAAACGGTTGAGAATTGACGTCTGAATTGACCTCTAAATGAATAACTTTTAATAATACTCAATCAAATTTCACACCAATCTCAATTATAACTTTTGCAGTAATTGATCACACTTTGAAAAATTTACAGGGAAGTTGTCGTAATACCAGCCGATGGTGCCTGCGAAACTACATGGAAAACGGTTGAGAATTGACGTCTGAATTGACGTCTAAATAAATAACTTTTAATAATACTCAATCAAATTTCACACCAATCTCTTTAATAACTTTTGCAGTAATTAATCAAACTTCGCCAAATTTACAGGGAAGTTGCCGTAATACCAGCCGATGGTTCCTTCAAAATAACATGGAAAACGGTTGAGAATTGACGTCTGAATTGACGTCTAAATGAATAACTTTAAAAAAAAATCAATCAAATTTCACATTAATCTCATTAATAACTTTTAAAATACTTGATCAAACTTCGCCATATTTACAGGGCAGTTACCGTAATACCAACCGATGGTGCGTGTAAAGTTATATGGAAAACGGTTGAGAATTGACGTCTGAATTGACGTCTAAATGAATAGCTTTTGAAATACTCAATCAAATTCCACACTAATCTCATCAATAACTTTTGAAGTACTTGCTCAAACTTTACCAACTTTTCAGAGCAGTCGCCGCCATAGCTGCAAATGATGCCTGCAGAATTACGGGAAAATCGGTTAAGAATTGACGTCTGAATTGACGTCTAAATTAATAAATTTTAAAATTCCCAATCATATTTTACATTAATCTCATTAATAACTTTTGACGTACTCGCTCAAACTTTACTAACTTCTCAGGGCAGTGATAGTTGCAGATGGGGCCTGCAAAATTACGTGAAAATCGGTTGAGAATTGACTGATATATCAGCGAAAAACGGGTAAAAATGATGACAAAAATGCCCAGAGATCTGTGAAAACGCATTGTAGACAGTGGGTCTGTGGCTATTGCGACTGTCTTGGCATTTCTTTCTTGTTTCGTTTGACGACTTTTGACGTCAGAAACAGACGTCAAAACCCGTTAAACAGTGAAAATAGGGCGTTTCAAATCTCCCTCAATAAGGAGTATATCGGAAAAGCAATCTTTTCTCGTTCATTTTCAGCTGGGTATCAAATCTAAAAAAAAAAAAAAAAAATATTGGGTCTATGTCGCTGTAGTGTTGGTAATTACTCTCCCACTTCTGGCGACCTGCCCTGTTAGTTCGAAATGCTCAGTCACACATGTACAATGGGGGGCACTTACTCAGTGCTGTTTCAATGACGGCCCGCATTTTCAGCGCTCTGGCAACGTGGAAACAGTGTTGTTTCAGTGTATCACATTAATAACTTTTGGAATACTCGATCAAACTTCACCAAATTTACAGGGCAGTCGCCGTAATGGCTGCGAATGGTGTGTGCGAATGGGTATCATATCTAAAAAAAAAAAAAAAAAATATTGGGTCTATGTCGCTGTAGTGTTGGTAATTACTCTCCCACTTCTGGCGACCTGCCCTGTTAGTTCGAAATGCTCAGTCACACATGTACAATGGGGGGCACTTACTCAGTGCTGTTTCAATGACGGCCCGCATTTTCAGCGCTCTGGCAACGTGGAAACAGTGTTGTTTCAGTGTATCACATTAATAACTTTTGGAATACTCGATCAAACTTCACCAAATTTACAGGGCAGTCGCCGTAATGGCTGCGAATGGTGTGTGCAAAATTAAATGTGAAACGGTTGAGAATTGACTGATAAATTAACGAGAAACGCTCCGCCGACGTTTCTACATTGTTGGCTAAGTGCTTTGCATTACTAACTTTTGAAGTAGTCAATGTAGCTTCGCCAAATTTACAGGGCAGTCGCCGTAATACCAGCCGATGGTGCCTGCAAAACTACATGGAAAACGGTTGAGAATTGACGTCTGAATTGACGTCTAAATAAATAACTTTTAATAATACTCATTCAAATTTCAAACCAATCTCATTTATAACTTTCGGAGTAATTATCAAACTTTGTCAAATTTACAAGGAAGTTGCCGTAGTACCTGCCGTTGGTGCCTGCAAAATTACATGGAAAACGGTTGAGAATTGACGTCTGAATTGTTGTCTAAATGAATAACTTTTAATAATACTCTATCAAATTTCACACCAATCTCATTAATAACGCTTGCAGTAATTGATCAAACTTCGCCAAATTTATAGGAAAGCTGCCGTAATACCATCGGATCGTTCCTGCAAAACTACATGGAAAACGGTTGAGAATTGACGTCTGAATTGACGTCTAAATAAATAACTTTTAATAATACTCAATCAAATTTCACACCAATCTCATTAATAACGTTTGCAGTAATTGATCAAACTTCGCCAAATTTACAGGAAAGTTTCCGTAATACCAGCCCATCGTGCCTGCAAAACTACATGGAAAACGGTTGAGAATTGACGTCTGAATTGACGTCTAAATAAATAACTTTTAATAATACTCAATCAAATTTCACACCAATCTCATTAATAACTTTTGCAGTAATTAATCAAACTTTGCCAAGTTTACAGGGAAGTTGCCGTAATACCAGCCGATGGTGCCTACAAAATTACATAAAAAACCGTTAAGAATTGACGTCTGAATTGACGTCTAAATGAATAACTTTTAAAATAATCAATCAAATTTCACACTAATCTCATTAATAACTTTTAAAGTACTTGATCAAACTTTGCCATATTTACAGGGTAGTTGCCGTAATACCAACCGATGGTGCGTGTTAATTTATATGGGAAACGGTTGAGAATTGACGTCTGAATTGACGTCTAAATGAATAGCTTTTAAAATACTCAATCAAATTTCACACTAATCTCATTAATAACTTTTGAAGTACTTGCTCAAACTCTACCAACTTTTCAGGGCAGTCGCCGCCATAGCTGCAGATGATGCCTGCAAAATTACGGGAAAATCGGTTAAGAATTGACGTTTGAATTTACGTCTAAATTAATAAATTTTAAAATTCTCAATCATATTTTACATTAATCTCATTAATAACTTTTGACGTATTCGCCCAAACTTTACTAGCTTCTAAGGGCAGTTGCCGTGATAGTTGCAAATGGTGCCTGCAGAATTACGTGAAAATCGGTTGAGAATTGACTGATATATCAGCGAAAAACGGGTAAAAATGATGACAAAAATGCCCAGAGATCTGTGAAAACGCATTGTAGACAGTGGGTCTGTGGTTATTGCGACTGTCTTGGCATTTCTTTCTTTTTTCGTTTTACGACTTTTGACGTCAGAAAAAGACGTCAAAACCCGTCAAACAGTGAAAATGGGGCGTTTCAAATCTCCCTCAATAAGGGGTATATCGGAAAAGCAATCTTTTCTCGTTCATTTTCAGCTAGGTATCATATCTTAAAAAAAAAAAAAAAAAAAAAATATATTGGGTCTATGTCGCTGTAGTGTTGGTTTTTACTCTCCCACTTCTGGCGACCTGCCCTGTCAGTTCGAACTGCTCAGTCACACATGTACGATCAGGGGCACTTACTCAGTGCTGTTTCAATGACGGCCCGCATTTTCAGCGCTCTGGCAACGTGGAAACAGTGTTGTTTCAGTGTATCACATTAATAACTTTTGGAATAGTCGATCAAACTTCACCAAATTTACAGGGCAGTCGCCTTAATGGCTGCGAATGGTGTGTTCAAAATTACATGTGAAACGGTTGAGAATTGACTGAGAAATCAACGAGAAACGCTCCGCCGACCTTTCTACAATGTTGGCTAAGTGCTTTGCATTACTAACTTTTGAAGTAGTCAATGTAGCTTCGTCAAATTTACAGGGCAGTTGCCGTAATACCAGCCGATGGTGCTTGCAAAATTACCTGGAGAACGGTTGAGAATTGACGTCTGAATTGATGTATAAATGAATAACTTTTAATAAAACTCAATCAAATTTCACACCAATCTCATTAATAACTTTTGCTGTAATAAATCAAACTCCGCCAAATTTACAGGGAAGTTGCTGTAATACCAGCCGATAGTGCCTGCAAAACTATATGGAAAACGGTTGAGAATTGACGTCTGAATTGACGTCTAAATAAATAACTTTTAATAATACTCATTCAAATTTCACACCAATCTCATTATTAACTTTCGCAGTAATAAATCAAACTTTGCCAAATTTACAGGGAAGTTGCCGTAATACCAGCCGATGGTGCCTGCAAAACTACATGGAAAACGGTTGAGAATTGACGTCTGAATTGACGTCTAAATGAATAACTTTTAATAATACTCAATCAAATTTCACACCAATCACATTAATAACTTTTGCAGTAATTGATCAAACTTTGCCAAATTTACAGGGAAGTTGCCGTAATACCAGCCAATGGTGCCTGCCAAACTACATGAAAAACGGTTTAGAATTGACGTCTGAATTGACGTCTAAATAAATAACTTTTAATAATATTCATTCAAATTTCACACCAATCTCATTAATAACTTTCGCAGTAATAAATCAAACTTCGCCAAATTTACAGGGAAGTTGCCGTAATACCAGCCGTTGGTGCCTGCAAAATTACATGAAAAACGGTTGAGAATTGACGTCTGAATTGTTGTCTAAATGAATAACTTTTAATAATACTCTATCAAATTTCACACCAATCTCATTAATAACGTTTGGAGTAATTGATCAAACTTCGCCAAATTTACAGGAAAGTTTTTGTAACACCAGCCGATCGTGCCTGCAAAACTACATGGAAAACGGTTGAGAATTGACGTCTGAATTGACGTCTAAATAAATAACTTTTAATAATACTCAATCAAATTTCACACCAATCTCATTAATAACTTTTGCAGTAATTAATCAAACTTCGCCAAATTTACAGGGCAGTTCCGTAATACCAGCCGATGGTGCTTGCAAAATTACCTGGAGAACGGTTGAGAATTGACGTCTGAATTGATGTCTAAATGAATAACTTTTAATAAAACTCAATCAAATTTCACACCAATCTCATTAATAACTTTTGCAGTAATAAATCAAACTTCGCCAAATTTACAAGCAAGTTGCCGTAATACCAGCCGATGGTGCCTACAAAATTACATAAAAAACCGTTAAGAATTGACGTCTGAATTGACGTCTAAATGAATAACTTTTAAAATAATCAATCAAATTTAACACTAATCTCATTAATAACTTTTAAAGTACTTGAGCAAACTTTGCCATATTTACAGGGGGTAGTTGCCGTAATACCAACCGATGGTGCGTGTTAATTTATATGGGAAACGATTGAGAATTGACGTCTGAATTGACGTCTAAATGAATAGCTTTTGAAATACTCAATCAAATTTCACACTAATCTCATTAATAACTTTTGAAGTACTTGCTCAAACTTTACCAACTTTTCAGGGCAGTCACCGCCATAGCTGCAGATGATGCCTGCAAAATTACGGGAAAATCGGTTAAGAATTGACGTCTGAATTTACGTCTAAATTAATAAATTTTAAAATTCTCAATCCTATTTTACATTAATCTCATTAATAACTTTTGACGTATTCGCCCAAACTTTACTAGCTTCTCAGGGCAGTCGCCGTGATAGTTGCAAATGGTGCCTGCAAAATTACGTGAAAATCGGTTAAGAATTGACTGATATATCAGCGAAAAACGGGTAAAAATGATGACAAAAATGCCCAGAGAGACAGTGGGTCTGTGGCTATTGCGACTGTGTTGGCATTTCTTTCTTTTTTCGTTTGACGACTTTTGACGTCAGAAACAGACGTCAAAAAACGTCAAACAGTGAAAATAGGGTGTTTCAAATCTCCCTCAATAAGGGGTATATCGGAAAAGAAATCTTTTCTCGTTCATTTTCAGCTAGGTATCATATCTTAAAAAAAAAAAAAAAAAAAAATGTTGTGTCTATGTCGCTGTAGTGTTGGTAATTACTCTCCCCCTTCTGGCGACCTGCCCTGTCAGTTCGAACTGCTCAGTCACACATGTACGATGGGGGGCACTTACTCAGTGCTGTTTCAATGACGGCCCGCATTTTCAGCGCTCTGGCAATGTGGAAACATTGTTGTTTCAGTGTATCACATTAATAACTTTTGGAATACTCGATCAAAATTCACCAAATTTACAGGACAGTCGCCGTAATGGCTGCGAATGGTGTGTGCAAAATTACATGTGAAACGGTTGAGAATTGACTGAGAAATCAACGAAAAACGCTCCGCCGCCGTTGCTACAATGTTGGCTAAGTGCTTTGCATTACTAACTTTTGAAGTAGTCAATGTAGCTTCGCCAAATTTACAGGGCAGTTGCCGTAATACCAGTCGATGGTGCCTGCAAAAATACATGGAGAACGGTTGAGAATTGACGTCTTAATTGATGTCTAAATGAATAACTTTTAATAAAACTCAATCAAATTTCACACCAATCTCATTAATAACTTTTGCAGTAATAAATCAAACTTCGTCAAATATACAGGGAAGTTGCCGTAATACCAGCCGATGGTGACTGCAAAACTACATGGAAAACGGTTGAGAATTGACGTCTGAATTGACCTCTAAATGAATAACTTTTAATAATACTAAATCAAATTTCACACCAATCTCAATTATAACTTTTGCAGTAATTGATCAAACTTTGAAAAATTTACAGGGAAGTTGTCGTAATACCAGCCGATGGTGCCTGCGAAACTACATGGAAAACGGTTGAGAATTGACGTCTGAATTGATGTCTAAATAAATAACTTTTAATAATACTCAATCAAATTTCACACCAATCTCATTAATAACTTTTGCAGTAATTAATCGAACTTCGCCAAATTTACAGTGAAGTTGCCGTAATATCAGCCGTTGGTGCCTGCAAAATTACATGAAAAACGGTTTAGAATTGACGTCTGAATTGTTGTCTAAATGAATAACTTTTAATAATACTCAATCAAATTTCACACCAATCTCATTAATAACTTTTGCAATAATTAATCAAACTTCGCCAAATATACAGGGAAGTTGCCGTAATACCAGCCGATGGTGCCTACAAAATTACATGGAAAACGGTTAAGAATTGACGTCTGAATTGACGTCTTAATAAATAACTTAAAAAAAAATCAATCAAATTTCACACTAATCTCATTAATAACTTTCAAAGTACTTGATCAAACTTCGCCATATTTACAGGGCAGTTACCGTAATACCAACCGATGGTGCGTGTAAATTTATATGGAAAACGGTTGAGAATTGACGTCTGAATTGACGTCTAAATGAATAGCTTTTGAAATACTCAATCAAATTTCACACTAATCTCATTAATAACTTTTGAAGTACTTGCTCAAACTTTACCAACTTTTCAGAGCAGTCGCCGCCATAGCTGCAGATGATGCCTGCAAAATTACGGGAAAATTGGTTGAGAATTGACGTCTGAATTGACGTCTAAATTAATAAATTTTAAAATTCCCAATCATATTTCACATTATTCTCATTAATAACTTTTGACGTACTCGCTCAAACTTTACTAACTTCTCAGGGCAGTCGCCGTGATAGTTGTAGATGGTGCCTGCAAAATTACGTGAAAATTGGTTGAGAATTGACTGATATATCAGCGAAAAACGGGTAAAAATGATGACAAAAATGCCCAGAGATCTGTGAAAACGCGTTGTAGACAGTGGGTCTGTGGCTATTGCGACTGTCTTGGCATTTCTTTCTTTTTTCGTTTGACGACTTTTGACGTCAGAAACAGACGTCAAAACCCGTTAAACAGTGAAAATGGGGCGTTTCAAATCTCCCTCAATAAGGAGTATATCGGAAAAACAATCTTTTCTCGTTCATTTTCAGCTAGGTATCATATCTAAAAAAAAATATGTCGCTGTAGTGTTGGTAATTACTCTCCCACTTCTGGCGACCTGCCCTGTCAGTTCGAAATGCTCAGTCACACATGTACGATGGGGGGCACTTACTCAGTGCTGTTTCAATGACGGCCCGCATTTTCAGCGCTCTGGCAACGTGGAAACAGTGTTGTTTCAGTGTATCACATTAATAACTTTTGGAATACTCGATCAAACTTCACCAAATTTACAGGGCAGTCGCCGTAATGGCTGCGAATGGTGTGTGCAAAATTAAATGTGAAACGGTTGAGAATTGACTGATAAATTAACGAGAAACGCTCCGCCGACGTTTCTACATTGTTGGCTAAGTGCTTTGCATTACTAACTTTTGAAGTAGTCAATGTAGCTTCGCCAAATTTACAGGGCAGTCGCCGTAATACCAGCCGATGGTGCCTGCAAAACTACGTGGGATACGGTTGAGAATTGACGTCTGAATTGATGTCTACATGAATAACTTTTAATAAAACTCAATCAAATTTTACACCAATCTCATTAATAACGTTTGCAGTAATAAATCAAACTTCGCCAAATTTACAAGAAAGTTGCCGTAATACCAGCTGATGGTGCCTGCAAAACTACATGGAAAACGGTTGAGAATTGACGTCTGAATTGACGTCTAAATAAATAACTTTTAATAATACTCATTCAAATTTCAAGCCAATCTCATTTATAACTTTCGGAGTAATTATCAAACTTCATCAAATTTACAAGGAAGTTGCCGTAGTACCTGCCGTTGGTGCCTGCAAAATTACATGGAAAACGGTTGAGAATTGACGTCTGAATTGTTGTCTAAATGAATAACTTTTAATAATACTCTATCAAATTTCACACCAATCTCATTAATAACGCTTGCAGTAATTGATCAAACTTCGCCAAATTTATAGGAAAGCTGCCGTAATACCATCGGATCGTTCCTGCAAAACTACATGGAAAACGGTTGAGAATTGACGTCTGAATTGACGTCTAAATAAATAACTTTTAATAATACTCAATCAAATTTCACACCAATCTCATTAATAACGTTTGCAGTAATTGATCAAACTTCGCCAAATTTACAGCAAAGTTTCCGTAATACCAGCCCATCGTGCCTGCAAAACTACATGGAAAACGGTTGAGAATTGACGTCAGAATTGACGTCTAAATAAATAACTTTTAATAATACTCAATCAAATTTCACACCAATCTCATTAATAACTTTTGCAGTAATTAATCAAACTTCGCCAAATTTACAGGGAAGTTGCCGTAATACCAGCCGATGGTGCCTACAAAATTACATAAAAAACCGTTAAGAATTGACGTCTGAATTGACGTCTAAATAAATAACTTTTAATAATAATCAATCAAATTTCACACTAATCTCATTAATAACTTTTAAAGTACTTGATCAAACTTTGCCATATTTACAGGGTAGTTGCCGTAATACCAACCGATGGTGCGTGTTAATTTATATGGGAAACGGTTGAGAATTGACGTCTGAATTGACGTCTAAATGAATAGCTTTTAAAATACTCAATCAAATTTCACACTAATCTCATTAATAACTTTTGAAGTACTTGCTCAAACTTTACCAACTTTTCAGGGCAGTCGCCGCCATAGCTGCAGATGATGCCTGCAAAATTACGGGAAAATCGGTTAAGAATTGACGTCTGAATTTACGTCTAAATTAATAAATTTTAAAATTCTCAATCATTTTTTACATTAATCTCATTAATAACTTTTGACGTATTCGCCCAAACTTTACTAGCTTCTCAGGGCAGTCGCCGTGATAGTTGCAAATGGTGCCTGCAAAATTACGTGAAAATCGGTTGAGAATTGACTGATATATCAGCGAAAAACGGGTAAAAATGATGACAAAAATGCCCAGAGATCTGTGAAAACGCATTGTAGACAGTGGGTCTGTGGTTATTGCGACTGTCTTGGCATTTCTTTCTTTTTTCGTTTGACGACTTTTGACGTCAGAAAAAGACGTCAAAACCCGTCAAACAGTGAAAATGGTGCGTTTCAAATCTCCCTCAAAAAGGGGTATATCGGAAAAGCAATCTTTTCTCGTTCATTTTCAGCTAGGTATCATATCTTGAAAAAAAAAATATATATATATATATTGGGTCTATGTCGCTGTAGTGTTGGTTTTTACTCTCCCACTTCTGGCGACCTGCCCTGTCAGTTCGAGCTGCTCAGTCACACATGTACGATGGGGGGCACTTACTCAGTGCTGTTTCAATGACGGCCCGCATTTTCAGCGCTCTGGCAACGTGGAAACAGTGTTGTTTCAGTGTATCACATTAATAACTTTTGGAATAGTCGATCAAACTTCACCAAATTTACAGGGCAGTCGCCTTAATGGCTGCGAATGGTGTGTGCAAAATTACCTGTGAAACGGTTGAGAATTGACTGAGAAATCAACGAGAAACGCTCCGCCGACCTTTCTACTTACTTACTTACTTACTTACTTACTTACTGAATTGACGTCTAAATGAATAGCTTTTGAAATACTCAATCAAATTTCACACTAATCTCATTAATAACTTTTGAAGTACTTGCTCAAACTTTACCAACTTTTCAGGGCAGTCACCGCCATAGCTGCAGATGATGCCTGCAAAATTACGGGAAAATCGGTTAAGAATTGACGTCTGAATTTACGTCTAAATTAATAAATTTTAAAATTCCCAATCATATATTACATTAATCTCATAATAACTTTTGACGTACTCGCCCAAACTTTACTAACTTCTCAGGGCAGTCGCCGTGATAGTTGCAGATGGTGCTTGCAAAATTTAGTGAAAATCGGTTGAGAATTGACTGATATATCAGCGAAAAACGGGTAAAAATGATGACAAAAATGCCCAGAGATCTGTGAAAACGCATTGTAGACAGTGGGTCTGTGGCTATTGCGACTGACTTGGCATTTCTTTCTTTTTTCGTTTGACGACTTTTGACGTCAGAAACAGACGTCAAAACCCGTCAAACAGTGAAAATGGGGCGTTTCAAATCTCCCTCAATAAGGGGTATATCGGAAAAGCAATCTTTTCTCGTTCATTTTCAGCTAGGTATCATATATTAAGAAGAAAAAAAAAATATATAGGGTCTATGTCGCTGTAGTGTTGGTAATTACTCTCCCACTTCTGGCGACCTGCCCTGTCAGTTCGAACTGCTCAGTCACACATGTACGATGGGGGGCACTTACTCAGTGCTGTTTCAATGACGGCCCGCATTTTCAGCACTCTGGCAACGTGGAAACAGTGTTGTTTCAGTGTATCACATTAATAAATTTTGGAATAGTAGATCAAACTTCACCAAATTTACAGGGCAGTTGCCTTAATGGCTGCGAATGGTGTGTGCAAAATTACATGTGAGACGGTTGAGAATTGACTGAGAAATCAACGAGAAACGCTCCGCCGACGTTTCTACAATGCTGGCTAAGTGCTTTGCATTACTAACTTTTGAAGTAGTCAATGTAGCTTCGCCAAATTTACAGGGCAGTTGCCGTAATACCAGCCGATGGTGCCTGCAAAACTACATGGAAAACGGTTGAGAATTGACGTCTGAATTGACGTCTAAATGAATAACTTTTAATAATACTCAATCAAATTTCACACAAATCACATTAATAACTTTTGCAGTAATTGATCAAACTTTGCCAAATTTACAGGGAGGTTGCCGTAATAACAGCCAATGGTGCCTGCGAAACTACATGGAAAACGGTTGAGAATTGACGTCTGAATTGACGTCTAAATGAATAACTTTTGAAAAACTCAATCAAATTTCACACTAATCTCATTAATAACTTTCGAAGTACTCGCTCAAACTTCATCAACTTTTTAGGGCAGTCGCCGCCATAGCTGCAGATAATGCCTGCAAAATTACGGGAAAATCGGTTAAGAATCGACGTCTGAATTGACGTCTAAATTAATAAATTTTAAAATTCCCAATCATATTTCACATTAATCTCATTAATAACTTTTGACGTACTCGCTTAAACTTTACTAACTTCTCAGGGCAGTCGCCGTGATAGTTGCAGATGGTGCCTGCAAAATTACATGAAAATCGATTGAGAATTGACCGATATATCAGCGAAAAACGGGTAAAAATGCTGACAAAAATGCCCAGAGATCTGTGAAAACGCATTGTAGACAGTGAGTCTGTGGCTATTGCGACTGTCTTGGCATTTCTTTCCATTTTCGTTTGACGACTTTTGACGTCAGAAACAGACGTCAAAACCCGTTAAACAGTGAAAATAGGGTGTTTCAAATCTCCCTCAATAAGGAGTATATCGGAAAAGCAATATTTTTTCGTTCATTTTCAGCTAGGTATCATATCTTGAAAAACAAACAAAAAAAATACATATTGGGTCTATGTCGCTGTAGTGTTGGTAGTTACTCTCTCACTCTGGCGACCTGCCCTGTCAGTTCAAACTGCTCAGTCACACATGTACGATGGGGGGCACTTACGCAGTGCTTTTTCAATGACGGCCCGCATTTTCAGCGCTCTGGCAACGTGTAAACAGTGTTGTTTCAGTGCATCACATTAATAACTTTTGGAATACTTGATTAAACTTCACCAAATTTACAGGGCAGTCGCCGCAATGGCTGCGAATGGTGTGTGCAAAATTACATGTGAAACGGTTGAGAATTCACTGAGAAATCAACGAAAAACGCTCCGCCGGCGTTGCTACGATGTTGGTTAAGTGTTTTGCATTACTAACTTTTGAAGTAGTCAATGTAGCTTCGCCAAATTTACAGGGCAGTTGCAGTAATATCAGCCGATGGTGCCTGCAAAATCACATGGAGAACGGTTGAGAATTGACGTCTGAATTGATGTCTCAATGAATAACTTTTAATAAAACTCAATGAAATTTCACACCAATCTCATTAATAACTTTTGCAGTAATTAATCAAACTTCGCCACATTTACAGGGAAGTTGCCGTAATAACAGCCGATGGTACCTGCAAAACTACATGGTAAACAGTTGAGAATTGACGTCTGAATTGACGTCTAAATAAATAACTTTTAATAATACTCAATCAAATTTAACACTAATCTCATTAATAACTTTTGCAGTAATTAATCAAACTTCGCCAACTTTACAGGGAAGTTGCCGTAATAACAGCCGATGGTGCCTGCAAATTTATTTGGAAAACAGTTGAGAATTGACGTCTGAATTGACGTCTAAATGAATAACTTTTGAAATAATCAATCAAATTTCGCACTAATCTCATTATTAACTTTTGCAGTAATTAACCAAACTTCGCCATATTTACAGGGCAGTTGCCGTAATACCAGCCGATGGTGCCTGCAAATTTATTTGGAAAACAGTTGAGAATTGACGTCTGAATTGACGTCTAAATGAATAACTTTTGAAATACTCAATCAAATTCCACACTAATCTCATTAATAACTTTTGAAGTACTCGATTAAACTTTACCAACTTTTTAGGGCAGTCGCCGCCATAGCTGCAGATAATGCCTGCAAAATTACGGGAAAATCGGTTAAGAATTGACATCTGAATTGACGTCAAAATTAATAAATTTTAAAATTCCCAATCATATTTCACATTAATCTCATTAATAACTTTTGACGTACTCGCTTAAACTTTACTATCTTCTCAGGGCAGTCGCCGTGATAGTTGCAGATGGTGCCTGCAAAATTACGTGAAAATCGATTGAGAATTGACTGATATATCAGCGAAAAACGGGTAAAAATGATGACAAAAATGCCCAGAGATCTGTGAAAACGCAAAACGTCAAAACCCGTCAAACAGTGAAAATAGAGTGTTTCAAATCTCCCTCAATAAGGGGTATATCGGAAAAGCAATCTTTTCTCGTTCATTTTCAGCTAGGTATCATATCTTAAAAAAAAAAAAATATTGGGT
The DNA here is from genome assembly GCA_964017125.1 of Flabesymbios commensalis. NCBI lineage: Eukaryota > Metazoa > Annelida > Polychaeta > Terebellida > Flabelligeridae > Flabesymbios > Flabesymbios commensalis. The sequence goes on along the minus strand of OZ024904.1, from coordinate 105,948,667 downwards.
CTATGTCGCTGTAGTGTTGGTAATTACTCTCTCACTTCTGGCGACCTGCCCAGTCAGTTCGAAATGCTCAGTCACATATGTACGATGTGGGGCACTTACTCAGTGCTGTTTCAATGACGGCCCGCATTTTCAGCACTCTGGCAACGTGGAAACAGTGTTGTTTCAGTGCATCACATTAATAACTTTTGGAATACTCGATTAAACTTCACTAAATTTACAGGGCAATCGCCGTAGGCTGCGAATGGTGTGTGCAAAATTACATGTGAAACGGTTGAGAATTGACTGAGAAATCAACGAAAAACGCTCCGCCGACGGTGCTACAATGTTGGTTAAGTGCTTTGCTTTACTAACTTTTGAAGTAGTCAATGTAGCCTCGCCAAATTTACAGGGCAGTTGCCGTAATATCAGCCGATGGTGCCTGCAAAATCACATGGAGAACGGTGGAGAATTGACGTCTGAATTGATGTCTCAATGAATAACTTTTAATAAAACTCAATCAAATTTCAGCCCAATCTCATTAATAACTTTTGCAGTAATTAATTAGACTTCGCCAAATTTACAGGGAAGCTGCCGTAATAGCAGCCGATGGAGCCTACAAAATTACATGGAAAACGGTTAAGAATTAAAGTCCGAATTGACGTCTAAATGAATAACTTTTGAAATAATCAATCAAATTTCACACCAATCTCATTAATAACTTTTGCAGTACTTGATCAAACGTTGCCAAATTTACAGGGAGGTCGCCGTAATACCAGCCGATGGTGCCTGCAAAACTACATGGAAAACGGTTGAGAATTTGATTTCTGAATTGACGTCTAAATAAATAACTTTTAATAATACTCAATCAAATTTCACACCAAACTCATTAATAACTTTTGCAGTAATTAATCAAACTTTGCCAAATTTACAAGGAAGTTGCCGTAATACCAGCCGATGGTGCCTACAAAATGACATGGGAAACGGTTAAGAATTGACGTCTGAATTGACGTCTAAATGAATAACTTTTGAAATAATCAATCAAATTTCACACTAATCTTATTGATAACTTTTAAAGTACTTGATCAAACTTCGCCATATTTACAGGGCAGTTGCCGTAATACCAGCCGATAGTGCCTGTAAATTTATATGGAAAACGGTTGAGAATTGACGTCTGAATTGACGTCTAAATGAATAACTTTTGAAATAATCAATCAAATTTCGCACTAATCTCATTATTAACTTTTGTAGTAATTAACCAAACTTCGCCATATTTACAGGGCAGTTGCCGTAATACCAGCCGATGGTGCCTGCAAATTTATTTGGAAAACAGTTGAGAATTGACGTCTGAATTGACGTCTAAATGAATAACTTTTGAAATACTCAATCAAATTCCACACTAATCTCATTAATAACTTTTGAAGTACTCGCTTAAACTTTACCAACTTTTTAGGGCAGTCGCCGCAATAGCTGCAGATAATGCCTGCAAAATTACGGGAAAATCGGTTAAGAATTGACATCTGAATTGACGTCAAAATTAATAAATTTTAAAATTCCCAATCATATTTCACATTAATCTCATTAATAACTTTTGACGTACTCGCTTAAACTTTACTATCTTCTCAGGGCAGTCGCCGTGATAGTTGCAGATGGTGCCTGCAAAATTACGTGAAAATCGATTGAGAATTGACTGATATATCAGCGAAAAACGGGTAAAAATGATGACAAAAATGCCCAGAGATCTGTGAAAACGCAAAACGTCAAAACCCGTCAAACAGTGAAAATAGAGTGTTTCAAATCTCCCTCAATAAGGGGTATATCGGAAAAGCAATCTTTTCTCGTTCATTTTCAGCTAGGTATCATATCTTAAAAAAAAAAAAAATATTGGGTCTATGTCGCTGTAGTGTTGGTAATTACTCTCTCACTTCTGGCGACCTGCCCAGTCAGTTCGAACTGCTCAGTCACATATGTACGATGTGGGGCACTTACTCAGTGCTGTTTCAATGACGGCCCGCATTTTCAGCACTCTGGCAACGTGGAAACAGTGTTGTTTCAGTGCATCACATTAATAACTTTTGGAATACTCGATTAAACTTCACTAAATTTACAGGGCAATCGCCGTAATGGCTGCGAATGGTGTGTGCAAAATTACATGTGAAACGGTTGAGAATTGACTGAGAAATCAACGAAAAACGCTCCGCCGACGTTGCTACAATGTTGGTTAAGTGCTTTGCTTTACTAACTTTTGAAGTAGTCAATGTAGCCTCGCCAAATTTACAGGGCAGTTGCCGTAATATCAGCCGATGGTGCCTGCAAAATCACATGGAGAACGGTGGAGAATTGACGTCTGAATTGATGTCTCAATGAATAACTTTTAATAAAACTCAATCAAATTTCAGCCCAATCTCATTAATAACTTTTGCAGTAATTAATTAAACTTCGCCAAATTTACAGGGAAGCTGCCGTAATAGCAGCCGATGGAGCCTACAAAATTACATGGAAAACGGTTAAGAATTAAAGTCCGAATTGACGTCTAAATGAATAACTTTTGAAATAATCAATCAAATTTCACACCAATCTCATTAATAACTTTTGCAGTACTTGATCAAACGTTGCCAAATTTACAGGGAGGTCGCCGTAATACCAGCCGATGGTGCTTGCAAAACTACATGGAAAACGGTTGAGAATTTGATTTCTGAATTGACGTCTAAATAAATAACTTTTAATAATACTCAATCAAATTTCACACCAAACTCATTAATAACTTTTGCAGTAATTAATCAAACTTTGCCAAATTTACAAGGAAGTTGCCGTAATACCAGCCGATGGTGCCTACAAAATGACATGGGAAACGGTTAAGAATTGACGTCTGAATTGACGTCTAAATGAATAACTTTTGAAATAATCAATCAAATTTCACACTAATCTTATTGATAACTTTTAAAGTACTTGATCAAACTTCGCCATATTTACAGGGCAGTTGCCGTAATACCAGCCGATAGTGCCTGTAAATTTATATGGAAAACGGTTGAGAATTGACGTCTGAATTGACGTCTAAATGAATAACTTTTGAAATAATCAATCAAATTTCGCACTAATCTCATTATTAACTTTTGTAGTAATTAACCAAACTTCGCCATATTTACAGGGCAGTTGCCGTAATACCAGCCGATGGTGCCTGCAAATTTATTTGGAAAACAGTTGAGAATTGACGTCTGAATTGACGTCTAAATGAATAACTTTTGAAATACTCAATCAAATTCCACACTAATCTCATTAATAACTTTTGAAGTACTCGCTTAAACTTTACCAACTTTTTAGGGCAGTCGCCGCAATAGCTGCAGATAATGCCTGCAAAATTACGGGAAAATCGGTTAAGAATTGACATCTGAATTGACGTCAAAATTAATAAATTTTAAAATTCCCAATCATATTTCACATTAATCTCATTAATAACTTTTGACGTACTCGCTTAAACTTTACTATCTTCTCAGGGCAGTCGCCGTGATAGTTGCAGATGGTGCCTGCAAAATTACGTGAAAATCGATTGAGAATTGACTGATATATCAGCGAAAAACGGGTAAAAATGATGACAAAAATGCCCAGAGATCTGTGAAAACGCAAAACGTCAAAACCCGTCAAACAGTGAAAATAGAGTGTTTCAAATCTCCCTCAATAAGGGGTATATCGGAAAAGCAATCTTTTCTCGTTCATTTTCAGCTAGGTATCATATCTTAAAAAAAAAAAAAAATATTGGGTCTATGTCGCTGTAGTGTTGGTAATTACTCTCTCACTTCTGGCGACCTGCCCAGTCAGTTCGAACTGCTCAGTCACATATGTACGATGTGGGGCACTTACTCAGTGCTGTTTCAATGACGGCCCGCATTTTCAGCACTCTGGCAACGTGGAAACAGTGTTGTTTCAGTGCATCACATTAATAACTTTTGGAATACTCGATTAAACTTCACTAAATTTACAGGGCAATCGCCGTAATGGCTGCGAATGGTGTGTGCAAAATTACATGTGAAACGGTTGAGAATTGACTGAGAAATCAACGAAAAACGCTCCGCCGACGTTGCTACAATGTTGGTTAAGTGCTTTGCTTTACTAACTTTTGAAGTAGTCAATGTAGCCTCGCCAAATTTACAGGGCAGTTGCCGTAATATCAGCCGATGGTGCCTGCAAAATCACATGGAGAACGGTGGAGAATTGACGTCTGAATTGATGTCTCAATGAATAACTTTTAATAAAACTCAATCAAATTTCAGCCCAATCTCATTAATAACTTTTGCAGTAATTAATTAAACTTCGCCAAATTTACAGGGAAGCTGCCGTAATAGCAGCCGATGGAGCCTACAAAATTACATGGAAAACGGTTAAGAATTAAAGTCCGAATTGACGTCTAAATGAATAACTTTTGAAATAATCAATCAAATTTCACACCAATCTCATTAATAACTTTTGCAGTACTTGATCAAACGTTGCCAAATTTACAGGGAGGTCGCCGTAATACCAGCCGATGGTGCTTGCAAAACTACATGGAAAACGGTTGAGAATTTGATTTCTGAATTGACGTCTAAATAAATAACTTTTAATAATACTCAATCAAATTTCACACCAAACTCATTAATAACTTTTGCAGTAATTAATCAAACTTTGCCAAATTTACAAGGAAGTTGCCGTAATACCAGCCGATGGTGCCTACAAAATGACATGGGAAACGGTTAAGAATTGACGTCTGAATTGACGTCTAAATGAATAACTTTTGAAATAATCAATCAAATTTCACACTAATCTTATTGATAACTTTTAAAGTACTTGATCAAACTTCGCCATATTTACAGGGCAGTTGCCGTAATACCAGCCGATAGTGCCTGTAAATTTATATGGAAAACGGTTGAGAATTGACGTCTGAATTGACGTCTAAATGAATAACTTTTGAAATAATCAATCAAATTTCGCACTAATCTCATTATTAACTTTTGCAGTAATTAACCAAACTTCGCCATATTTACAGGGCAGTTGCCGTAATACCAGCCGATGGTGCCTGCAAATTTATTTGGAAAACAGTTGAGAATTGACGTCTGAATTGACGTCTAAATGAATAACTTTTGAAATACTCAATCAAATTCCACACTAATCTCATTAATAACTTTTGAAGTACTCGCTTAAACTTTACCAACTTTTTAGGGCAGTCGCCGCCATAGCTGCAGATAATGCCTGCAAAATTACGGGAAAATCGGTTAAGAATTGACATCTGAATTGACGTCAAAATTAATAAATTTTAAAATTCCCAATCATATTTCACATTAATCTCATTAATAACTTTTGACGTACTCGCTTAAACTTTACTATCTTCTCAGGGCAGTCGCCGTGATAGTTGCAGATGGTGCCTGCAAAATTACGTGAAAATCGATTGAGAATTGACTGATATATCAGCGAAAAACGGGTAAAAATGATGACAAAAATGCCCAGAGATCTGTGAAAACGCAAAACGTCAAAACCCGTCAAACAGTGAAAATAGAGTGTTTCAAATCTCCCTCAATAAGGGGTATATCGGAAAAGCAATCTTTTCTCGTTCATTTTCAGCTAGGTATCATATCTTAAAAAAAAAAAAAAATATTGGGTCTATGTCGCTGTAGTGTTGGTAATTACTCTCTCACTTCTGGCGACCTGCCCAGTCAGTTCGAACTGCTCAGTCACATATGTACGATGTGGGGCACTTACTCAGTGCTGTTTCAATGACGGCCCGCATTTTCAGCACTCTGGCAACGTGGAAACAGTGTTGTTTCAGTGCATCACATTAATAACTTTTGGAATACTCGATCAAACTTCACCAAATTGACAGGGCAGTCGCCGTAATGGCTGCGAATGGTGGGCGCAAAATTACATGTGAAACGGTTGAGAATTGACTGAGAAATTAACGAGAAACGCTCCGCCGACATTTCTACAGTGTTGGCTAAGTGCTTTGCATTACTAACTTTTGAATTAGCCAATGTAGCTTCGCCAAATTTACAGGGAAGTTGCCGTAATACCAGCCGATGGCGCCTGCAAAACTACATGGAAAACAGTTGAGAATTGACGTCTGAATTGACGTCTAAATGAATAACTTTTAATAAAACTCATTCAAATTTCACAAAAATCTCATTAATAACTTTCGCAGTAATTAATCAAACTTCGCCAAATTTACAGGGAAGTTGCCGGAATACCAGCCGCTGGAGCCTGCAAAATTACATGAAAAACGGTTGAGAATTGACGTCTGAATTGTTGTCTAAATGAATAACTTTTAATAATACTCTATCAAATTTCACACCAATCTCAATAATAACTTTTGCAGTAATAAATCAAACTTCGCCAAATTTACAGGGAAGTTGCCGTAATACCAGCCGATGGTGCCTTGCAAAACTACATGGAAAACGGTTGAGAATTGACGTCTGAATTGTTGTCTAAATAAATAACTTTTAATAATACTCATTCAAATTTCACAAAAATCTCATTAATAACTTTCGCAGTAATTAATCAAACTTCGCCAAATTTACAGGGAAGTTGCCGGAATACCAGCCGCTGGAGCCTGCAAAATTACATGAAAAACGGTTGAGAATTGACGTCTGAATTGTTGTCTAAATGAATAACTTTTAATAATACTCTATCAAATTTCACACCAATCTCATTAATAACGTTTGCAGTAATTGTTCAAACTGCGCCAAATTTACAGGAAAGTTGCCGTAATACCAGCCGATCGTGCGTGCAAAACTACATGGAAAACGATTGAGAATTGACGTCTGAATTGACGTCTAAATAAATAACTTTTAATAATACTCACTCAAATTTCACACCAATCTCATTAATAATTTTTGCAGTAATTAATCAAACTTCGCCAAATTTACAGGGAAGTTGCCGTAATACCAGCCGATGGTGCCTACGAAATTACATGGAAAACGGTTAAGAATTGACATCTGAATTGACGTCTAAATGAATAACTTTTAAAATAATCAATCTAATTTCACACTAATCTTATTAATAACTTTGAAAGTACTTGATCAAACTTCGACATATTTACAGGGTAGTTGCCGTAATACCAACCGATGGTGCGTGTAAATTTATATGGGAAACGGTTGAGAATTGACGTCTGAATTGACGTCTAAATGAATAGCTTTTGAAATATTCAATCAAATTTCACACTAATCTCATTAATAACTTTTGGAGTACTTTCTCAAACTTTACCAACTTTTCAGGGCAGTCGCCGCCATAGCTGCAGATGATGCCTGCAAAATTACGGGAAAATCGGTTAAGAATTGACGTCTGAATTGACGTCTAAATTAATAAATTTGAAAATTCCCAATCATATTTCACATTAATCTCATTAATAACTTTTGACGTACTCGCTCAAACTTTACTAACTTCTCAGGGCAGTCGCCGTAATAGTTGCAGATGGTGCCTGCAAAATTACGTGAAAATCGGTTGAGAATTGACTGATATATCAGCGAAAAACGGGTAAAAATGATGACAGAAATGCTCAGAGATCTGTGAAAACGCATTGTAGACAGTGGGTCTGTGGCTATTGCGACTGTCTTGGCATTTCTTTCTTTTTTCGTTTGACGACTTTTGACGTCAGAAACAGACGTCAAAACCCGTCAAACAGTGAAAATAGGGCGTTTCAAATCTCCCTCAAAAAGGGGTATATCGGAAAAGCAATCTTTTCTCGTTCATTTTCAGCTAGGTATCATATCTTAAAAGGAAAAAAAAAAAATATTGGGTCTATGTCGCTGTAGTGTTGGTGATTACTCTCTCACTTCTGGCGACCTGCCCTGTCAGTTCGAACTGCTCAGTCACACATGTACGATGGGGGGCACTTACTCAGTGCTGTTTCAATGACGGCCCGCATTTTCAGCACTCTGGCAACGTGGAAACAGTGTTGTTGCAGTGTATCACATTAATAACTTTTGGAATACTCGATCAAACTTCACCAAATTAACAGGGCAGTCGCCGTAATGGCTGCGAATGGTGTGTGCAAAATTACATGTGAAACGGTTGAGAATTGACTGAGAAATTAACGAGAAACGCTCCGCCGGCGTTTCTACAGTGTTGGCTAAGTGCTTTGCATTACTAACTTTTGAAGTAGCCAATGTAGCTTCGCCAAATTTTCAGGGAAGTTGCCGTAATACTAGCCGATGGCGCCTGCAAAACTACATGGAAAACGGTTGAGAATTGACGCCTGAATTGACGTCTAAATGAATAACTTTTAATAAAACTCAATCAAATTTCACACCAATCTCAATAATAACTTTTGCAGTAATAAATCAAACTTTGCCAAATTTACAGGAAAGTTGCCGTAATACCAGCCGATGGTGGCTGCAAAACTACATGGAAAACAGTTGAGAATTGACGTCTGAATTGACGTCTAAATGAATAACTTTTAATAAAACTCAATCAAATTTCACACCAATCACATTAAGAACTTTCGCAGTAATTATTCAAACTTCGCCAAATTTACAGGGAAGCTGCCGTAATACCAGCCGTTGGAGCCTGCAAAATTACATAAAAAACGGTTGAGAATTGACGTCTGAATTGTTGTCTATATGAATAACTTTTAACAATACTCTATCAAATTTCACACCAATCTCATTAATAACGTTTGCAGTAATTGTTTAAACTTCGCCAAATTTACAGGGAAGTTGCCGTAATACCAGTTTAAATTAATAAATTTTAAAATTCCCAAGCATATTTCACACCAATCTCATTAATAACTTTCAAAGTACTATATCAAACTTCGCCATATTTACAGGGTAGTTGCCGTAATACCAACCGATGGTGCGTGTAAATTTAGATGGGAAACGGTTGAGAATTGACGTCTGAATTGACGTCTAAATGAATAGCTTTTGAAATACTCAATCAAATTTCACACTAATCTCATTAATAACGTTTGGAGTACTTTCTCAAACTTTACCAACTTTTCAGGGCAGTCGCCGCCATAGCTGCAGATGATGCCTGCAAAATTACTGGAAAATTCGTTAAGAATTGACGTCTGATTTGACGTCTAAATTAATAAATTTGAAAATTCCCAATCATATTTCACATTAATCTCATTAATAACTTTTGAAGTACTCGCTCATACTTTACTAACTTCTCAGGGCAGTCGCCGTGATAGTTGCAGATGGTGCCTGCAAAATTACGTGAAAATCGGTTGAGAATTGACTGATATATCAGCGAAAAACGGTAAAAATGATGACAAAAATGCCCAGAGATCTGTGAAAACGCATTGTAGACAGTGGGTCTGTGGCTATTGCGACTGTCTTGGCATTTCTTTCTTTTTTCGTTTGACGACTTTTGACGTCAGAAACAGACGTCAAAACCCGTCAAACAGTGAAAATAGAGTGTTTCAAATCTCCCTCAATAAGGGGTATATCGGAAAAGCAATCTTTTCTCGTTCATTTTCAGCTATGTATCATATCTTAAAAAAAAAATAAAAAAATATCGGGTCTATGTCGCTGTAGTGTTGGTAATTACTCTCCCACTTCTGGCGACCTGCCCTGTCAGTTCGAACTGCTCAGTCACACATTTACGATGGGGGGCACTTACTCAGTGCTGTTTCAATGACGGCCCGCATTTTCAGCGCTCTGACAACGTGGAAACAGTGTTGTTTCAGTGTATCACATTAATAATTTTTGGAATAGTCGATCAAACTTCACCAAATGTACAGGGTAGTCGCCGTAATGGCTGCGAATGGTGTGTGCAAAATTACATGTGAAACGGTTGAGAATTGACTGAGAAATCAAAGAAAAATGCTCCGCTGACGTTGCTACAATGTTGGCTAAGTGCTTTGCATTACTAACTTTTGAAGTAGTCAAAGTAGCTTCGCCAAATTTACAGGGCAGTTGCCGTTATACCAGCCGATGGTGCCTGCAAAATTACAAGGAGAACGGTTGAGAATTGACGTCTGAATTGATGTCTAAATGAATAACTTTTAATAAAACTCAATCAAATTTCACACCAATCTCAATTAGAACTTTTGCAGTAATAAACCAAACTTCGCCAAATTTACAGGGAAGTTGCCGTAATACCAGCCGATGGTGCCTACAAAATCTCATGGAAAACGGTTAAGAATTGACGTCTGAATTGACGTCTAAATGAATAACTTTTTAAAAAATCAATCAAATTTCACACTAATCTCATTAATAACTTTTAAAGTACTTGATTAAACTTCGCCATATTTACAGGGCAGTTGCCGTAATACCAACCGATAGTGCGTGTAAATTTATATGGAAAACGGTTGAGAATTGACGTCTGAATTGACGTCTAAATGAATAACTTTTAATAATGCTCAATCAAATTTCACACCAATCTCATTAATAACCTTTGCAGTAATTAATCAAACTTCGCCAAATTTATAGGGAAGTTGCCGTAATACCAGCCGATGGTGCCTAAAAATTACATGGAAAACGGTTAAGAATTGACGTCTGAATTGACGTCTAAATAAATAACTTTTGAAATAATCAATCAAATTTCACACTAATCTTATTAATTACTTTTAAAGTACTTGATCAAACTTCGCCATATTTATAGGGCAGTTGCCATAATACCAGCCGATGGTGCCTGCAAATTTATATGGCAAACGGTTGAGAATTGACGTCTGAATTGACGTCTAAATGAATAGCTTTTAAAATACTCAATCAAATTTCACGCTAATCTCATTAATAACTTTTGAAGTACATGCTCAAACTTTACCAACTTTTCAGAGCAGTCGCCGCCATAGCTGCAGATGATGCCTGCAAAATTACGGGAAAATTGGTTAAGAATTGACGTCTGAATTGACGTCTAAATTAATACATTTTAAAATTCCCAATCATATTTCACATTAATCTCATTAATAACATTTGACGTACTCGCTCAAACTTTACTAACTTCTCAGGACAGTCGCCGTGATAGTTGCAGATGGTGCCTGCAAAATTACGTGAAAATCGGTTGAGAATTGACTGATATATCAGCGAAAAACGGGTAAAAATGATGACAAAAATGCCCAGAGATCTGTGAAAACGCTTTGTAGACAGTGGGTCTGTGGCTATTGCGACTGTCTTGGCATTTCTTTCTTTTTTCGTTTGACGACTTTTGACGTCAGAAACAGACGTCAAAACCCGTCAAACAGTGAAAATAGAGTGTTTCAAATCTCCCTCAATAAGGGGTATATCGGAAAAGCAATCTTTTCTCGTTCATTTTCAGCTATGTATCATATCTTGAAAAAAAAATATATATTGGGTCTATGTCGCTGTAGTGTTGGTAATTACTCTCCCACTTCTGGCGACCTGCCCTGTCAGTTCGAACTGCTTAGTCACACACGTACGATGGGGGGCACTTACTCAGTGCTGTTTCAATGACGGCCCGCATTTTCAGCGCTCTGGCAACGTGGAAACAGTGTTGTTTCAGTGTATCACATTAATAACCTTTGGAATACTCGATCAAACTTCACCAAATTTACAGGGCAGTCGCCGTAATGGCTGCGAATGGTGTGTGCAAAATTACATGTGAAACGGTTGAGAATTGACTGAGAAATTAACGAGAAACGCTCCGTCGTCATTTCTGCAATGCTGGCTAAGTGCTTTGCATTACTAACTTTTGAAGTATTCAATGTAGCTTCGCCAAATTTACAGGGCAGTTGCCGTAATAACAGCCGATGGTGCCTACAAAATTACATGGAGAACGTTTGAGAATTGACGTCTGAATTGATGTCTAAATGAATAACTATTAATAATACTCAATCAAATTTCACACCATTCGCATTAATAACTTTTGCAGTAATTGATCAAACTTTGCCAAATTTACAGGGAAGTTGCCGTAATACCAGCCGATGGTGCCTGCGAAACTACATGGAAAACGGTTAAGAATTGACGTCTGAATTGACGTCTAAATAAATAACTTTTAATAATACTCATTCAAATTTCACACCAATCTCATTAATAACTTTCGGAGTAATTATCAAACTTCGTCAAATTTACAGGGAAGTTGCCGTAGTACCTGCCGTTGGTGCCTGCATAATTACATGGAAAACGGTTGAGAATTGACGTCTGAATTGTTGTCTAAATGAATAACTTTTAATAATACTCTATCAAATTTCACACCAATCTCATTAATAACGTTTGCAGTAATTGATCAAACTTCGCCAAATTTATAGGAAAGTTGCCGTAATACCATCGGATCGTTCCTGCAAAACTACATGGAAAACGGTTGAGAATTGACGTCTAAATTGATGTCTAAATGAATAACTTTTAATAAAACTCAATCAAATTTCACACCAATCTCATTAATAAATTTTGCAGTAATTAATCAAACTTCGCCAAATTTACAGGGCAGTTGCCGTAATACCAGCCGATCGTGCCTGCAAAATTACATCGAAAACGGTTGAGAATTGACGTCTGAATTGACGACTAAATGAATAACTTTTAATAATACTCAATCAAATTTCAAACCAATCTCATTAGTAACTTTTGCAGTAATTAATCAATCTTAGCCAAATTTAAAGGGAAGTTGCCGTAATACCAGCCGATGGTGTCTGCAAAATTACATGGAAAACAGTTGAGAAGTGACGTCTGAATTGACGTTTAAATGAATAACTTTTAATAATACTCAATACAATTTCACAACAATCTCTTTAATAATTTTTGCAGTAATAAATCAAACTTTGCAAAGTTTACATTAATCCAATTTCGCCAAATTTACAGGTAAGTTTCCGTAATAAAAGCCGATGTTGCCTACAAAACTACATGGAAAACGGTTGAGAATTGACGTCTGAATTGACGTCTAAATGAATAACTTTTAATAATACTCAATCAAATTTCACACCAATCTCATTAATAACCTTTGCAGTAATTAATCAAACTTCGCCAAATTTGCAGGGAAGTTGCCGTAATAACAGCCGATGTTGCCTGCAAAACAACATGAAAAACGGTTGAGAATTGACGTCTGAATTGACGTCTAAATGAATAACTTTTAATAATACTCAATCAAATTTCACACCAATCTCATCAATAACTTTTGCAGTAATTATTCAAACTTCGCCAAATTTACAGGGAAGTTGCCGTAATAACAGCTAATGTTGCCTGCAAAACTACATGGAAAACGGTTGAGAATTGACGTCTGAATTGACGTCTAAATGAATAACTTTTAATGATAGTCAATCAAATTTCACACCAAGCTCATTAAAAACTTCTGCAATAATTAATCAAACTTCGCCAAATTCACACTTAAGTTGCCGTAATACCAGCCGATGGTGCCTGCAAAACTACATCGCAAACGGTTGAGAATTGACGTCTGAATTGACGTCTAAATGAATAACTTTTAATAATACTCAATCAAATTTCAAACCAATCTCATTAATAACTTTTGCAGTAATCAATCAAACTTCGCCAAATTTACAAGGAAGTTGCCGTAATACACGCCGATGGTGTCTGCAAAATTACATGGAAAACAGTTGAGAAGTGACGTCTGAATTGACGTTTAAATGAATAACTTTTAATAATACTCAGTCAAATTTCACAACAATCTCTTTAATAATTTTTGCAGTAATAAATCAAACTTCGCTAAGTTTACATTAATCAAACTTCGCCAAATTTACAGGGAAGTTGCCGTAATAACAGCCGATGTTGTCTACAAAACTACATGGAAAACGGTTGAGAATTGACGTCTGAATTGACGTCTAAATGAATAACTTTTAATAATACTCAATCAAATTTCTCACCAATCTCATTAATAACTTTTGCAGTAATTAATCAAACTGCGCCAAATTCACAGGGAAGTTGCCGTAATACCAGCTGATGGTGCCTGAAAAACTACATGGAAAACGGTTAAGAATTGACGTCTGAATTGACGTCTAAATGAATAACTTTTAATAATACTCAATCAAATTTCACACCAATCTCATTAATAACTTTTGCAGTAATTAATCAAACTTCGCCAAATTTACAGGGAAGTTGCCGTAATAACAGCCAATGTTGCCTGCAAAACTACATGGAAAACGGTTGAGAATTGACGTCTGAATTGACGTCTAAATAAAGAACTTTTAATAATACTCAATCAAATTTCACACCAATCTCATTATTAACTTTTGCAGTAATTAATCAAACTTCGCCAAATTCACAGGGAAGTTGCCGTAATACCAGCTGATGGTGCCTGCAAAACTACATGGAAAACGGTTGAGAATTGACGTCTGAATTGACGTCTAAATGAATAACTTTTAATATTACTCAATCAAATTTCACACCAATCTCATCAATAACTTTTGCAGTAAATATTCAAACTTCGCCAAATTTACAGGGCAGTTGCCGTAAAATACCAGCCGATGGTGCCTGCAAAATTACATGGAAAACGGTTAAGAATTGACGTCTGAATTGACGTTTAAATGAATAACTTTTAATAATACTCAGTCAAATTTCACAACAATCTCTTTAATAATTTTTGCAGTAATAAATCAAACTTCGCTAAGTTTACATTAATCAAACTTCGCCAAATTTACAGGGAAGTTGCCGTAATAACAGCCGATGTTGTCTACAAAACTACATGGAAAACGGTTGAGAATTGACGTCTGAATTGACGTCTAAATGAATAACTTTTATTAATACTCAATCAAATTTCTCACCAATCTCATTAATAACTTTTGCAGTAATTAATCAAACTGCGCCAAATTCACAGGGAAGTTGCCGTAATACCAGGTGATGGTGCCTGAAAAACTACATGGAAAACGGTTAAGAATTGACGTCTGAATTGACGTCTAAATGAATAACTTTTAATAATACTCAATCAAATTTCACACCAATCTCATTAATAACTTCTGCAGTAATTAATCAAACATCGCCAAATTTACAGGGAAGTTGCCGTAATAACAGCCAATGTTGCCTGCAAAACTGCATGGAAAACGGTTGAGAATTGACGTCTGAATTGACGTCTAAATAAAGAACTTTTAATAATACTCAATCAAATTTCACACCAATCTCATTATTAACTTTTGCAGTAATTAATCAAACTTCGCCAAATTCACAGGGAAGTTGCCGTAATACCAGCTGATGGTGCCTGCAAAACTACATGGAAAACGGTTGAGAATTGACATCTGAATTGACGTCTAAATGAATAACTTTTAATAATACTCAATCAAATTTCACACCAATCTCATCAATAACTTTTGCAGTAAATATTCAAACTTCGCCAAATTTACAGGGCAGTTGCCGTAAAATACCAGCCGATGGTGCCTGCAAAATTACATGGAAAACGGTTAAGAATTGACGTCTGAATTGACGTTTAAATGAATAACTTTTAATAATACTCAGTCAAATTTCACAACAATCTCTTTAATAATTTTTGCAGTAATAAATCAAACTTCGCTAAGTTTACATTAATCAAACTTCGCCAAATTTACAGGGAAGTTGCCGTAATAACAGCCGATGTTGTCTACAAAACTACATGGAAAACGGTTGAGAATTGACGTCTGAATTGACGTCTAAATAAAGAACTTTTAATAATACTCAATCAAATTTCACACCAATCTCATTAATAACTTTTGCAGTAATTAATAAAACTTCGCCAAATTCACAGGGAAGTTGCCGTAATACCAGCTGATGGTGCCTGCAAAACTACATGGAAAACGGTTAAGAATTGACGTCTGAATTGACGTCTAAATGAATAACTTTTAATAATACTCAATCAAATTTCACACCAATCTCATTAATAACTTTTGCAGTAAATATTCAAACTTCGCCAAATTTACAGGGCAGTTGCCGTAATACCAGCCGATGGTGCCTGCGAAATTACATGGAAAACGGTTAAGAATTGACGTCTGAATTGACGTCTAAATGAATAACTTTTAATAATACTCAATCAAATTTCAAACCAATCTCATTAATAACTTTTGCAGTAATTAATCAAACTTCGCCAAATTTACAGGAAAGTTGTCGTAATAACAGCCAATGTTGCCTGCAAAACTACATGGAAAACGGTTGAGAATTGACGTCTGAATTGACGTCTAAATGAATAACTTTTAATGATAGTCAATCAAATTTCAAACCAATCTCATTAATAACTTTTGCAGTAATCAATCAAACTTCGCCAAATTTACAAGGAAGTTGCCGTAATACACGCCGATGGTGTCTGCAAAATTACATGGAAAACAGTTGAGAAGTGACGTCTGAATTGACGTTTAAATGAATAACTTTTAATAATACTCAGTCAAATTTCACAACAATCTCTTTAATAATTTTTGCAGTAATAAATCAAACTTCGCAAAGTTTACATTAATCAAACTTCGCCAAATTTACAGGGAAGTTGCCGTAATAACAGCCGATGTTGTCTACAAAACTACATGGAAAACGGTTGAGAATTGACGTCTGAATTGACGTCTAAATGAATAACTTTTAATAATACTCAATCAAATTTCTCACCAATCTCATTAATAACTTTTGCAGTAATTAATCAAACTGCGCAAAATTCACAGGGAAGTTGCCGTAATACCAGCTGATGGTGCCTGAAAAACTACATGGAAAACGGTTAAGAATTGACGTCTGAATTGACGTCTAAATGAATAACTTTTAATAATACTCAATCAAATTTCACACCAATCTCATTAATAACTTTTGCAGTAATTAATCAAACTTCGCCAAATTTACAGGGAAGTTGCCGTAATAACAGCCAATGTTGCCTGCAAAACTACATGGAAAACGGTTGAGAATTGACGTCTGAATTGACGTCTAAATAAAGAACTTTTAATAATACTCAATCAAATTTCACACCAATCTCATTATTAACTTTTGCAGTAATTAATCAAACTTCGCCAAATTCACAGGGAAGTTGCCGTAATACCAGCTGATGGTGCCTGCAAAACTACATGGAAAACGGTTGAGAATTGACGTCTGAATTGACGTCTAAATGAATAACTTTTAATAATACTCAATCAAATTTCACACCAATCTCATCAATAACTTTTGCAGTAAATATTCAAACTTCGCCAAATTTACAGGGCAGTTGCCGTAAAATACCAGCCGATGGTGCCTGCAAAATTACATGGAAAACGGTTAAGAATTGACGTCTGAATTGACGTTTAAATGAATAACTTTTAATAATACTCAGTCAAATTTCACAACAATCTCTTTAATAATTTTTGCAGTAATAAATCAAACTTCGCTAAGTTTACATTAATCAAACTTCGCCAAATTTACAGGGAAGTTGCCGTAATAACAGCCGATGTTGTCTACAAAACTACATGGAAAACGGTTGAGAATTGACGTCTGAATTGACGTCTAAATAAAGAACTTTTAATAATACTCAATCAAATTTCACACCAATCTCATTAATAACTTTTGCAGTAATTAATAAAACTTCGCCAAATTCACAGGGAAGTTGCCGTAATACCAGCTGATGGTGCCTGCAAAACTACATGGAAAACGGTTAAGAATTGACGTCTGAATTGACGTCTAAATGAATAACTTTTAATATTACTCAATCAAATTTCACACCAATCTCATTAATAACTTTTGCAGTAAATATTCAAACTTCGCCAAATTTACAGGGCAGTTGCCGTAATACCAGCCGATGGTGCCTGCAAAATTACATGGAAAACGGTTAAGAATTGACGTCTGAATTGACGTCTAAATGAATAACTTTTAATAATACTCAATCAAATTTCACACCAATCTCATTAATAACTTTTGCAGTAATTAATCAAACTTCGCCAAATTTACAGGAAAGTTGTCGTAATAACAGCCAATGTTGCCTGCAAAACTACATGGAAAACGGTTGAGAATTGACGTCTGAATTGACGTCTAAATGAATAACTTTTAATGATAGTCAATCAAATTTCACACCAAGCTCATTAATAACTTTTGCAGTAATTAATCAAACTTCGCCAAATTCACACTTAAGTTGCCGTAATACCAGCCGATGGTGCCTGCAAAACTACATCGCAAACGGTTGAGAATTGACGTCTGAATTGGCGTCTAAATGAATAACTTTTAATAATACTCAATCAAATTTCACACCAATCTCATCAATAACTTTTGCAGTAATTATTCAAACTTCGCCAAATTTACAGGGAAGTTGCCGTAATAACAGCCGATGTTGCCTACAAAACTACATGGAAAACGGTTGAGAATTGACGTCTCAATTGACGTCTAAATGAATGAATAATAATAATACTCAATCAAATTTCTCACCTATCTCATTAATAACTTTTGCAGTAATTAATCGAACTGCGCCAAATTCACAGGGAAGTTGCCGTAATACCAGCTGATGGTGCCTGCAAAACTACATGGAAAACGGTTAAGAATTGACCTCTGAATTGACGTCTAAATGAATAACTTTTAATAATACTCAGTCAAATTTCACACCAATCTCATTAATAACTTTTGCAGTAAATATTCAAACTTCGCCAAATTTACAGGGCAGTTGCCGTAATACCAGCCGATGGTGCCTGCAAAATTACATGGAAAACGGTTAAGAATTGACGTCTGAATTGACGTCTAAATAAATAACTTTTAATAATAATCAATCAAATTTCACACCAATCTCATTAATAACTTTTGCAGTAATTAATCAAACTTCGCCAAATTTACAGGGAAGTTGCCGTAATAACAGCCAATGTTGCCTGCAAAACTACATGGAAAACGGTTGAGAATTGACGTCTGAATTGACGTCTAAATAAAGAACTTTTAATAATACTCAATCAAATTTCACACCAATCTCATTAATAACTTGTGCAGTAATTAATCAAACTTCGCCAAATTCACAGGGAAGTTGCCGTAATACCAGCTGATGGTGCCTGCAAAACTACATGGAAAACGGTTAAGAATTGACCTCTGAATTGACGTCTAAATGAATAACTTTTAATAATACTCAGTCAAATTTCACACCAATCTCATTAATAACTTTTGCAGTAAATATTCAAACTTCGCCAAATTTACAGGGCAGTTGCCGTAATACCAGCCGATGGTGCCTGCAAAATTACATGGAAAACGGTTAAGAATTGACGTCTGAATTGACGTCTAAATAAATAACTTTTAATAATACTCAATCAAATTTCACACCAATCTCATTAATAACTTTTGCAGTAATTAATCAAACTTCGCCAAATTTACAGGGAAGTTGCCGTAATAACAGCCAATGTTGCCTGCAAAACTACATGGAAAACGGTTGAGAATTGACGTCTGAATTGACGTCTAAATAAAGAACTTTTAATAATACTCAATCAAATTTCACACCAATCTCATTAATAACTTGTGCAGTAATTAATCAAACTTCGCCAAATTCACAGGGAAGTTGCCGTAATACCAGCTGATGGTGCCTACAAAACTACATGGAAAACGGTTGAGAATTGACGTCTGAATTGACGTCTAAATGAATAACTTTTAATAATACTCAATCAAATTTCACACCAATCTCATCAATAATTTTTGCAGTAAATATTCAAACTTCGCCAAATTTACAGGGCAGTTGCCGTAATACCAGCCGATGGTGCCTGCAAAATTACATGGAAAACAGTTAAGAATTGACGTCTGAATTGACGTCTAAATGAATAACTTTTAATAATACTCAATCAAATTTCACACCAATCTCATTAATAACTTTTGCAGTAATTAATCAAACTTCGCCAAATTCACAGGGAAGTTGCCGTAATACCAGCTGATGGTGCCTGCAAAATTACATGGAAAACGGTTAAGAAGTGACGTCTGATTTGACGTCTAAATGAATAACTTTTAATAATACTCAGTCAAATTTCACAACAATCGCTTTAATAATTTTTGCAGTAATAAATCAAACTTCGCTAAGTTTACATTAATCAAACTTCGCCAAATTTACAGGGAAGTTGCCGTAATAACAGCCGATGGTGCCTGCAAAATTACATGGAAAACAGTTAAGAATTGTCGTCTGAATTGACGTCTAAATAAAGAACTTTTAATAATACTCAATCAAATTTCACACCAATCTCATTAATAACTTTTGCAGTAATTAATCAAACTTCGCCAAATTCACAGGGAAGTTGCCGTAATACCAGCTGATGGTGCCTGCAAAATTACATGGAAAACGGTTAAGAAGTGACGTCTGATTTGACGTCTAAATGAATAACTTTTAATAATACTCAGTCAAATTTCACAACAATCTCTTTAATAATTTTTGCAGTAATAAATCAAACTTCGCTAAGTTTACATTAATCAAAATTCGCCAAATTTACAGGGCAGTTGCCGTAATACCAGCCGATGGTGCCTGCAAAATTACATGGAAAACAGTTAAGAATTGACGTCTGAATTGACGTCTAAATGAATAACTTTTAATAATACTCAATCAAATTTCACACCAATCTCATTAATAACTTTTGCAGTAATTAATCAAACTTCGCCAAATTTACAGGAAAGTTGTCGTAATAACAGCCAATGTTGCCTGCAAAACTACATGGAAAACGGTTGAGAATTGACGTCTGAATTGACGTCTAAATGAATAACTTTTAATGATAGTCAATCAAATTTCACACCAAGCTCATTAATAACTTTTGCAGTAATTAATCAAACTTAGCCAAATTCACACTTAAGTTGCCGTAATACCAGCCGATGGTGCCTGCAAAACTACATCGCAAACGGTTGAGAATTGACGTCTGAATTGGCGTCTAAATGAATAACTTTTAATAATACTCAATCAAATTTCACACCAATCTCATCAATAACTTTTGCAGTAATTATTCAAACTTCGCCAAATTTACAGGGAAGTTGCCGTAATAACAGCCGATGTTGCCTACAAAACTACATGGAAAACGGTTGAGAATTGACGTCTCAATTGACGTCTAAATGAATGAATAATAATAATACTCAATCAAATTTCTCACCTATCTCATTAATAACTTTTGCAGTAATTAATCGAACTGCGCCAAATTCACAGGGAAGTTGCCGTAATACCAGCTGATGGTGCCTGCAAAACTACATGGAAAACGGTTAAGAATTGACCTCTGAATTGACGTCTAAATGAATAACTTTTAATAATACTCAGTCAAATTTCACACCAATCTCATTAATAACTTTTGCAGTAAATATTCAAACTTCGCCAAATTTACAGGGCAGTTGCCGTAATACCAGCCGATGGTGCCTGCAAAATTACATGGAAAACGGTTAAGAATTGACGTCTGAATTGACGTCTAAATAAATAACTTTTAATAATACTCAATCAAATTTCACACCAATCTCATTAATAACTTTTGCAGTAATTAATCAAACTTCGCCAAATTTACAGGGAAGTTGCCGTAATAACAGCCAATGTTGCCTGCAAAACTACATGGAAAACGGTTGAGAATTGACGTCTGAATTGACGTCTAAATAAAGAACTTTTAATAATACTCAATCAAATTTCACACCAATCTCATTAATAACTTGTGCAGTAATTAATCAAACTTCGCCAAATTCACAGGGAAGTTGCCGTAATACCAGCTGATGGTGCCTGCAAAACTACATGGAAAACGGTTGAGAATTGACGTCTGAATTGACGTCTAAATGAATTACTTTTAATAATACTCAATCAAATTTCACACCAATCTCATCAATAATTTTTGCAGTAAATATTCAAACTTCGCCAAATTTACAGGGCAGTTGCCGTAATACCAGCCGATGGTGCCTGCAAAATTACATGGAAAACAGTTAAGAATTGACGTCTGAATTGACGTCTAAATGAATAACTTTTAATAATACTCAATCAAATTTCACACCAATCTCATTAATAACTTTTGCAGTAATTAATTAAACTTCGCCAAATTCACAGGGAAGTTGCCGTAATACCAGCTGATGGTGCCTGCAAAATTACATGGAAAACGGTTAAGAAGTGACGTCTGATTTGACGTCTAAATGAATAACTTTTAATAATACTCAGTCAAATTTCACAACAATCTCTTTAATAATTTTTGCAGTAATAAATCAAACTTCGCTAAGTTTACATTAATCAAACTTCGCCAAATTTACAGGGAAGTTGCCGTAATAACAGCCGATGGTGCCTGCAAAATTACATGGAAAACAGTTAAGAATTGTCGTCTGAATTGACGTCTAAATAAAGAACTTTTAATAATACTCAATCAAATTTCACACCAATCTCATTAATAACTTTTGCAGTAATTAATCAAACTTCGCCAAATTCACAGGGAAGTTGCCGTAATACCAGCTGATGGTGCCTGCAAAATTACATGGAAAACGGTTAAGAAGTGACGTCTGATTTGACGTCTAAATGAATAACTTTTAATAATACTCAGTCAAATTTCACAACAATCTCTTTAATAATTTTTGCAGTAATAAATCAAACTTCGCTAAGTTTACATTAATCAAAATTCGCCAAATTTACAGGGCAGTTGCCGTAATACCAGCCGATGGTGCCTGCAAAATTACATGGAAAACAGTTAAGAATTGACGTCTGAATTGACGTCTAAATGAATAACTTTTAATAATACTCAATCAAATTTCACACCAATCTCATTAATAACTTTTGCAGTAATTAATCAAACTTCGCCAAATTTACAGGAAAGTTGTCGTAATAACAGCCAATGTTGCCTGCAAAACTACATGGAAAACGGTTGAGAATTGACGTCTGAATTGACGTCTAAATGAATAACTTTTAATGATAGTCAATCAAATTTCACACCAAGCTCATTAATAACTTTTGCAGTAATTAATCAAACTTCGCCAAATTCACACTTAAGTTGCCGTAATACCAGCCGATGGTGCCTGCAAAACTACATCGCAAACGGTTGAGAATTGACGTCTGAATTGGCGTCTAAATGAATAACTTTTAATAATACTCAATCAAATTTCACACCAATCTCATCAATAACTTTTGCAGTAATTATTCAAACTTCGCCAAATTTACAGGGAAGTTGCCGTAATAATAGCCGATGTTGCCTACAAAACTACATGGAAAACGGTTGAGAATTGACGTCTGAATTGACGTCTAAATGAATAACTTTTAATAATACTCGATCAAATTTCTCACCAATCTCATTAATAACTTTTGCAGTAATTAATCAAACTGCGCCAAATTCACAGGGAAGTTGCCGTAATACCAGCTGATGGTGCCTGCAAAACTACATGGAAAACGGTTAAGAATTGACGTCTGAATTGACGTCTAAATGAATAACTTTTAATAATACTCAGTCAAATTTCACACCAATCTCATTAATAACTTTTGCAGTAAATATTCAAACTTCGCCAAATTTACAGGGCAGTTGCCGTAATACCAGCCGATGGTGCCTGCAAAATTACATGGAAAACGGTTAAGAATTGACGTCTGAATTGACGTCTAAATGAATAACTTTTAATAATACTCAATCAAATTTCACACCAATCTCATTAATAACTTTTGCAGTAATTAATCAAACTTCGCCAAATTTACAGGGAAGTTGCCGTAATAACAGGCAATGTTGCCTGCAAAACTACATGGAAAACGGTTGAGAATTGACGTCTGAATTGACGTCTAAATAAAGAACTTTTAATAATACTCAATCAAATTTCACACCAATCTCATTAATAACTTGTGCAGTAATTAATCAAACTTCGCCAAATTCACAGGGAAGTTGCCGTAATACCAGCTGATGGTGCCTGCAAAACTACATGGAAAACGGTTGAGAATTGACGTCTGAATTGACGTCTGAATGAATAACTTTTAATAATACTCAATCAAATTTCACACCAATCTCATTAATAACTTTTGCAGTAAATATTCAAACTTCGCCAAATTTACAGGGCAGTTGCCGTAATACCAGCCGATGGTGCCTGCAAAATTACATGGAAAACAGTTAAGAATTGACGTCTGAATTGACGTCTAAATGAATAACTTATAATAATACTCAATCAAATTTCACACCAATCTCATTAATAACTTTTGCAGTAATTAATCAAACTTCGCCAAATTTACAGGGAAGTTGCCGTAATACCAGCCGATGGTGCCTGCAAAATTACATGGAAAACGGTTAAGAATTGACGACTGAATTGACGTCTAAATGAATAACTTTTAATAATACTCAATCAAATTTCACACCAATCTCATTAATAACTTTTGCAGTAATTAATCAAACTTCGCCAAATTTACAGGGCAGTTGCCGTAATACCAGCCGATGGTGCCTGCAAAATTACTTGGAAAACGGTTAAGAATTGACGTCTGAATTGACGTTTAAATGAATAACTTTTAATAATACTCAGTCAAATTTCACAACAATCTCTTTAATAATTTTTGCAGTATTAAATCAAACTTCGCTAAGTTTACATTAATCAAACTTCGCCAAATTTACAGGGAAGTTGCCGTAATAACAGCCGATGTTGTCTACAAAACTACATGGAAAACGGTTGAGAATTGACGTCTGAATTGACGTCTAAATAAAGAACTTTTAATAATACTCAATCAAATTTCACACCAATCTCATTAATAGCTTTTGCAGTAATTAATCAAACTTCGCCATATTCACAGGGAAGTTGCCGTAATACCAGCTGATGGTGCCTGCAAAACTACATGGAAAACGGTTGAGAATTGACGTCTGAATTGACGTCTAAATGAATAACTTTTAATAATACTCAATCAAATTTCACACCAATCTCATCAATAACTTTTGCAGTAAATATTCAAACTTCGCCAAATTTACAGGGCAGTTGCCGTAATACCAGCCGATGGTGCCTGCAAAATTACATGGAGAACGGTTAAGAATTGACGTCTGAATTGACGTCTAAATGAATAACTTTTAATAATACTCAATCAAATTTCACACCAATCTCATTTATAACTTTTGCAGTAATTAATCAAACTTCGCCAAATTTACAGGGAAATTGCCGTAATAACAGCCAATGTTGCCTGCAAAACTACATGGAAAACGGTTGAGAATTGTTGTCTGAATTGACGTCTAAATAAAGAACTTTTAATAATACTCAATCAAATTTCACACCAATCTCATTATTAACTTTTGCAGTAATTAATCAAACTTCGCCAAATTCACAGGGAAGTTGCCGTAATACCAGCTGATGGTGCCTGCAAAGCTACATGGAAAACGGTTGAGAATTGACGTCTGAATTGACGTCTAAATGAATAACTTGTAATAATACTCAATCAAATTTCACACCAATCTCATCAATAACTTTTGCAGTAGATATTCAAACTTCGCCAAATTTACAGGGCAGTTACCGTAATACCAGCCGATGGTGCCTGCAAAATTACATGGAAAACGGTTAAGAATTGACGTCTGAATTGACGTTTAAATGAATAACTTTTAATAATACTCAGTCAAATTTCACAACAATCTCTTTAATAATTTTTGCAGTAATAAATCAAACTTCGCTAAGTTTACATTAATCAAACTTCGCCAAATTTACAGGGAAGTTGCCGTAATAACAGCCGATGTTGTCTACAAAACTACATGGAAAACGGTTGAGAATTGACGTCTGAATTGACGTCTAAATAAAGAACTTTTAATAATACTCAATCAAATTTCACACCAATCTCATTAATAACTTTTGCAGTAATTAATCAAACTTCGCCAAATTTACACTTAAGTTGCCGTAATACCAGCCGATGGTGCCTGCAAAACTACATCGCGAACAGTTGAGAATTGACGTCTTTATTGACGTCTAAATGAATAACTTTTAATAAAACTCAATCAAATTTCAAACCAATCTCATTATTAACTTTTGCAGTAATTAATCAAACTTCGCCAAATTTATAAGGAAGTTGCCGTAATACAAGCCGATGGTGTCTGTAAAAATACATGGAAAACAGTTGAGAAGTGACGTCTGAATTGACGTTTAAATGAATAACTTTTAATAATACTCAGTCAAATTTCACACCAATCTCTTTAATAATTTTTGCAGTAATAAATCAAACTTCGCAAAGTTTACATTAATCAAACTTCGCCAAATTTACAGGGAAGTTGCCGTAATAACAGCCGATGTTGCCTACAAAACTACATGAAAAACAGTTGAGAATTGACGTCTGAATTGACGTCTAAATGAAGAACTTTTAATAATACTCAAGCAAATTTCACACCAATCTCATTAATAACTTTTGCAGTAATTAATCAATCTTCGCCAAATTTACAGGGACGTTGCCGTAATACCAGCCGATGGTGCCTGCACAACTACATGGAAAACAGTTAAGAATTGACGTCTGAATTGACGTCTAAATGAATAACTTTTAATATTACTCAATCAAATTTCACACCAAGCTCATTAATAACTTTTGCAGTAATCAATCAAACTTCGCCAAATTTACAGGGAAGTTGCCGTGATAACAGCCAATGTTGCCTGCTAAACTACATGGGAAACGGTTGAGATTTGACGACTGAATTAACGTCTAAATGAATAACTTTTAATAATACTCATTCAAATTTCACACCAAGCTCATTAATAACTTCTGCAATAATTGATCAAAATTCAAAATTACATGGAAAACAGTTAAGAATTGACGTCAGAATTGACGTCTAAATGAATAACTTTTAATAATACTCAATCAAATTTCACACCAAGCTCATTAATAACTTTTGCAGTAATTAATCAAACTTCGCCAAATTTACAGGGAAGTTGCCGTAATAACAGTCAATGTTGCCTGCAAAACTACATGGAAAACGGTTGAGAATTGACGTCTGAATTGACGTCTAAATGAATAACTTTTAATAATAGTCAGTCAAATTTCACACCAAGCTCATTAGTAACTACTGCAATAATTAATCAAACTTCGCCAAATTTTCTCGGAAGTTGCCGTAGTACCAGCCGATGGTGCCTGCAAAACTACATCAAAAACTGTTGAGAATTGACGTCTGAACTGACGTCTAAATGAATAACTTTTAATAATACTCAATCAAATGTCAAACCAATCTCATTAATAACTTTTGCAGTAATTAATTAAACTTCGCCAAATTTACAGGGAAGTTGCCGTAATACCAGCCGATGGTGTCTGCAAAATTACATGGGAAACAGTTGAGAAGTGACGTCTGAATTGACGTTTAAATGAATAACTTTTAATAATACTCTATCAAATTTCACACCAATCTCATTAATAACTTATGCAGTAATTAATCAAACTTTGCCAAATTTACAGGGAAGTTGCCGTAATAAAAGTCGATGTTGCCTGCAAAACTACATAGAAAACGGTTGAGAATTGACGTCTGAATTGACGTCTAAATGAATAACGTTTAATAATACTCAATCAAATTTCACACCAATCTCATTAATAACTTTTGCAGTAATTAATCAAACTTCGCCAAATTTACAGGGAAGTCTCCGTAATAACAGTCAATGTTGCCTGCAAAACTACATGGAAAACGGTCGAGAATTGAGGTCTGAATTGACGTCTAAATGAATAACTATTAATAATAGTCAGTCAAATTTCACACCAAGCTCATTAATAACTACTGCAATAATTAATCAAACTTCGCCAAATTTACTCGGAAGTTGCCGTAGTACCAGCCGATGGTGCCTGCAAAACTACATCGAAAACTGTTGAGAATTGACGTCTGAATTGACGTCTAAATGAATAACTTTCAATAATACTCAATCAAATTTCAAACCAATCTCATTAATAACTTTTGCAGTAATTAATTAAACTTCGCCAAATTTACAGGGAAGTTGCCGTAATACCAGCCGATGGTGTGTGCAAAATTACATGGAAAACAGTTGAGAATTGACGTCTGAATTGACGTTTAAATGAATAACTTTTAATAATACTCAATCAAATTTCACAACAATCTCTTTAATAATTTTTGCAGTAATAAATCAAACTTCGCAAAGTTTACATTAATCAAACTTCGCCAAATTTATAGGGAAGTTGCCGTAATATCAGCCGATGGTGCCTGCAAAACTACATGGAAAACAGTTGAGAATTGACGTCTGAATTGACGTCTAAATGAATAACTTCTAATGATACTCAATCAAATTTCACTCCAATCTCATTAAACACTTTTGCAGTAATTAATCAAACTTCGCTAAATTTACAGGGAAGTTGCCGTAATAACAGCCGATGTTGCCTGCAAAACTACATGGAAAACGGTTGAGAATTGACGTCTGAATTGACGTCTAAATGAATAACTTTTAAAAATACTCAATCAAATTTCACACCAATCTCATTAATAACTTTTGCAGTAATTAATCAAACTTCGCCAAATTTACAGGACAGCTGCCGTAATAACAGCCAATGTTGTCTGCAAAACTACATGGAAAACGGTTGAGAATTGACGTCTGAATTGACGTCTAAATGAATAACTTTTAATGATAGTCAATCAAATTTCACACCAAGCTCATTAATAACTTCTGCAATAATTAATCAAACTTCGCCAAATTTACACATAAGTTGCCGTAATACCAGCCGATGGTGCCTGCGAAACTACATCGAAAACGGTTGAGAATTGACGTCTGAATGGACGTCTAAATGAATAACTTTTATTAGTAGTCAATCAAATTTCACACCAAGCTCATTAATAACTTCTGCAATAATTGATCAAACTTCGCCAAATTTACACGGAAGTTGCCGTAATACTAGTCGATGGTGCCTGCAAAACTACATCAAAAATGGTTGAGAATTGACGTCTGAATTGACGTCTAAATGAATCATTTTTAATAATACTCAATCAAATTTCAAACCAACCTCAGTAATAACTTCTGCAGTAATTAATCAAACTTCGCCAAATTTACAGGGAAGTTGCTGTAATACCAGCCGATGGTATCTGCAAAATTACATGGAAAACAGTTGAGAAGTGACGTCTGAATTGACGTTTAAATGAATAACTTTTAATAATACTCAATCAAATTTCACAACAATCTCTTTAATAATTTTTGCAGTAATAAATCAAACTTCGCAAAGTTTACATTAATCAAACTTCGCCAAATTTATAGGGAAGTTGCCGTAATAACAGCCGATGGTGCCTGCAAAACTACATGGAAAACAGTTGAGAATTGACGTTTGAATTGACGTCTAAATGAATAACTTTTAATGATACTCAATCAAATTTCACACCAATCTCATTAATAACTTTTGCAGTAATTAATCAAACTTCGCCAAATTTACAGGGAAGCTGCCGTAATAACAGCCGATGTTGCCTGCAAAACTACATGGGAAACGGTTGAGAATTGACGTCTGAATTGACGTCTAAATGAATAACTTTTAATAATACTCAAGCAAATTTCACACCAATCTCATTAATAACTTTTGCAGTAATTAATCAAACTTTGCCAAATTTACAGGACAGCTGCCGTAATAACAGCCAATGTTGCCTGCAAAACTACATGGAAAACGGTTGAGAATTGACGTCTGAATTGACGTCTAAATGAATAACTTTTAATAATAGTCAATCAAATTTCACACCAAGCTCATTAATAACTTCTGCAATAATTAATCAAACTTCGCCAAATTTACACTTAAGTTGCCGTGATACCAGCCGATGGTGCCTGCAAGACTACATCGAAAACGGTTTAGAATTGACGTCTGAATTGACGTCTAAATGAATAACTTTTAATAGTAGTCAATCAAATTTTACACCTAGCTCATTAATAACTTCTGCAATAATTAATCAAACTTCGCCAAATTTACACGGAAGTTGCCGTAATACCAGCCGATGGTGCCTGCAAAAAAACATCGAAAACGGTTGAGAATTGACGTCTGAATTGACGTCTAAATGAATAACTTTTAATAATACTCAATCAAATTTCAAACCAACCTCAGTAATAACTTCTGCAGTAATTAATCAAACTTCGCCAAATTTACAGGTAAGTTGCCGTAATACAAGCCGATGGTGTCTGCAAAATTACATGGAAAACAGTTTAGAATTGACGTCTGAATTGACGTTTAAATGAATAACTTTTAATAATACTCAATTAAATTTCACAACAATCTCTTTAATAATTTTTGCAGTAATAAATCAAACTTCGCAAAGCTTACATTAATCAAACTTCGCCAAATTTACAGGGAAGTTGCCGTAATAACAGCCGATGTTGCCTACAAAATTACATGGAAAACGGTTTGAGAATTGACGTCTGAATTGACGTCTAAATGAATAACTTTTAATAATACTCAATCAAATTTCACACCAATCTCATTAATAACTTTCGCAGTAATTAATCAAACTTCGCCAAATTTACAGGGAAGTTGCCGTAATAACAACCGATGTTGCCTGCAAAACTACATCGAAAACGGTTGAGAATTGAGTCTGAATGGACGTCTAAATGAATAACTTTTAATAATACTCAATCAAATTTCAAACCAACCTCAGTAATAACTTCTGCAGTAATTAATCAAACTTCGCCAAATTTACAGGGAAGTTGCCGTAATACAAGCCGATGGTGTCTGGAAAATTACATGGAAAACATTTGAGAAGTGACGTCTGAATTGACGTTTAAATGAATAACTTTTAATAATACTCAATCAAATTTCACAACAATCTCTTTAATAATTTTTGCAGAATAAATCAAACTTCGAAAGTTTACATTAATCAAACTTCGCCAAATTTACAGGGAAGTTGCCGTAATAACAGCCGATGTTGCCTGCAAAACTACATGGAAAACGGTTGAGAATTGACGTCTGAATTGACGTCTAAATGAATAACTTTTAATAATACTCAATCAAATTTCACACCAATCTCATTAATAACTTTTGCAGTAATTAATCAAACTTCGCCAAATTTACAGGACAGCTGCCGTAATAACAGCCAATGTTGCCTGCAAAACTACATGGAAAACGGTTTAGAATTGACGTCTGAATTGACGTCTAAATGAATAACTTTTAATAGTAGTCAATCAAATTTCACACCTAGCTCATATAACTTCTGCAACAATTAATCGAACTTCGCCAAATTTACAGGGAAGTTGCCGTAATACCAGCCGATGTTGCCTACAAAATTACATCGAAAACGGTACAGAATTGACGTCTGAATTGACGTCTAAATGAATAACTTTTAATAATACTCAATCAAATTTCAAACCAACCTCAGTAATAACTTCTGCAGTAATTAATCAAACTTCGCCAAATTTACAGGGAAGTTGCAGTAATACAAGCCGATGGTGTCTGCAAAATTACATGGAAAACAGTTGAGAAGTGACGTCTGAATTGACGTTTAAATGAATAACTTTTAATAATACTCAATCAAATTTCACAACAATCTCTTTAATAATTTTTGCAGTAATAAATCAAACTTCGCCAAATTTACAGGGAAGTTGCCGTGATAACAGCCAATTTTGCCTGCTAAACTACATGGGAAACGGTTGAGATTTCACGACTGAATTGACGTCTAAATGAATAACTTTTAATAATACTCAATCAAATTTCACACCAAGCTCATTAATAACTTCTGCAATAATTGATCAAAATTCAAAATTACATGGAAAACAGTTAAGAATTGACGTCAGAATGGACGTCTAAATGAATAACTTTTAATAATACTCAATCAAATTTCACACCAAGCTCATTAATAACTTTTGCAGTAATTAATCAAACTTCGCCAAATTTACAGGGAAGTTGCCGTAATAACAGTCAATGTTGCCTGCAAAACTACATGGAAAACGGTTGAGAATTGACGTCTGAATTGACGTCTAAATGAATAACTTTTAATAATAGTCAGTCAAATTTCACACCAAGCTCATTAATAACTACTGCATAATTAATCAAACTTCGCCAAATTTTCTCGGAAGTTGCCGTAGTACCATCCGATGGTGCCTGCAAAACTACATCGAAAACTGTTGAGAATTGACGTCTGAACTGACGTCTAAAAGAATAACTTTTAATAATACTCAATCAAATGTCAAACCAATCTCATTAATAACTTTTGCAGTAATTAATTAAACTTTGCCAAATTTACAGGGAAGTTGCCGTAATACCAGCCGATGGTGTCTGCAAAATTACATGGGAAACAGTTGAGAAGTGACGTCTGAATTGACGTTTAGATGAATAACTTTTAATAATACTCAATTAAATTTCAC